>CM061914.1:48695235-48783768 GCA_031002005.1 Vandiemenella viatica
TTTAGCAACAATAAGGAAAGATGCTCAGGTCACGGGCAAGCAAGCTATCATTATTCCAGTTTACATTCACATTAATGTTAAAGATTTTTTTTCTCAGAGGAAACTCAAGATGGCTGGAGCCTCATTCTTAAGGTAGTGCAGCAGCAACAAAGTCCTCTGGCTTCATTGTCCTCAGAAGCATTTTTTGTACCCTTGACAAAGGATTTGTACTGAAGATCCTTGTGAGTTCCTTGAATATTAATGAATATTTGTATGTTAAAAATATTCACTTAAATGCAAATCAGATATCGGAGTTATCAGAAATGCACTTAAAAACAAATTTTATTGCTTTCAGTCTTCACTTTTAACTGGTATATACGAGTCTCAGATCTTTCAGAAACCACATATTGATGAATAATATTTTAAAGAGTTGTTCCCAGAGTCAGTTCATCCAGTATAGATGGTTGTGGCTCTCTAGTTGGACTCCAGACCTGACATGATGAGTTTCGCTTTTTACATGATTTGTTTTCTTTGATGGTTCAGACTGACTTAGCAACATTTAGATCCTGACTGTCACATTACTACATGGATGGAATTTTTAATTGTTGATTTTCTGGATTCTATTAAAATACCATTTCAGACTTTGCCTATTGTGTGAAGTATTTAAGACCACACAATTACCCCACAGTAATACATACATCCATGAAATCTAAAGCTCTTTTGGTGTTGACATCTCTAAAAGAAAAGTTACAGTTGCAGAGATCAATATACGTGCTGTATGACATAGTGGGACAAGTGCAAAACATGCCAGTTGCTATAGATCAGATGGTTTTATCTATTTCTCAATTGTTAGAGAAAGGATATATCTCCTACAGCTGTTACATATCACTTGGAGGTACAATTAAATGTTGTCCTTGTGCCACTAAAGTCAGTTGTGGCAATTAGTTTTCATAGCTTTGTTGAAAGTTAGTCACGTGGTTGCTTATTAATATTTAGTGTGGTTTTACATTCATCAGGCTATGTTTACCTACCCCAAATTAAAAAATATTCAACAGGAATAATAAGTTTGCTTGAATATCCTAGTCTTGCTCACTATTATTAAATTTGAAAGATGCGTTTGTGTTCCAATTGTACTATTGTGTGATTTCGCTGTTAATCTACAAGAGTGTCAAGTGATTATCATGTGAACCATAGAATACCTTGATATGTAAAAGAAAAATAAAGTAATCCATCACTTACCAAAGTTGAAAGGAAGGATTGCTACTTATATATGACAGCAAAAGAATACAGCATGGAGATTTCCCTCAATAAAACCAAGGTTATGGCCTTTGTTCGAAAAAACCACAAAAGAACCAAAATCTCAATAGACAACACGCCCATAGAACAAGTAGCAGAATTTAAATACCTAGGTTACAACCTCAGCTACACCCTAGAAACCGATATGCAACAAAAAATCACAAATTTCACGAAAGTTACAGGAATAATAAATAACATTTTCAGACCATCTCTATTTCAACGGCACACAAGAAGCAAGCTATATAACACCCTGGCTAAACCTACACTACTGTATGGCAGCAAGGCATGGACACTACACAGTGGTGATGAACGGAGACTAACGGCGGCTGAGATGCGATTTATGAGGAGAACAGCTGGCTACACATTACAAGACAGAAAGAGATCTGATAATATCCTTAAAGAACTTAAAGTAAAACCAATTCTCCAAATTGTACAAAATTACAGAACATCTTGGACAAAACATGTACTGAGGATGAAGACGGACCAGATTCCACGGAAAATTCTCAAATACCATCCCAGAGGCAAGAGAGATGTAGGGAGACCACCAAGAAGATGGATTGAGACCGTAATAGGCCACCAGGCCTAATACCGGACAGGAAGAAGAAGAAGAAGATAAACACTACACAAGTTAGAAATTGATTGACACAGCTAGGTGGGAACATGCACCTATAGTAAATTAAGCCACATAGAATGCTTTTGTTTACATTAGTGACATTGGCGGCATCACTGATCATTTTTAATTACACCTCAACAAAACTCTCATAGTGTTTCATTTCCATCATTCCACTATCTTTCACAATAGTTAGTGCAAGACGTGAGCTCAACTATTACCTTTGTTCCTGCCACTGTTTCATCATTGAGCTAACCCTCTGCCCCATAAGTGATGTTCAATTGGCAGAAATTGGTAGTAGGAAAGACATGTAGGAGAGAAAATTAGGATGTGGTCTGCTTACCTTGTGCAAGGATGCTAAGCTAGTTGTCATGACATATTTGTATCAAATCTTAACTGAATTGGGTGGTTCAAGTTGTGAATCTTATTGTAATGTTGTGTATTGATAGTTTTGTGTTGTTAATTAATCCATAGTACTTTGATTTAATGATATGTTAATCCAACATTATATTTATTTCTGTGTAGGTTACACAGCATGAGCTTTTGTGAATAGAAAGTGTTTTTTTTTCTGTATTGTAGAACATCTCACTAGTAGCTTCTTAGCATAACATTTTATGCTTTCTTCCTTTGTTGGTTATGGTTGGGATTTATTTTGGAGGTGGAATGGTTCTTTGTACATACTCTTATATTTGTAAAACTTCACAGTTACTGAGGTAACTCTTGGTATATTGCTCTTGTCAGTTCATTTGCCACCAAATACTGATGTTGGTTTTCAATAAGTAAAAGCTGTAGTTCCAATTTGTTGGAAATGTGGTCGTTTAAAAATTCTGTGTCTTGATTTTAGTGTTAAGAAGTTAATATTTTCATGATTATTCACTTTCAAGCAGTTGTAAGGTTACCATATCAATGCCTTTTGACCATTATTTCAATAGATGAATAAAGGTATTGTTATTACTTCTGTAATAATATTTTAAAAAATTACTTGGCACATTAATGAATCTCTGGTGTTATAATTAAAAATTGAACACATTTTTGAAAAGTTGATATAAACTTAAAAGATAATAAACTTTGCCGCATTTTTTTTTTATTATTTTTTTTTTTTTATCATATACAGAGAAGACTTAAATTTATAATTTATTTTTGTATGCACCAGTTTAGTAAACTAAGGTACATATTTACACCAGAGAGGTCTATTGCAGTTTTGGAGGAAATGTGTGCCTTCGAGAAAAATATGGAATAGCTGAGTTGAATGAAAGGTTACTTGAGAGCTAACTGTTCTTCAGAAATCTGGGGAAATTTATACAGTTGCTTACTAAGCTATTCAGCTGTTATTGGTGTTGACTATTCTTTGGTTATTGATTCAGGTACAGATATATTTGGTGTGATGAATTGGAAACAGAAAACAGTTGTTTTGAGGAAAGAATGGTGATGTTTTAGTTTAAAATGATTGGGGTACAATATATGTTGGGCACTGTCTTTAATGTTAGATTGCTTCCCCCAACTTGTGTTACCAGATTCGAGGACACCACATCGCCAAACTGGACCCGCTGGAAATCTCAAGTGCTGATCTGGATGACAAAACACCTCCTGAATTACTCTACAGCCACTATAGTTTTGGTAAGACAGCAGTCAGATCTCACTTGGCTGTTTGCTGTCCTGTAAATTTTGCTGTCAAGTTCATTTAGTTTTATAGCTAGATAGTTTGATATTGGTGGTTTATCCTACTGCCGCTTAAGCTTTTTGAATTTAGTCACTATACATTTCTGTTTGATTGTATTTTGTGTGTAGGAGTTATTCCTGTCACTTTTTCGATAAAAACAAAGAAGATTTGATTTTTGTTTCAAGTGTTTAAACATTATCACTGATTAATTAGATCTCTTCATTGTTGTTCCATTTTCTTTTTTAGTTTATTTCTTTAAAATGACTTTGCTCATTGAAAAAATGAACAATTTTTTTCAGATGTTATGGTAAAATTTTTATGAAGCACATTAATACTGTTATGATGTGAGATGTTCAATTGACATTTCATTGTTTGTGAATTCTTGTGTAGGGTACATCCATTGGTAAATCAGAGTAAATGATTATATCCTGTTCTTCTTGCATTATGGTTACTGAAGGAATTCAAGTTACCTTTCCTCCTTTGCCTAGTATTTTGTTTCAACTGTGCAAGTAAATGACATCTTGAACTACACCACGAATATAGAAAGTAATTCATATAGCTTTAATACATCATTTACTGTTAAATACTTTACAAGAAGTGCCCCATTCACTATGCAGTGTAATAGATTTGTATTTTGCCTATCTCTCATAATTTTATTGCGAGTTTTGTAATTCATCATCATTCATTTAGATTTGTTGAATCACTACTTCTGTTCTTTTTCCTGTTGCTTTGTATAATACCACATAGTAAAAATATTTGTCATTAATTCAAGGAGGACTTTAAGATTATAAGAAGTATTGTGAATCAATGTGTCAAACGTTTTTCCCCTCTGTTGTTTGATTTTATTGATGCTCATATAGCTAACCAATTTTCAGCTATTTTCAAATATTTATTATTGTTTGTAAAGACTACCATGTCCTGTGTATCCTCTATTGCAGGCATCATTAAGTTATTTTTTGCCTAAAAATTGCACAAAATTTTCTCAGTTCTTCTTAGATTGTGTGTCGTTTAGTCACCGTTGTAGACATCAGAAGCCTTAACCCAATCCAGATATGTAAGATTATTATGCTTATATTTCTTATTTCATGATACCTTTGGGCTACACTTTCATGAAAATGCTTTCAATTTTTTTTCAATAATTGTAAATTAGCTGCATTTTTTAAAATATTCACTGTGCATGTAATTAACCAGCATCTTGTTTTAATCAGTGTCTTTATTTAATTTGATGTATAATCTAATTAGTTTTTAAAACTTGTACCTAAACATACGTCACCATATATTAGTGGATTAAAATTGATTTAATGAGAATATTTTTACATTTTTTAACTAAATTTTTTGTTTTTGTTTCAATTTCATTATTGCATCCTTTACAGACCATGTAAATAATTTCCAAAGTTTATTAATCTAATTTACGAGTGTGCTAGAATGTTCTAGATGTGCAATTAGTATAGATTTTTTTTTAATTTTTTTTTTAGCTGCATTATATGTGTAATTGCATGATATTAATTCGAATGTTGCTACTTACAAAGTGCAGTGTACAGTTTCTTTTCTTTTGGGAACAAATTTCATATTACTTTTTCTTATTTTTTTTTTTTCTAAATATGCTTAGCTGATTTTACTAATTTTCTACTGCTAAAAGCAATTGGTGTTTGGTTCACATTGCCATAGTTTTCTTTCTTTTATAAATTTGATTACATTTCAATGTTTGAATGTGTCACTGCAGATGGTAAAACATTAGGTTATATACCATCTATGATTTTTATTTCAAGGAGATAATGTGAACACAGTTTGTCTAGCTATGTACTTAGTCAATTCTACAGTTTGTCATTCCTAAATGGCCAAAAATTGCAAGCTCATGCATTTTTGTGCTGTCAGCAATTTATCATAGCAGATCAGTATTTTAAGTTTCCTTGCTTCAAATGAAATTTTAACAGCCAACAGTCGTCTTGTCAAGAGGTGGTGCTGTGTGTATCAAGTCCCTAGATTTCCAGTTTTCTGTCCTTGTTGGACTTGGCTTTAAATTAGGTTATTAATCTTACAATACAAGTGTCTGTTGATAAATAAATCTTGTATTACATGTGAAGACTTCTGTGCTTAGTTACTAGAGTTCTCACGAGCCATAAAATATAAGCGGAGCTTTATTTTTGTAAACAAAAAAACAACTAAAACAATTGTTATTATAAGGAGCTTAGTTTCATTAATAAAAATTCTTCTTTCCTTTATGTAGTTGATCCCACTTAAGGCATGATTCATGATTAAGAAAGTAAATCTATGGCTTCCATTTAACCAACTGTTTTCTGCAGTGTTGCTCTGAATGTGGAATGTTGATGATGCAATGTATTGTTTAGGCAAGCGAGCAAGCACAACTTATTCGCAGGATCTGCAGCGCAAGGTGGCATCAATGATGGAAAGTACGTACAAGGTGTTATTGCCTCATAAGGTCCACATTCTGCGTTCCTGCAGTAAATAAAGAACAGAATTCCACTGAATGAATCTTACATGCTTCCCCGTAATATGGGAAATGAAATAACAAGTTTATTTTATGACATGATGTAAATACTAGTGAGCTATTGATATTTTCCTCCCTAATATAAATGCTAAAAGCTATTTAATTTTGCATGAAGCTGTTTGGCTTTTGCTGATTGGGAATATTTTTATGCATTGAAGCTTTTTTATATAACTGGTTTTCTCTCAAGTGATTTTATTGATTAACTTTCCTTGGTTGTTCATATAAGGCATATTTCACAGCTGAGGCTGGTAGCTGTTTTAAGAGATTGTGCTTGAATATGGATATACTCTTTTTATAACATATAATGGCTCTAAGTGTAAATATAATTTCCCCTCTTATCATAATGTTAGATCAGAGATTTAAAAGATAATACAATTTTTAGTGTGTGGTGAGATTCTTTAATTAGTTAGAATGTATAAAATAAATTTGCATTTTGTGACAACTGTTCACTGGGTAATCCTCTCTTGTTCTACCAAGTTTATAACTTTGAAAGATTCTAGAAAACTTCGAAAGTATTTCACAATATTGTATGGAAATTTTTGATTATTATAGATTGTTAGTTTCAAGAAAATTGAATTATGTAAATATTTGTATTGATCGTAGTGCATTTTCAGATCTCATTATAATTCTCTCTTTCCAAAAAACGTCTATAAAGTAATTGGCCTCTGCATTTGAAATAAGCCTTATGTGAATACTAGTTTTAGTGTGTTAATATTTTTTTCTCATTTGTAATCTTGTATATACGCTAAATAGATATTTCTCAGTGTATTTCTTTTAGTTAATGTCCGCACTGCTTAACTTCCAGAGCTTGCATGAGGCTTTTATTGGAAAAAATCTCAGTTGTGATTTTTTAGCTTAGATGTTTCAAACTTCACTTTGTTGGACACATCAGTTCTTGGAGATAACTAAGTGCTACAGAACATTAGTTGTGTTGCAGTATATAGAATTTTTCATAGCTAGTTTTCCAGGAAACAAAGCTTGCTTTATTCAGATTATTACAGTTTCATAGTCCATTGCTTTTTTCAGTTTATTATAGTTTGTCCATTGCTTTAGATACTTTAATGTCTTGCTTTTGGATCATAGCTATTAACAGCCGTGAGAGTACGAAAGTTACTCACAAGGAAAAATAATTTGGTCTGCTGAGGTAAAAAGTACAGTTGTTTCATATTCCCTCTGACTGTAAGTTTTCATCTTTTGTTGTATATCAAGTAATAAAATATATTTTACCATCACTGTCCACAGAGGAAGAAGATATGGATAGAGTGTTCAAGCTGCCATCCACAACATTTATCGGAGGCAAAGAGAAAGCACTTCCACTGCGTGAAATTTTGAGACGACTCGAAAATGTTTACTGTCGCCATATAGGTGTAGAGTTCATGTTCATTAATTCATTGGAACAATGTAACTGGATTCGACAGAAACTGGAGAGTCCAGGAATCATGGAAGTTGGTAGTGATGAGAAGAGACTAATACTTGCTCGCTTGACACGTGCTATAGGGTTTGTATCAAACTGTATATTTTTTTCCCCTCCCAAATTTTAATGGGTCGAAACTTTTCAGAATTTATTTAAAAAAAATGAAAGTTGTAGTCTCATGACGTTTATCCGCTTGATTTGTGGAATCTATTTTTTTTTTTAAATTTATGTTAATATATGTCATCGGACGAATATATAAATGGAACTATTTGATTATTTACGCTACTCAGAATAAGGGTAAGATAGATGTTAAATGTTTTACAAATGGTGATATGATAAATTACCTAGACTTCATTTCTGTGACACTAAAAAGAAAACAAAGAAAGTTTAATTGACAATTGTAAGGATACTGAAAATCAACTTTATCTTATATCTTTAAACAAAACATTCTTTATATATATAATGAATAGATAAAATACACCCAACACTCACCTCAGTTGAAGGGAGGAAGGTAGCAGCAATACGAAACAATACAGAAAATACAATATTTGGGGTTAGACTTAAGTTAAAAGAAGTAAGTGGCTGGTTTAACCCGAAATATTGTATTTTCTGTACACACACACATAAATAATAATAATGAACAGGATAATGCTTTAAGGTGATAAAACTAAGAAAGGATTGGGTAATATGACCCAACACTTATCACAGATGAAGGCGGCAGGGAATGTCAAACATAAGAGAGTCGAACACAACAAATGCAATATTTTGTTGGTTAGCCTTATTCTTGCCAGGATGGAGACACCAGGCAGGGCATGATGTGTCTCGTGAATGGAGGTAGCTTGGCATGGCCGGCAATGATCGTAGTATAGAATGGATTGATAATCGATAATGCTGAAGGTCTATTATCTTTGGAGGTGGGAGAGCATCAACATAATTACTGGTTGAGGATATAAATATTATAAAACATATTTTAAGAAGTAGGAAAAATAAAATATAAGCCGTAAGAAATAATAAGTGCTGGGCCTAGTAGGAGGGACTTATTGGAGATTGAGGCCTGGAGGATGTCAGGTGTGTACGATATTCTGGTAGGCTAGTTCCCATCTACGCAGTTCAGAGGAGGTTGCGGTGTAAGGGAAAACTCCGGCAAGAATAAGGCTAACCATCAAAATATTGTGACTGTTGTATTCGTCTCTTTTATGTTCATCATTGCCAGCTGCTTTCATCTGTGGTAAGTGTTGGGTCGTATTTCCCTATCATTGCTTAGTTTATATATATATATATATATATGTTATCTCAGAAACTGCTCTAACAATTTAAATGAAATTTCATATTTAGATAACATTTGTTTTTTAAGTTTATGTAAATAGGTGCAAAAATGTGATGTTACAAAATACAAACAATTTTTGTACTTGATATCAAGAAAACTGCCCTAACGCCATCTTGTAGACATTTCAGGTTACAGAAAGCCTGCTGATAGTTTCTCTTTGATTACAACAAGTAACTTTTGTATCTTTAAACAAACAGTTCTTGTTTACTAACTGGCCCGTGTGAATATTTTGAACAGTATCGTTCTCAGTAACCAAATTGTAAAATAATAATGTGGAAATAAGTAAATGCAAGTACATTTATTAATGAAAGGTATTTTATTTTGAAGAGTAGTAATAAATATCAGTCTTATTGTAAAAAGTCATTATCATTAAATACTACATATAATTCAGTTGTAAAGCATTTAAAAACTAGAAATTTAAAAAATAGATATTAGCTTTGGCAGATGTGATTTTTTTTTAAAACTTTACATAACTTCATTGAAAACAATATTAGCAGTTATAACATTGTTGTTTGAATTTTGACCATATGTGTCTTTAACACAACACAAATAAACATTAATTGAATCTACGAACACGTGAAAAAGCACATACAGGTGTCCATATGAAGAAACTGGTTCTGGTGAATCCAGTTCTGCACTCTGGAGCGTCTGACCTTGTGCTTTATTAATGGCCACAGCAATGGTTACTTTTATTGGGAAATATTTTATTATCATTTGTAAAGGCACAGTTAGATCAGAAGGTGTGAGGTATGAGCATAGTTTTACTGGAGTGAATGAATTTAACACTGATGATGTACTCATTTAAATGAATTACTACTAATCTTGCACCATTAATTAATCCATGATTAGTATTAAGATTTCTATTTAACATAATAGTAGGATTTTTCTTTAAATGCAAGTTGTGAGAATGTGAACAGGAAAATCTCGAAAATGGCTACATGTGGATTAAATTTTGTATGTTGGTAACATTTTAATTTTCAAGTTTGTACCTCGATTTTACTGAAAAAGAGAGCAATTCTTGCATTTTGTGTTTCGCAAATGGCTCTTATCTCATAGAAGTTTCAGGTACCAGTAAGCCTACTGATATTTGTTAAACTTCTCTTTGGTCAGGGTAAGGAATTGTACCATTCAAAATGCCTAGCAAGCCTTCAAGAGAAACGTTTAACTTTAAACAAACTTCACGTAAAATCTTTCATGTTGAATGAAATCAAAAGATGCCGTGCTAGCACCCAGGTACTTTATTGACTGAGAGTTAAACATGTATTAAAAAATAAAATACAGCAGTTAGTTATGTGTGTAATGTCTGTTGTTGGTAAACAGTGTATTTAGCATCTGTCAACAATCCATGAGTAATTTATTTAACATATTAAGTCAAGTCATATTTTAGTTCTGGTCACAAATTCATGAAACAAGTAACATTTGCAATGGAAGCAGGCTTTACCAAAACAAACAGTTCTTATTTACCCAAAGTTGATGTGACTGCTAGTAATTTCTGCTTAACAGAATTCCAGAATGTCAAAGCTTCCATGATATACTAAAAATTTGAAAGTACAGTTTTGTGCTAAAGTGCACCTATCATATAATTAAGCAAAGTTTTATAAGAATGAAGTCTTTTTCACCAAGTGTGGTGGGTGAGCAGTAATGATATGGCCTTGCATTCATCAGATGTATGTTTGAATTCCCATCCAGCCATCCAGAATTCAGTCTTTCATGGTTTCCCCAAATCAGGTGAAAGCTGGGATAGTTCCTTCAAAAGGCTTAGGCAGAATTCATTCACGTTCTTTCCCCCTCCCCTCCACCCAAGTCCTTTCCTGTCTCTAGTGACATTAACGTCGGTGAGGTGTAAAGCCATATATATAAAATAAGTCTTCCTGATGTTACATTTGAATGTTAGGTCTGAAAGAATAATTTCGGCAACATACATACCATAGAAAATAGTTATCATAAGCTGGAAGTTGTGTTAGAGGGTCAGTATTATCGGAAGTGGCAGTTAAGATGAATGTTTTGTGTATTTACTTTGCACATAAGTAGACAGTGCGCTAGCAGCAAGTATATGTCGCAGACACTGTTATTAACAGTGCAGTATGACAATAGCGATGTTATAAAAATTACTGATATGTTTTTGGAGGACATTACTTATTTATTAGAAGAGTTATGAACTCCTGTGCATAGTATAGAAGTTATATCACTAATTTCCATAGGTAATAAGGACATTATGTCTATAGGAGTACATGATACTTAACCTCTACAGTCATAATTTATTTATCGATAAAGATTCATCACAGATGAAAATGAAAACGGCTATCTATGCTAACTTGTTTTATTTGAGGAGAAGGTAATCACTTAAACTGCAAGATGGAGAAGGCCCAATATTGCTGAAACAAAACCCAGTGGCAAAGGTTACTGTAAGATTATCAAATATTTGAATTATACCATGTATTAATTACCTTATTGCATTATCAAGTATACGATAAATCTGGAGGCAAAATTTCAGGCAAAAGAGTAATGGGTCTCACAGGTATACCAATTAGTTCTAAAAACCGTCCAAAATTAGGAGTTCCCTAGCTTGTTTTTGAAAGTCTTCTCTCTTTTTTTTGGCAGAGGTGGGGAGAGGGGGATGCATGTGAGACAAAATGAGTCTACTTATCCCAGATGATTGATTCAGTCTCTTACTTTCTCAGTTTCCTTCCCCCCTTTTCTGTCTCTCTGATGGCAATTAGTCTAATCCACCATGCTGTTCTCTTAACAGTACACTGTTTTTGTAAAGATTATAGTGCGCGTCACGAACGATGGCGGCCCAGTTTAGTGAGGGTACGCGCATGTACGTCATCACTCTGCCAGTAGCCAATCACATTCAGTAACAACCCAGAGCTTGTCGTGGTAACACGAGTGTGAATTGTACAGTTGTAAATCAGTGAGCATTGCAATAATTACTATTCTAAATAATGGAAGATGAACAACATAAGCGTAAGGTTCTGCATAGTCAAAGCAAAAAGCAAAATTTGAAAGTATATAAGCATTTTAAGTGCGAAGCAGACGCGAGAGGGCCGATCTGCGACGTTGCAAAAGCTCAAGAGAGATCTGCTAAAGCGTGTGATACTAGCCTTAGAACTGTACTGCGAATAATCAAACGCGGTAACGTCACATATTCTATGTCAACCCTATTTCTCTCTCTCTCTGCACGACCCGCCTTTGTTCGTGACGCGCACTATAGGCATGTTCTGTTTTGACCAAATCAACTAATGGAGGTGGGAGGAGGAGGTTTTGTTTTATTGGATCAGTAACAAAATTTGTTGGAATATCTTTCAGTTAGAACTTTCATTTAGTGATACAACCAACCTTATTTCAATTTTCTAAAACAAATTCGGGCAAACACTGAGATGTTGAATTTCTTTAACCCCTTAATCTACAATGACAGGCATAGCCCGCGTATGATGGTTGGGCCAAACGTAAATATTACGGGCATAGCCCGTGTACGATGATCGGGCCAGAGTAAATATTACGGGCATAGCCCGTGTACGGTGATCGGGCCAGAAGTAAATATTACGGGCATAGCCCGTGTACGGTTATCAAGACAGAAGTAAATATTACGGTGATCGGGCCAGATGTGAATATTACGTGGAATATTTGATACGCAATTACAGTCTGATGCAATAATTGTGGTAGACGCAAGTATTACAAAATGTTTATTTATTCAACACTCCAAAATATAAAATTAGTAATCTGTAACGGTATGATATATTTCAAAGCATTCTTGTACCGCGACCGCTCTACCACGGATGATGCCCGTCATGTTTACGATTGCCCGGATTAGCGTGTTACACAAGTTGTGCGAACATCCCGAACGCTGCGCGAGCTTGTATACAATTTCGGCCCAACATCTTCGAATCTAAATCGTAGGTTAAGGGGGTTAATATCAACCATATCACATTTCCTTCCAATTCATTTTTAAGAACCCTCTGAATCCAACTATTTGGCTCGTGTCAGTGATGTTGATCTCATATAAAACTCCATAATTTTTATGTTCAGTGTTTTTTGAAAAATTTGCATGTTTTTTAATAATATTTTGCTATATAATAACATTTTTCTTGCTGTGATTTAACTTCTTTTCAATCACTTTTATCTTGACATGTACTTTATTTAGTTACTAAACAGTGCAAAGAAATGTAGGATCTTTTTAAACCTATTCTGGTTGACAAATCGGTTGAGGCATTAATCTGATATTTGAATTTAATATTGCTTTTTTTTCCATTTTTAAAACCACTTTTTTTTTCTCAGATAGGAAGACACTATTGCTTCTTAAGTTGTTAAAGTGATATGTAATTTTGATGTTTTGATGTTTTGATACATCTGCTGTAAAACTAAACAAAACACATTTTACTTGTTTGTTTCAGGTTTGAGTCATTTTTGGCTCGTAAATGGTCAAGTGAGAAACGCTTTGGTCTTGAAGGTTGTGAAATCTTAATCCCAGCCATGAAACAGATCATTGATAGCTCAACTGAATTAGGTGTTGAATCAATTGTGATGGGCATGCCACACCGTGGCCGTCTGAATGTTTTAGCAAATGTGTGTCGCAAGCCTCTTGAACAGATCTTCACACAGTTTGCTGCCTTGGAAGCCGCTGACGATGTATGTAGTTGTACTGTATGCTTAGTGAGATTCGTTTTCTTTCTATCGTTTTGAATACCACACTGATCTTTATTTTTATGTGATATGATTTTAATACATCCATCTATCCAGTGTCTTAATTTCTTTTTGTAATGTCAAGGTTTTCTCATTGCATTCCACAATTTAGAAGTATTGAGAACAAAGTGGCATTTTTTCTCTTCTACTTACACCAGCTTTACAGAATACATTGATATTTAATCGTATCACATCATACTAATGTTCAGTACATTTATTTATAGTACAAATGCTATTGTAGATAAAGCAAAACTATTCCAGAAATATTAATCTCCAACAATCACAGGTTTTCCTACTACTGTAACTATTGTGTATGTATAAGTGGCGTTATGGTTGGAAACAGAAAGAAATCATTGAATAAGACGGTCGCAGGATCTTGTCATTCAATTGCTTTCTTGTCACAAATGACCCGTTAAGTGGTTTCAGAAAGTGTGTTTGTTAACTTTGTGGTCTCATTTATCTTGATCTTCCTGGCCAAGCCCTAACTGTCGGCTAATAGGAAAGACTTAAAGAATTAGAATGTTATTTGCAAAATTAATTACTCAATTCAAGCCCAGGCCTAAGAGAAAGGTTAAAAAAAGTTTGATGATAAGTTTTTCAAACTCATTGAAGAGATTAATTTTAATGCAATAACGTAGTTTGGGGTTATACAACATTAACATTCACATTAACTTGATCGTGATACCGTTTCTTGAAGCTGCTAGAGCTCTTTAAAGTTCCGCCAATCCATTAATTTGCGCTGAGCAGCTAACAGGAGACACACAAATGAAAGAAAGTCACTTTTGTTACGGATTTGAAATATATTCTGAAAGTTTGATGAAGTTAATACTGATATCAGATTACACTTATTAAAAATATTAATAGGTATTATTGAACTTCAAAAACATATATGAAGATGCAGGTTATCCTCCAAAGCACAACACTCTTGCAATTGTTCTTAAATGTGCACGCCAAAGTTAAGAGTGAGCTTGATGATAGTTTTAAACACTGCTACTATTGACTTTTAAACCATTTGAAAAAAAGTTCTTTCACTGAATTGAGTTTAAAATTTGTTTGGAATTAATGATAAAGTCAACAACCCGCCACATGAATCATGTGGTGGGTTGGGATGTGACCACATCTTTCCGCCTGCCATATGTCTCGCCTCTCACGCAATTAAGACTCGTGTCAAAATATTGTGCAATTTATTTGTTTTTGTGTTTTTACGTGTTCGTCTCGCCCTCCTGCCTTCATCTGTGGTAAGTGACGGGTATCTTTTTTCCCCCCCTATCTTATCTTATTTTCTGTAAAGCTTTTGTATATCTTGTTTAATTGCTGTGTTATTATTACACAAACACCAAATGAGTCTTAACATAATACATTATCACTACTTTACTCAGAACAAAATTATATAAAATGGAGTAAATTTTGAGACCACTAATTTTCTATGTTCTTCAGGGTTCAGGTGATGTGAAGTATCACTTGGGCACATATATTGAGCGTCTTAACCGTGTCACCAATAAAAATATAAGATTGGCCGTAGTAGCAAATCCATCACATCTGGAAGCTGTGGATCCTGTAGTTCAAGGCAAGACGCGGGCAGAACAATTCTACCGCGGTGATGGTGAAGGAAAGAAGGTATTGAAAACACATTTTCTAACTTATCTTTTGCAATGGACAGAGCAGCTACTCGTTGCATTTTTGTTTTGAGCTGATGTTAATTGAAAATCCATTTCCAGCCATTTTGTTTCACTGCAAGTGTTAAAATTCTTCCATTTCCTTTTGGCTTATTTTTATGTGAGAAATATTCAGAGCTTTGCTGGTTAAGTGTGGTTCTTTCTTGAAACCTTCCAGTGTATCTCATTAATTTGTAAAATGTGAACAGAGAAATTTTCCCTTCTTGAAGTTGAAGAGAAACAAACTACACCTTTGGGTTTGTTAAATTCTTCAGGCCTAAACAAAACTCAAGCTGACTACAGGATTTAGCATAGTGAAGTATTTTAATGTTTGGTTGGGTTAGGCAGATTATTTGGAGTTAGTTAATACTCATTTCCTCACCATTTCAATAAAAGATTTCCATAATATTTAACTACAGTTCTGTATATTTGTGACTTTTTCGGTTAATACATGTTTCTGTTTGTCATAGGTGATGTCAATGTTGTTACATGGAGATGCTGCTTTCTGTGGCCAAGGCATTGTCTATGAAACATTCCATCTCTCGGATCTGCCTGACTACACAACCCATGGAACAATACACATTGTTGTCAACAACCAAATTGGGTTTACCACTGACCCCAGGCATTCTCGTTCTTCACCTTATTGTACAGGTCTGTGTTCTGTACATTTTATACATAAAAACTATTGTTTCCTGGCAGCATTTCTCATGTGAATTTCATATTTTGCAGATTTAAAGAAAAGAACCACTCGCATAAAGCACAATAATTTAGTTTTTAATAATTTAAATTTCCATCAAGTGTGCCTTGATAGGGTTTTAATTAATATTACCTTTAGCTGAATTTAGTTTTTACTAATTTAAATTGCCTTCATAGTCCCATGTCACTAAATAACCAAAGTTATGTTGTCAACAACAATATTAGCATAATTCAAAGGGTGGAGTGTTTATCTTTGATCATTATTACTTTATCTACCATTCATTAAGAATTGAAAATAAGATAGGATAGGGAAAATAAACAGTTACCCGTCACTTACCACAGATGAAGGCAGGAGGGCGAAACACGTAAAAACACAAAAACAAACGAATTGCACAATATTTCGACTTTAGTCTTAGTCATGTGGGAGGCGAGACATATGGCAGGGGGAAAGATGTGGTCACATCCGAGCCCGCCACAGTGGCGGGCTCGACCACATCTTTCCCCCTGCCATATGTCTCGCCTCCCACATGACTAAGACTAAAGTCGAAATATTGTGCAATTCGTTTGTTTTTGTGTTTTTACGTTTTTTGCCCTCCTGCCTTCATCTGTGGTAAGTGACGGGTTACTGTTTATTTTCCCTATCCTATCTTATTTTCAGTGCCTCTCGGCAGTTTCTTTGTTTCCTTTATCCAATTCATTAAGAATTATAAGACATACCATACTTTTTAAGTTAGGCCCTAAGCTTTCACGGAATTGATGGTTGAGCAGTAACACTCTGGCCTCACTGTTGAGACACAGGTTCGAATCACTGTCCGGATATACATATTTTAGTTTTCCATGGGTTCTTGAAATCGCTCCAGGTGAATGCTGATATGGTTCCTTCAAAAGAACATGGGCAAATTTCTTCCAGTTTCCTTTCCCCCTGTACTTTCCTGCGTCCAATTACCTCAACATGGATGATGTGTTGGTTTGGTAGTTTTTGTGTGATATGTGGACAAATAAAACTCATGCAAACAGCTGCTTACAGACATATGTATACACAAATAAAAGCTGTTAGAACTTCTGAAGGACAGACACATTTTTTCTTGCAACAGTAATTTCCATGGATACTGGACATTTTACATTATTTTTTAATAAGAACAGATTTTGTGGCAGTTGGATAGTTTTTTCATGTAACAGTCTGTAAAACAGATTGTTTTCAGTTTCAACTTTTGTGAGAATACATCTTGAATTAGTTTGACACCGCTTTCTGCAATTTTCTCAAGTCCACTTTGGTAATCAATATCATCATTCCATGTTGATGGGTCTCTGTCAAGAAAATTGGTGCTGAGAGAATGTGGTAAAGCAAGTTTTCGTATTGGAAGTTACAGAAGAAGAAAACACTGTTTTTAAAGGAAGAAATTCAGAATGTCTCTTTTCAGCTATCCAGCATAACATTCAGGATATACCTCAAATCCTTGCTTATCATCTATGTTATCATCTGGAAGTAAGCGAGGATGTGTCACTGGAAAAGATATTTTATTGATAAAAATGTCACTCAAAGAACATAAAATGTAACTCAAAATGTCACAGGAGTAGTTCTTGTAAAAAAAAATACTCTGCAACATTCTTGCTAATTTTGTTTCTGCGTTTCTTTGTTTTAATAACTTTATTGCCAACTTATATCAGATAAAGAAACGGTAGTGAAAAAGAATGTTTTATTTTATTTAATTATTTATTTTATTAGATAACATGTAGGAGATGTAGTTACAACCTGTCTGCCATATCATGGTTGCAGTGGCTAACACCCAGAACATGTTATGGCTTTTCTTAGTAACCACAATATGTAATGGTGAAATATCATGAGAGCCACAACGAGAATTTCATATTGTGCTCTTTTTGAGATAGCAGTGATGCGTTCTGTCTATTTTAATAACTGGCATAACATGAATAACGTGGTATGGCTGTTTTGAAGAGACTGTGACATATTTTAATCCCCCCCCCCTCCCCCTGCTCAGTGAGCGTTTTGAGTATAAAATACATATATATTACTCTGTTGTTGATAAAGGGATTTAACTTGAAAATTTCAATGTTCTGTATACGTGTCTGTATGTGTTTCACGACCATGGCAGTCTTCAACTTTGGTTAGTGGTGGTTATTCTCCTGTCCAAATATTTGGGAAAAGAACCACCATTTCGATGATGGATGGGTGGCGTGAAAATATGTAATGGCCATGAACACAAAAGACATTGAAATTTTCTGGTCTTTGTGTTTCATCAGCGAGTAGAACCACTTGGAGATTGTGTGCTATAGGGGATTGTCTTAAATACTAACTGTTGAAAAGGAAACATGGTGCATGGTGGGGCAAAGATCAAATAGAATGCAAGAGAGGAGGTAGTGATTTGAAGGGAATATTGGAGTATTGCAAAATACCAAAACTCGGTATTGGCAGGAAAAAAGCTTATATCAAAATAAATATAGAATATTAAATACATAAATATAAATAAACTAAAATAAACACGAATATTAAAACAAACAAAAAATAAAATGAAGTTAAGCATCACCTCTTGTTAGCAGTGGTTCAGGTTGGGTAATGGGAGTAAAAGAAGGGAGAAGAGAGAGAGAAGGAAAAGTTAAAGCAATAACTGGATGTTATCTTGAGACCATAGAAAAATGGTGATGATGAAAATTTTGTTGGGGAACAAAAATAAAGTCAGAAAAAGTAAACTCATTATTCACCTAACATAAAGGCAGGATGGTCATTACCAAACACACTATACACACATTTTACACCTTAATCATTATTAGAGGAGGATCTGTACAAACTGAAATTTGTCACATGATTAAACCAAAGATAAGGCGATTTAGAAGGGTGGGAATAACAACGATGGAGAAAGGGATTGACCAATGAAAATTACAATCTCAATGTTTAATCGAAGCAAAATAATGTATCCTGCCATCTGTGTTCAAAAGTGAGGTCATGTAGGTCACATCTATACAAGAAATTTATTTCAGTAACATAATGAAATAGTTCACCATGAAAACATAATCTTTTGGTACTGCATAATTCTAATTCTGATTATTTTTGGAAAATCTGTAACATTAGGTTTGGATTAACTCAGTTCTCTTCTTTGCAGATGTTGCACGTGTAGTGAATGCTCCTATCTTCCATGTTAACTCTGATGATCCTGAGGCAGTGATGCATGTTTGCAAGATTGCTGCTGAGTGGAGAGCAACATTTCACAAGGATGTTGTTATTGACATAGTGAGTGTATATTATAATATATATATTATTATTATTTTCATTGCCTAGAAAATGAGGCAGCAGATCGCAGACTGATTCTATGATTTTAGCATACATTGGTTTGTTTTAATATTCTTGCTGCAGTCTTTCCACAGATTGAAATTGTGTATATTTTATCATATGACAACAGTATTTCCTTTTACATGAATGTCAGTACTGAAGATTTCGTATGTAGAAAATTGTACTATGTAGCCTCTAGACATTAGTTTCCTGCACCTCAATCACCTTTGGTCTTAGAACTATCACCAAATGTACAACCTTTTTTTTTGTTAGTCATTATTTATTATTTCATACATTAACCACATACTATTATGCCATTGTATGGAAATTTTTATACAGAATAATTTAATGTACTGCTGTTTAGTCACCATATTAATTTCTTTCTGATCCTGTTTTTTATTTTAGTACTTTGTACAGCCTTCCTGAGATTATATTTATCTATAATTATCAATTATCTGCTTCTCCCCCAACAATGTGTAACGCGAGTGTTAAGAGAGCAGATTTGGTGAACTGATTTAGTACAGGGGTCGAACTGGCAAGGAGTATGTTAGATGGCAAGACAGAATAGTGAACTTCTGGGTTAAATAGAGTAGAGGGGACAGGCTAAACCACGAAATAATCTCTGGTGTACAAGGTGTTAAAGAAACACATGATTGGTTGGTTAGATCATGTGACGACCAAAAGAATTATGATTAGATGCAAGACGAACAAGTAGCAGGGCAGCCATGTTGTAAGTTATTCTTTTACAAGTGGCTATGGTAATTGACATGCCTATCACTTGTGGTTGATCCACACGTGGGTCATGTTGTTTGTTTGCCGGGTCGTGGGTATCTTCTATTATCTCGCATAGCAGCAATGTGAGCTGCAAAGACTGTCAGATTCGTGCAATAGCCTGATCAGATCAACGTGTGCTTTTTAGGGTGCCGAGTTTTCTAACTGCAAACCTGCCTTCTTCAGGACGAGGTTCGACTGTAATGTGGAACTGGTACCAGCCTGTATATTTGTGCTTTGAAATAAACAGTGCAAAAACATGATCTTTTGAGCTCTTGTGAACATTCTTTAGCAGAAACCTTCTAGTGACAAACATTTGCATTATTAATCCTAATGAATTTCCCAAATCCCGGGTGGCGACCATTGTTGACTTTTGAATCTTTGAGAAATCCTACCAGTGCTCAGCAGTATACCAGTACATTCCTTCCACAGTCTAAATTATTCATATTCATTTCTGTTAAATCTTCAAGTAATAACAAGGTACGAAAACGTACTTTCTGAAGACGGTGAAGGAATAACGACAACTTGTGTGGTTTAACAACAAGTATAAGGCTGGAGGCACACCAAGCTACCAAAAATTACATCCCACAGCCCCCATTCCATGGTTAAAAGTGCCCGAAACCATAACCATTTCTCACCTCTGAACATGTTTAAGGTTTGTGTTGGAATATTGTATAGTATGTTTATGTTTATTGGTTTGTCATGGCTCTTCTGCCATTATCTGTGATGTATGCTGAATTTACTTCCCCTAATCTTATTTTCTTTGCCTAATAGCATCCAATTTTATTGTATCTATTATTATATATGTACATAAATCATAAGAGCTTGTTTGAAATTTTAGGCTTCCTAAAACCACCAGCGATTTCATGTGTAATACACATAATAAGCAAAAATAATACTAAGGAAAAAGGAATAGGCTTTTAGGTGATATATATAACAAAGGATAGGGAAAATAACTCATCACTTACCAAGGGTGAGGAAAGCAATGAGTGAATAACGTATAAGACTGACACGAAAATACAATATTTCAGTGTAAAACCCTATTCATGCACTAGATAATGAGCCGTTTGGTTCCGGAGGTGTGCACACGTCAGGAGGAGACTGTCTCACAGACTGTGAGACAGTCTCCTACAACATCTACCCTCCATTATGTACTACCCTCCATTATGTAAAGGATTGGCTTTGGTTACAGTGTCTTTCACTTTGTGGGCGTTTTATGATATTAAATAGAGCAACTACCAAGTGGGCAGATTGATATAGAATCATATTGAATTGTCAGTCTGACACCAGGCGAGTTTAGTGAAGCAAGATTCACCAACTGTGTTAATTAGTAGTCAATGAAGGCTACCATTACTCTTAGCAATAGATAAACATGTACTTATTACCTTGGGGACATATTACTCACATCATACACAACTGGGTAACTTACTCTAACGACTAATAAATGATTTGTGAACACCAGCAGAGTTGATTGAATGAGAGTATTTATTCATTAGATATCGAAACATAATACATGCGTATTCATTTCCAACTAAGTTATGACGGGAGGAATAACACGCGAAGTAGCTCCCAGATTTACCAATATGGTATCAACAGTAATGGAACTAAGTCTTCTGCAGACGTGAGATACTGATTTAACTATGGCATGACTTGGAAACAATGATAACTGTTAAGATTATGGAGGACCAATAAAAACCCAATGCGAACATTATAAAACAGTATTGCAAGAGACTCAACTTATAAGTTAAACTGTGAATTTAGGAATGCTTGATGATACTGGAACTTAAGAGAGATGAGCTATAGAACAGAATGAAATACTAATTACTACAAGAAGACTAGAACAGACTAAGCCCAACTGCCATGCGGCAGCAGACTGATTCACAACTATTACCTTGCTACATCGTGTCAGTCTATTGGCCAACTGAACTGCAGAGAACAAGGCAAGATGGTGTCTCCCTTTAAATACTATCAAGTCATTGACGCTAGCCAGGGCAATGCTCTGCGGCATGTGTATGGAATTCACGACTCGGCGCCTGATGCCGCTACGGCTGTGTGATAAGTGGAGCAGCTCTCTCGAATGTTCACGAATCCACCTTACAACATTTATACTCATACCCATAATAATATTTGGACCTTTACAATAATGTTCTCCTGTTAAGAAAGGGCTAAGACCTGAAAATTACTATGTATTTTGCATTCTTGTTTTTCTTTTGTGTTCACACACCACAACCATCATCTAAGGTAAGTGATGGTTCATTTTGCTATTCTAATTTTTTGTATATATATAAAACTAGCTGATGTTGTCCTTTCAAGATTTCAATAAATTTGTTTGTGATTGTTTTGTAAATTTGTGAAAGGCTATTCAGAATGTGAAAACAAAGTAAAAATGAGAGTTTTCTGAGTGATTATTGTATTTTTTTTTTCATTGTGTCCATGGACATTCAGTTTGAGGAAGAGTACATTCAGGAGTATACCAATGGGAAATTTTACATTTGAGATAAATTTTATCAGCAGAAAACTTCTAAAATGCTGGAAATGTGTGTGTGCCTGGAATTTTATCAACTTGCAACCATGCAGTTTTGTTGCAATAGTTAAGTCACAATTGAATTAAGTCAGAATTTCACATTACCCAAATTATTTAATTTTAAATCTTGATGAATATCAAGGTGTTTTATTTACATTTTGATTTTGATCATGGTACCACTGTTTTGGTCGTTTTATTCTTGCATCATTCAGTATGCCTCCAAATACTTTTTATGTGCTATTATATATTCATCCTAAATGATCAATTTGCATTGCTGCAAAAAGTTTGGCCATCACACATTTCTTCAAAAAGTTTCAAGTCGGAATTTCATTCTGTGAGCGAATCGTTGCCAATATCATTGACATCAAAAGAGTTTTTCCAGTTCTACCGAGAATATCCAACAAGAAAATCTCTCTAGTTCCATCGATCACAGCTTTTATGAGAATGCTGTATGCATATTTTTGCTGCCGTTTCAACAGCAGAATGTTCATTCGAACTGATTCTCACAATGCATCCCAATCATTGTTTTTTTGCATTTCAACTCTCGATTAAATGTGTCATGCACTGGACAATTGGGTGCTGTCATGCTTATTTAGGTAATATCTTGTTTGATATCAAGTCCATGTCCTCAGTGCTAATTTAATAGAAATAAAATAACTACATTTGTTGAACAGATCGCAAAACAGCACAAAAATAAAATGAAAGACAATTTTATTTTCATTTAGACTGGAATGAGTTTTTCCAGATTTTTCTCCAGATTTATCAGTATTTTTTTTAAAATATTTTTTCCAATAGAAAACATTCAGTTGAGTTATTTTCATTTCAGGAGCATAAGTAATTAAACAAAAAAGAATTACACATATCCATCATTCGAATCGTTGATTAAAAAATCCCATAGAAAAAAAAGCACTTTCTTTTTTTCCCAAATGTTCTAGTTTTCTAGGCAATTTTTGTTTTTCTAGAAACCGTCCTTGGACTACTAAAACCATTTTAGAAAAAAATTTAACCAAATCGGTCCAGCCGTTCTCAAGTGATGTGGGTACAAAGAAACAGCATCTAATTTTTATTTATATACATTTGTTAGGAAACAAATGTGCTTTATAGCGGGTACATTATACATTTGAATAGGAGAATAACCACCACTTACCAAAGATGAAGGTTGTTGCAGAGTCAAAACATGGAAAAACATGTAGACATATAGAGCTTGTAATTTTCTGGCTGATGAACCTTCAACAAAAGAGTGAGGTAGTTGCCTTGGTGTGTATATATAGGAGAGAATATTAGGAAACATAGGTGTTCTAAAGCAGATGCATTAAACACATAGATAAGGGGATAATCATTGCTTACCAAAGACGAAGGTTGCTGCAGCATCAAAGGAGGTTAACAGCTAATTGAGGTTGCAGACCCACAGTCTTGTGGTGAGAGATAAATCAATATGCCTGAAATTATGGGTGGGAGTTTGAAGGGGTGAACCCGAGAATTGTAAAATGGGAAACATATCGTGGGAACAAGTCATGGATACATGGAAGAAGTTGGCAGAAAATGTTGTTATTAACCAGTTAAATAGTCTTATCTTCAATGTGAATGTAAAATATATATACACAACAATAAAAATAAAGATGTTTCAACTACTTAATGAACAGCTCTGGTGTGTGGTAGTTCTGTGGGAAAATGAATGGGATCGCAAAAGGGTGGAGTGGAAGGAAGATTACTGGGTGTTTTCTTAAATTAGGATCCAGTTTATATTGGTTTGCCAGTTCCCATTTTCTGAATTCGGAGAACAATGAAGCAAGAATTGAAATTGTTTGTATTATGTATATTGAGGGTTCAGGGTAAATGCTGTTTGTCTGTACCCGTCCAGTGGTTTTATGGTCAGACCTTTATATGAGGCCGGGCAATAGTTGCAGGTTAGTTGATTTATTAAATGGGAGGACTCACATGTGGCAAGTGCTTTGATGGGGAAGCTTTTTCTGATTACTGGGTTTGTGAAGGCTTGGTGCATGTTGCACAATTTGCAGCAGGATCTGTTGCACGGAAAGGACCTTGGGGCTGTCTTGTAAGCCGGGGAGGCTCATATTTATAGACTAGGAATTGGCTGAGGTATGTTTTAGGTAGGATTTTTAGGAAGAGGGTTCTCATTTTAGGTCAGGCTCGAAGGAAATCATGACCTTGTCGAAGGACTTTGTTCATTGATTCCAGGCCTGGAAAGTACTGGGTTAACAGAACTGGACCGTCGTTGGTTTTTGACGGTTTGTATTGGTTTATAGATTAAGTTGGTTGCAATGTTGCATGTAAAACTGGTTTATGAACCAAATTTGGTGGGTAATTTTGAGATATCAGAACATGGGAGATGATTATTGGAGTATAGTGTGAGGAACTGTTGGTTAGAACATATGTACCTGCCAAGAATACCAAGGTTGTAGGAGAGTGAGCGTTTGATGTGATAAGGATGGCAGCTGTCAGATTGAAGACGTAAGTATTTCAGTATCATACCTTGTTCTTGAAAGTAAATGAGACACTTAGCAAGAATGTCAGTTGTGGTTCCACCTATGCCAGCAGGTGTCAGTGTGATCATAGCTGACCTCATCAAGTGTCTCCATCTATTTGCAAGATTAAGGTTCGATGTCAAAATGTGTTACATGTGTTCATGTGTTTTGTTTCAATCGATCCCAGCTGTTGACATCTGTTGTAAATGTAATATTAACATTGAGATAAAATTAGAATAGATGAAAAAACCAGCACTTACCACAGCTAGCTTCTTTATTTGAAAAACATAAGATGTGACATAGTAAAGGATAAGGATAGATGACAGGAGGATGACACCGACATGCACATAAAAATAACGTAGATGATGTGTTTGTATCTTTGTTGATACTATCCTGATATCATCTGTGACAAGCAGAGGTATCTTCCTCTATCATAATCTTTATTTCATACAAATATTTTTTTTTTTTTGTCATCAGTCTTTTGACTGGTTAGATGCAATCCTCCATCCTTTCCTATCTTGTGCTAACCTCTTCATCTTTACATATCCCTTACAACCCACGTCCTCAATTATCTGCTTCATTTATTCTAATCTCTGTCTTCCTCTACAGTTCTTACCTTCAAGTGTTCCCTCCACCAGCAAATTAACCAATCCAGCATGTCTCAAAATATGACCTACCAGCCTGTCTCTTCTTTCTGTAAGCTTCTTCCACAAACTTCTTTCCCCACCCATCATTTCCAAAACTCATTCATTTTGTACTTTGTCTGTCCATTTTATTTTCAGCATTCTTCTGTAGCACCACATTTCAAATGCTTCAATTTTCTTTCTTTCTGGTATTCCTAAAGTCCACGTTTCGCTATCATAAAGTGCTGTGCTCCACACATAGAGTTTTAAAAAGTTCTTTCTAATTCCTAGATCAATGTTTGAAACTAAAAGATTTCTCTTTTTCATGAAGGCTCTTTTTGCTATTCTGGTTTTAACATCATTCCCACTTCTTCCATTGGTTGTAATTTTGCTTCCCAAATAACAGAATTCACTTACTTCTCCTATTGCATCCGATCCTATTTTTATATTTAATCTGCTAGTATTTGTATCATTTCTACTACATTTCATCACTTTAGTCTTGCTTTTATTTATATTCAGACCAAAATCTTCCTTCAGTATATTGTTCACGCCATTCAGTAATTTTTCAATATCCTCAGCCCTTTCTGCTAACAAGACAATGTCATCAGCAAATCGTAGCATACTGATTTTTTCTCCCTGAACACTTACGCCACATGGAAATTTTTCTTTGACTTTCTTCATTGCTTCTTCTACATACAAGTTGAATAATAACGGGGATAGACTACAACCTTGTCTCACACCCTTTTTAACTGATGCATGTCTCTTGTGATTCTCTACTTTTATTACAGCCACTTGATTCTTATATACTGTAGTTTATAGAGTATTCTTCTATCTCGATACTTTAGACCTGACTTCTTTAAAATTTTGAACATCTTGTCCCACCTAACATTATCAAAAGCTTTTTCTAAATCAACAAATGCCATAAAAGTATATTTGTTTTTCTTGATCTGCCCTAAAGCCAGAATTGCTTCCCTTGTACCGCGATTTTTCCTAAACTCAAACTGATCTTCACCTACTATGTCTTCTACTACCCTTTCTATTCTTCTGTATATTATTCTGGTCGGTAATTTTGAAGCATGTGATGTTAGACTAATGGTGCGATAATTCTCACATTTGTCGGCTTGTGCTTTCTTCGGAAGTGTAAACATGATATTTTTATTAAAATCAGTTGGAATATCTCCTGTTTCATAACTTCTTGATATCAGCTTGAATAATCTTTCAATTCCTTCTTCTCCTAGGGATTTAAGAAGTTCTGCAGGGATCTCATCAATTTCAACTGCCTTTTGCTTTCAAGTCATTCAGAACTTCAGATTTTCTTTGATATTTGTTCCAGTGCTATAAGATGGATAGTTTCTTCTTCAAAGGTATATTAACAGAATTATATATACACATAAAAAAAACCATAGTCCACAACCCAGAAGTTTATTGAATCCTCCTGTAAGAAGTAAACCAGTGATCACAATAAATAGAAGGACAAATTTGTTTCAGTTGATCCATAATTTATCTGAATTTCACTATACTGAGAGCCTGTAAGAATTTTGGCTGTAACAGAGATCTGAACCAAACATCTCTTGAAACGTGTACAGATGCCAGACTACTTGGTACCATCTATTCTCAGCTGACGACTAATCTTCTGAAGTACTGTAATATGTTTGTTCCTTGACCCTGTACCATGGGAATTTTATGGCAACATTACTTGTTTGTTGATTTTTGTGCATTATTGAATGATGTCTCTGTGGATGTTTAATTGCCTGTTGATTTGATTTTACACATAATCATTTTTTTTTAAATTGTTTATTTTGTGTCATAGGTATGCTACAGACGTAATGGTCACAATGAGATCGACGAGCCAATGTTCACACAGCCATTGATGTACCGCAAAATTCAGAAGACAAAATCCGTACTGGACAAATATGCTGACAAGCTGATAAAGGAAAGTGTGGTCACAGGTGAAGAGGTCAAAGTAAGATCCCTTTTTCACTGAGCTTTTAGTATAATAGATAAAAATATAATTTAGTAAAACCGTCACATTTTAGTTAAATTGTATTAATGATTATACAGGAATTTATAGTAAACTATGCAGTTTCCTTTGTATAACTGCAAAAACACTAACAATTGTGAGAAATGTTATATCATTCTTTAATTTTTCTAATTGATTCTATGTTACAACATTATATCTTTACTTTTTTTTTTTTTTTTTTTTTTTACTTATGGCTTTATGCCACGTTGAAGTCGAGTTCATTAGAGGTGGGATAGGACTTGAAACAAGGAACAGTAAGGAATTTAGCTATGGCCTAATGAAGAAAGCATCCCGGCATTCGTCTGGAGTGATTTGGGGAAACCATGGAAAACCCAAATCTGGATGCCTGGACGGGGATTCGAACCGCCGTCCTCCACTAAGCTTGTTGGACTATTTAAATGTAATAAAGAGTTCTCTAAAATGGCTGGGATGCTTGTAATCTTAATGTGGCAAAATATACGTACAAAAGAGACATTAAAACATCATTTGAAATAAATGGTTATGTCTTACCAGGTTTATGCATTCACAGTTGTGAAAAAAGAACCCTTATAATTTTGTTATATCTATCTGTAGATAACAGACTGATAATACCTCTGACATCAATTCTGATTACTGCATTACACATCCTTAGACAATCCTCTAATTTTCCTTTATAACCATTTGAGTGAAAACTATGAAGAATATAGAAGATGATGGACATTAAACAAAAGGTTTTTTTTTGTGAAATACAGTAACAAGTTTTCCATTATTCTGTTAACAAGAAACATCCTCATAATCCCGCAATGTTTACATCGTTGGTAATAAAATTTTATGGTGACAAAGTTAATAAAAAAGGTTTTTTTTTATCATATGCATTTTTGCATGTGGTATTGTGAAACAGGAATTGAAAAAAACAGTCAATGTTGTTTTGAGACAGTTTTATTTAGTTGTATATTTTGTGAGATATTAGCTCTCTTACTCGTGACTAATTTGAACAATTTTCCAACCTTGTTATGAAAATTTGAAAAATTTCAGATATTGAAATTTAATGAGAACTTAAATGAAAATTATTTTGAAGTTACTTTGACAATCTTTTTTTTTTTTTTTAATACCGTTTACTCATTATTTTGTAGTGTTTAAAATAAACATTTTTGTTTTTTTGTTTTGTTTTGAATAATATGGTTTATTGAGGTTTATTGCCAAAATCAGCAGTGATTGATGGTAGGGGTTAATGTGCTCACTTTCAATGTTCAGCAGCCAGGAATTTTTCTGGGTGGGGGACCTAATCTGAAATTTACGCCTCACAAAACTTTGCTTTGTTAATTTAATGCAAGCTGCGATGCTGTGCGGTTGGGATTCCATTTTAAACTCTTGGGGCAGCTACAATAAAGGTGGAATGCATCACTACTTGAAACTGTGTCAGCAAGTAGTAAGGACAGACTGAGTGTGGTGAGTGAGCGGTTAACGCTCTGGCTTCATATTCGGGAGGACGCCGGTTCGAATCCTGGACCGGGCATCCAGATTTGGGTTTTCCATGATTTCCCCAAATCACTCCAGTTGAATGCCAGGATGATTTCTTTAAAAGGCCATGGCCAAATTCCTTCCCATTCCTTGCCCCGAGTCCTATCCCACCTCTAATGACCTCGACGTCAACAAGGCATAAGTAAAAAAATATATGGACAGATTATTTTCCTTTATTTTAATAAGTTACTCAAAAACAACACATATTAATAAGATTTAAACTTTGTTATTAAGGAAAACCATAATTGATTTTTAGCTATGAAACCCTATGGTAAGCATACCAGATTGGACATTTTTTTTAAATTGTTTTAAATAGCAGAAGAATGTGCTTCATTTTTCAGATTAGTTTTTTGTGCCTAGATAATTTCCTAAGATACAAAAAAGATTTTTATTTAAAAACATTGCTGAAAGTATATCATTTTACCTCCACCACAATCAGTGGCGGATCCAGGATTTTGGTTTGGGAGGGGCTTGAGTGGGTTTTGGTTTGGAAAGGGGGGGGGGGCTTGAGCGGATTTTGTTTGAGCGGAGGGTGGGGCCCTAGTGTAGGGCAGGGGTAGTCTTTATAGTCATGCTGCCCTTAAAAATGTCTCCTAAATTACGATGCTTTTAGGAGGGGGGAGAAGTTAAGCCCTTCCCAGCCCCCCCCCCCCACTTTCCCCCGGACCTGCCACTTCCCACAATACATTTCTTCTGCAAAACTAGAAGTCTAAAAAATGAAATCTTGCCTGGAACAAAATTAGTCTACCTGAAGATATTCAGTAGTAGTGATTCTGTTTTGACTGACCAAATCCAAATGAATTTCTAACAAATATAAATCCATTATTGCATTAAGGTACTCAGTGTTTATATCGTCCTTGTAAATATTAAGTTTGCAGCTTATCAGGTTCTTTGGTGGTTTTAATTAATATTGTAATTAATTAAATAGTCCACCATAAGACTAGGTTTAAGATTTTTTTATTTTCAAAACGTCAGCGATATTGTTCACTTTGCAAAGATACAATATCCAGAGATACTACTGACGCAGTTCCAAAGTGAATCTGTATAAAACTAACTATAAAACTAACTCTGTCCTTCTGCCGATTTCTTTATATAGGCTCTATCGAAATTTCTGGAATTCTTCAAAAGCGTCCACCAGATATTTCTTGAAAATTAACAATTAAACATATTAAAAACAATCAGAATTAATACATAATCACTTAACATCATTACAAAACAGTGAGAAACTGAAATTAAAGATATTTAAAAACAAAATTATTTACAGAAATCATTTTAAAATGTAGAAAATTGTCATGTAGACATCGTAACTTGCATACACACATCTAAGCAATTCTCTTGCACAATTCGGTTCTTAAACATATTAAATGGCCTTTAAATAATTTCCTTTCATAAAATAAAAACTGTATACACTGATTTACAAGAAATTGCAAAACAGACATACCAAATCATATTCAAGCAAACTTTAGCTCACTACAAATACTTCATTAAATACAATTCTATTTAAAGTTCAGGTATGAGGGCTGTTACAAGCTGTTCTGGTAATTTTAGATGAAATATAACTTTGTTCCTGTGAAATTACGTTGATATATTATTTATATCTCCTTTAAATAATTTACGTTCAAGCATTATGAACTGTTTTGATTTCCTAAATGCTGAATTCCATTAAACACTAAACTCAACTTTTTTTTTAAAAGGTATTTCATAAACATTAGATACCTTCTTGTAGTTGCAGATATTCATTTTGTATTTTGGAATGAGATGAAATATTGTTTTATTAATGAAATTTAGATACAGAAAGATGCATTGTGTTTTTTTTAATTAAAATTGTAGGACACAGTAAATTTAGTGTTACAATTATAGTGTTACAATGTATTTCCTTATTGTTAGTAAAAAAATATTAACATGTAGTGTTACTTCCATTTTTGTCCATCTCAGTATGCTGGTTATACTTTTCTGGCTGGTAATTTGTTGTTTACTTCTAGAGAGTATTTAACAGTGCACAACCCTAGAATGTCACTACAGACAGCAGCCTTTATATTGCAATAAGTGTAACTTATGTAATACAATTTTTGTGTTAAAAAAGAAATTTTTAAAATTTTGTTCCCTTGGCACCAAAAGAGAAAACCTTCATGATTTGTGGGGCAAACAGCACATTTGTTACAGTGGTGAGATCATATAGGAAGTGCTTAATTTTGTCAGATTGAATATAGGATTAAAAAACTGCATTTACAATATATTTGTTTATGAACATCTTTACCTTTATTGTTAGTGCTTTTTCACACACACTGGTAGAGCCGGAGCCAGAGCTGACCTTTTTGCTTCCTATGCAGCAGACTTTTAGCTTTAGCAGAAGAAAGATGTGTGCAACATTCAACAAATGTTACCTTAATAGATTAGTGTACCTTTGAAGGAAATACTGAAGATATTTTATTAACTCACAAAGCTGGATAAATCCTGTTAACTGAGATATAAAAAAAGGATTAGGAAAATGGTTAAATAAATTAAGAATGCAAATATTCTGCTATAGTTTTATTTCATTAAATAATTTTACTGAATTACTAAATCAACCGATTTTTTTTTTTTTTTAATATTATACAAAAGATATGACTGTGAATTGAAGAAAATAGTATCTATAAAAAAAGCCACAAAAACCTTCCAATTTATTATGTTTCTTCTTTTAGTTTTTAAGTATTTTGCTACAGGTGCAACATTTACTGACTTACATGACACCTACAGATTGGGAATAAGCACAATAAATAAATTGAAGGTGTGGGAATTTATGAATACATTTTTGAAATAAGAATTTGAAGTGAAAGGAAAAAAGAACAACTGAAGTTAATAAGTTATACACTTATTATTACTAATAACAATGCAGAATATTTTACACAATTTATTTTGTTAATTTACCACAGCAATGCTGCCTTGGTACTGACAAAGGATCTTTGAGTTGAGCAAGTTGAGTAAAGCAAAGCATAAGTAAAATTGTAAATTTTGTTCTGCTATTATTTGTGGTATCAACTCATACTTTGTCAGTACTGAGGGCATGTTGCTGTGGCAAATTATCAAAATCAGTTTTGTAAACTATTCTGCATTGTTATTAGTATTAATAAATGTATATCTTATAAACATTCAGTTCTTTTTTTCCTTTCACTTCAAAATCTACTTCCAAAAATGTATTCATCTCTTTCCACACCTTCAGTTTTTCTACTCTGTCTTTGAAACAGTCGTTTTTTGTTTTTTTTGGTCCCACAAACACTATTTATTATCCACCAATTCAGTTAATGTTAGAGTATTGTGTGAATAGTTACTCATTACTACAAAACTATGAGGAAAATTGTTGTGACTGAGATTAGATTGTATAAACACCTCTCTGTCACTGGCACCAGTGTGGACAAGTGTGCATAAGAAATAATTAAATCAAAGAGCTGGCAATCGAGCCAGCAACTGTTTGTCAAGTTCACTGCTGGCTGCATTCACCGGTGCCGGACCGGTGAATCTGCCAGACTGAAAGCTCTAATTTGAATACATTGCATCCAGAACATTACCAGTAGAAGCATGGCTTGTGTTTTTAAACCTCTTCTCAGAATGAAAATACTGAGTAGAAAATTAACTCCAGAACCTTAAAGATGCAGCATCAATATGTCAGACAATCTGTACTGCAACTTTCTGATAGTCTTTGAAATGGAAGTTATGACAAAAATTACTTGAATATAATTTTAGGTACTAAAGAAAGTATATATGTTCACAACAATAGTGTCTTTGTTGCTTTTTCTGTAATATATTTCTAAATATTTTAACTGTTAATTAAATTATTGCAATCATTGATAAATTTATAGGATGTTCGAGATAAATATGAAAAGATTTGTGAGGATGCCTTGGAGAATGCAAGAAAGGAAACTCACATCAAATACAAAGACTGGCTGGACTCCCCATGGTCAGGTTTCTTTGAGGGCAAGGATCCTTTGAAGGTGTCACCAACCGGAGTTAAAGAAGATACACTTGTACACATAGGCAAGAAGATGTCTTCACCGCCACCCAATGCAGCAGAATTTGTTATACATAGAGGTTAGCAAATGTCTTATGGGCTTGAAATAATGGATGTAGGCCTAAACTACTTATTTTAAAATTGGAGTAGTTGGTAAAAAAAAGTACTGGTTAGCAAATATAAAGTGGGATAGGGAACCATTGCTTATGGTGGCTATGCAGAAACATCAAAAACTTACAGAACCCAGAGTAGAGCTGTAGCAAACTGTATATATTCTATTACTAAGTATTGGGTTCGTTGCCTGACTCGAAGTACCGAATTGTTGCTCACAAATTCATTTCGTTACTGGCATGTTTCATTACTCACATTTGTCGTATAGATGTCAGTTTGATTCGATAAATGAACAAATACGACGCATCATGCGGGAACTGGAACGGTTCACCCAGCGACTAAATGAACCTGAATGGAATGAATGTTTGAACATCGTGTTTAGCATATTTCTGGGAATTGTGATTTGAATTCTCTTTGTTACAAAGGAAAATTTTTAAGTAAAAACATGTTGTGCGTACATTATTTTAATATAATTAATATCCTTTACAGTTAAGTGTTGATATTTTTAATGAGGTAAGTCATTTTGACAACATAAAGAGTTATTTTGTAGTTTTGCTTTTTTTTTTTAACATTAAATATTCAGAGCATAATTTGTAAATGCAATGTTTGGATAGATGATTTGAGATGATTATTGTTTTCTTATTATGTTTTATATTATTTTATTTTACAGCGCAAATGAACAATTTTTTTAAGCTTTACAAAGTACGAACGAAGTCATCCCATAACCCGTACGCGACACGACTCGATATGATGCTTGATACTAGTGCTCGATTGTGTCAAAAGTAACGCATAACGAAACGATACGATAGTAACAACGTGGTCCCGTATGTGGTGCAACTTGATACAGTGCTTCATGCTAGCACTTGATTGTACCAAAAGTAATGAGTAATGATACAATAGTAACAGGTACTGATTGGTTTAGTAACGAATACATACAGGTACACAATTTCTCGATACTTTTACAGCTTTAACCCAGAGCGGTGAATACATTTTTTCCCCTTTTTCAGCAGCAGATTATGGGGGGCAGTAGGTTGAAACAGGTGTTGCTTTCAACCTGCTATCCAGTACATGACGTTTTATTCAGTGGAAGGGTTTAAACCTGAAAATCCCTTCAACTTCTGTGTTTTATGTAATTTGTTTTCATTTGGGGTGTAGAATGGTGCCATCATTTTTCTTTTTGCATTTTAAAATTACCATCTATAACTTTTCTCAGAATATTGGCATTATAAATTGTCGAATGAATAGCATGCATGGGGATTTGCATACACACTCGTTGAGCTATTGACTGTGCCTGATACCATTTAGATTTTATGCTTAAACGGCTGCCTGACTTTTGTTACCACACCAAAAGTTAAAGGTATTCCAAATAATTAAAACAGTACACTTGTTGCAGTTTTAAAGTTTGTATTCAAATAATAGTTCTCATACACTTTTTGGTTCCAGATAATTTTGAATAAAGCAATCAAACAATCGAATCCATGAATTTTAAGATTGCAGGTTAGTCACATTCACTGTAGGCGAACTTCCATCGTAAACCCCCTAACTAGGATGAAATCTTATAAGTTCTTTCTGAAGAGAAACTTTGACTGACACCAGTACTTCACTTTTACTTTTACTATGTTATTCTGGTGTACATCGAGTCACATCCTGCCAGAAAACTGATGAAAGACTGGACAAAATTATAAGATGGCTAGTCCTTAAATAAGAAATTAGAGGATGTCGGCTCATCACTTCAAAAATTAATATCTATCTATAACCACTTGATATTTTAAAACATGACTCGGATATTTTTCTTAGTACAACAAGCTCTTAATTTTGAAACCTTACTTATTCCTTCTGCTAAATTTTCATTTAATCTCATGATGTTGATGTTTTAGTGCGTAAGGCCAACAAAACTCTTATAATGAAACTTATAAATCTTAATTTTCTCCTTGAATTTTGAGCTTTTTCTAAAACTGATAGTATGATCTTAATCTTCATGATTTTATCTATTTTCTGAACCTATTTTTGTTCTTTTATCTATTTTATTACAAATTGTGATTTTTTTTAAGTTATGAAAGAGCATATTTATAATTTATTTTTTTATTCAAATTTATGTCCAAACCTTGCCTATGCCTGCTGACAATTTGTGATGTCAAAATCTTAATGTCGCTTTTTGCATTAAATAGTAATTTCAAATTTTACCTTTCATTCTATCTGAGCACAAGGCTTAATGTCAATAAAAATTGAAATATCTTTAAACTAAATTTTTAGAGCATACAAAATACACTTTAAAATTATTGTTGTATCACTCTTTCCTTATGGAAATGAATACAGCCAAATTCATTCCGTCTGAAATGCAACCTTACCTTAGTCTTATAGCTTTTGCAACAATTGTTTAAAATTACGTTGAAGAGTGATTTTCTGTTAAGAAAATGATCATAAAAAATCTCTTCCTATACTACTACGTGTGATAGATTCCCATTTGAGCTGTTTGCAGAAGTTATTGGTATATTACAAAATTAAATATTAAAGAATGGTGGACATGCATATATTAAACTTGTGTAATATTTGAGACAGAAATAATATCAATGATGAGAAAAACTATTAAATAGAGACTTTAATTAATTCTTGTAATGGCGGTGTTGGATGTTAAGTTAAAAACCAGGCAATCTAAGATTAAATGTATCTATGTTTCAAACGTATAGTCTAGTAACATATTGAGGAATACCAGTAATAATAAGTTTCAAGTGAAAGACCTAAAATTAGCTTATTACTTACTCTATCTTTAATATTTTTTTATCATACCAACCCAGTTAAATTTATCGATTCCACAGATAAGTTTAAAATTAGAGAAAAACATAAAAGGTTATAGCAAATTTTATTTTTGTATTCAAAAGGGAAATGTACCTGTAAGAACTTCATTTATAAAAAGAAAAGATGTACTGACTGAATTTAAATCTCATACGTACTTATCATAGGAATGTGAATTTTATATTGCATTAAAGCCTAGCAACATCTAACTAGATAAACACAAAACATTGCCACAAAAAAGTCAATCCAAGATCTTAGTCTCTGATGTTAGGTATCATTTGGCATTTTACTACATCTTTCTAAATGTTTATCTTATTCTTTATAAATATTTTATTTTGGTTACTAATTTTTGTTTTGGCTTTAGAGTATTCACTAAACTTTTATTTTGCATAGTGAGTGAAATTAAGATTCTGTATTTGTGGAATCATTGCTGGATGGCTATTTACTTATTAACTATTGATTTTTCTATAATGTTTTAAGTGCAGTTTCAAATTTCCTACTTTGTACTTTGTGTAGGTTTGGAACGAATTCTTAAGGCACGTATGGAGATGGTGGAATCGAGGACAGTAGACTGGGCACTAGCAGAGGGGATGGCATTTGGTTCACTCCTCAAAGAAGGTATCCATGTCCGATTAAGTGGACAGGATGTGGAGAGAGGAACATTCAGGTGGGTCTTCAGTCTTCTTACCTGTATTGTAATGGTTATGCAGCAACTGGGATAGAAAAAAAAATAAGCATAATCATTGATTTTATTTTTTGCTCTTATTTCCACTTGGCAGTCTCAAAAGATGTTTGACAATTCTTTTGTAATGACTTAAAATACGAGAACCAAGCATAGTGGGTGAGCAGTAATACTCAAACATGGCATTCAGAAGGATTTAAGACTAATTATCGTCTTCACTATGTTTTCCCGACATTAGGGGTTGGCTGTCTTTGTTGAGTTTTACTCATCATTGGCATGGTGAAATTTGGAGCTTTGAATTTATGGCTACATGCAGACCAAGCTTTATACCTATTTCCAGGTCTTACTATGTACTAATGGAGTAGGGAAGTGTTTCCATCTGTCTGTGAAACGTATAACTATGTTGAAAGAATGTAGGCTTTCTCGGTGAGTCAGTTGAGTAAAATCTTCTCGAGCTTTCCACCGGGATATCGCGTCAGTAAAAGTACAAGGCGACGTTTCAGAGCCTGCCTCTGGTGGAAGTTGGAACCAGAGGCAGGCTCTGAAACATTGCCTTGTACGTTTACTGATGCACTATCCTGGTGGAAAGCTCAAGAAGATTTTACATGTAACTATGTTCTATGTGTGAAAAGTGTATTTTATGAAATGTGTAGTTTGAGATTTGATCAAACTTGTTTCAGGCTGTCCTAATTTCAGTTTTCCATAATTGCCTGAAATCACTCTTTGATGGTTTCTCCAACAAGAAATGACCAAAATTCTTACTGTCCATTGCCCCTCCTTCTTCCTATTATTTCTTTTCTTCTCCCATTATGATGCCGTAAGGGAAAAAGAGAATGACAGTCTGTGTTGCAGTTATGTTAATGCAAGGAACAACAATCATTAAGGGAACAAAAGAATATGGAAAAAAGTTAAAAGATACAAAGGAATAAGATTTGAGAATTATGCTTTCAATAGAAAATAAAAGAGCATGATAAAGAGGAAAGAAAATATGATGCATTTTTTCTTATTTAATACTGAATATGGATTTTAAAATAATTTTTGAAGCATGTGATCTGGAATTCATAGAAATAATGGGTTCCAGGAAACAAAGAAAAACGGTATTTAACTACTGTAAAAGTTCTTTTATACAAAAAAACGAGGATCAGAAGTAAGTTACAAATACAAGTATTACAGTATACCAAATTATACTTATTTTGTTCTTTTTTAGCATTATTGCAATGTTTATCTTAATTTGAATTAGCTTTTTAATATCCTCTGTGTAGAAGTGTCTCACTTCGCACTGCCTTGTGTTCATTAAATGAATAGAAGTATGAACTACTGTAAAACACAGTAACTGAAATAATTCCACAGTAATTGCATTGTTATGGAAGTTGGACTGGGAGTAACTAGAAAACACAAGGGAGTTGAATAAAATAGTGTGAATGTATGAAGCATTCATTGGAAATGAGAGCTGGGTGAAAATTGAGCTTAATGAGTAACATGTAGAAGGAAATGGATGACAATGACTGTAAATTAACATTTGTTTTCAGGAATGATGCAATAGAAAAGTTTTCTTGCGTAGGTAGGTGAGCCGGGGACTGCAATAAGATATTTATGAAGTTATTTAACAGTATGCCTTAGACAGCATAGGAGTTTTAAATAAAAATGTGCGTGTGTAAGATATGCAGATGTGTTTGAAAATTGCCACAATTAATACTAGATATAAAATCATTATAATGTTGCTTCAAATTCCCAGATTTTCATAGATCAGAAGAAACAGTAGTTTCCCAGCCTATCATTAAAATTTACTTACATTTTCTCACAGCAATGATGGGAAGGGCTGCTGTTTCATGGAAAGTTTTCATTTACGAGGCGTATTTTTTAAGTAAGTACCGTTTTGTCACACCGTGGCTGCAGCGCTACGGTCGGCATTCCGCACATGCGCACTGGGTACCTGCATCTCTTGCCTACGCACTGACGCCATTACAGTCTAATTCTTCTTTGTTTACGTTGTTCACTGAGTGTTTAAGATGCCTCCAATAATCGTGAGTCCCGCCGACTGTGAAGTACGGGCTGTTATAAGATTTCTTTGTGCTAAAGGCCTAAAACTGATCGATATTCATCGTGAGATCTGTGCAGTTTACGGACAAAACATTATGATTGATGGAATGGTGAGAAAGTGGGTGAGAGCATTTAAAGATGGCCGCACAAATGTGCATGATGAACAACGGAGTGGGCGTCCTTCGGCCGTTAATGAAAGTTTGATGCAGAAAGTGGACAATAAGGTGAGAGAAAACAGACGCTTTATGATTTCCTCCTTGTGTGATGACTTTCCTAATGTTTCTCGTAGTGTTTTGTATGGCATTGTGACCGAGCACTTGAATTACTGAAAATTGTGCTCACGTTGGGTACCGAAAATGTTGACGGATGTGCACAAAACCAAACGTTTAGGCAGTGCATTGACTTTCCTTGAACGGTACCACAATGATGGTGATGATTTCTTAAGGCAAATTGTTATGGGTGATGAGACATGGGTGGCCTACGTCACACCTGAATCAAAGCAACAGTCCATTGAATGGCGGCATTCAGATTCGCCCAAAAAAGTGAAGTTCAAGCAAACGATTTCTGCCCGGAAAATCATGTGCACAGTTTTTTGGGACAAAAAGGAGTATTGCTTGTGGAATTTCTGCCTCGTAATAAGACAATCAATGCAGCAGCTTATTGTGAGACATTGCACAATCTGCGCCATTCAATCCAGAACAAAAGATGTGGCAAGTTGAGCAAGGGCATAGTTTTGCTGCATGACAATGCCCGTCCACATGTGGCTAATCAGACCAAAGATCTCATCACATCTTTTCGATGGGAAACTGTAGATCATCCTCCATACAGCCCTGATCTGGCGCTCAGTGACTACCTGCACTTGAAGAAACACCTGGCGGGCAGCGTCTTGATGACGATAACGAAGTCAAAACAGTTGTGATGCTGTGGTTAACAAGTCAGGCGGCAGACTTCTATGAGAAGGGTTTTCAAAAACTGGTACTACGTTATGACAAGTGCCTCAATATTGAAGGGAATTATGTAGAAAAGTAGAGTAAGGCTTACATGTAAAAATAAAATTATTGATATATATTTGCATGTCTTTTTTTAATTTCAAAATGGTACTTACTTAAAAAAACATGCCTCGTACTTGGTGTATTTAATAATCATTTTTCAGAAACAGAAAAGTTTCATTTAATGTTCCCTTATACTTGTTATAAGTACATTTAAAGCTTGGGTGCAAAATTTTCTTCTAGTTTGTGAGTATGGATGTTTCAACTCAATAGTAATTGTTTCTTCTAAGGTTAAGTAATGGAATCAATTTCTTTTCTCTATCATAATAAAATATTTTTTTTTTATTTTTCTTACTTGTACAGCAGTTTGTTTGATTAGAAATGGAGACCTGCGGTTATGTGTACAGACAATTGAACAGAAGTTTTTTTTATTACCTTAATTGTGCACAAAATTCTTTTTTGTTTTGTTTGTATAGTACAGCTTATTTATTTATTTTACATGCCATCAGGATAACAAAGACAGTAATTCAGTAAATGACTACATAGAATTGCAAACTTAATTATTTACAGAAATGTGCATTTGAAATAAGGCAACAATAATAGTACAATAGTAGAATTTGTTAGTCATTCAGTTGTCTCTGCAATTGTTTCATGGAGCTGCTGGAAGTTCTGATTTATCTTCTAACAGGGCATTCCATGGTGATATATATTGTTTGCTGTTGATTCCCATCATTATAGGAAAGGTCTCTATTTTCTCCACTTGTTTATTCAGCAGTTACATCCACCTAGATATTTTCTCATATGTTCAGTGATATCTAGATTATACTGGGTAGTTTGAATCCTGGAGCTTTTCATGTATGTTATTTCACGCAGTGATCGTTTAGTGAAAGTTCTTTAATCTTGCAACACAATATTTGCAGGAGTACAAACACTAAATATTTCAGATAGTTATTTTATGGTATTTTTCAGTAATTTTTCATTCCTTATCATTCAGAACCTGTTTTGCTAGTCAAATTCAAGCTATGTGAAACTTCTCAACCAAAAGCATTTTGAAAAAGGACTTAAATAATCTACAACAGTGACTGAGCAAAGTAATATGTGTTAGAATTTCATAATGAAATGGACTATGATACATTGCTACACATTTTGTCATGCTAATTCCTCTATAGTGATTATTAAATAGGAGAACATTAAAGGAGATTCGGGAGGACATGGGTTCAAATCTGCGTATAAACATCCAGGTTTTGGTTTTCCAAGGTTTCCCAAAATCATTTCAGTAAATGCTGGGGTGGTTTCTTCAGAAGTTCATCTCTGAATTCCTTCCTGTTCCGTGTCCCCCAGTCCTCTCCTGCTTCTAATAACCACAATGAGGTATAATTCCAGAAACAAAATCATTAAATAAATCAGCTGGTTCCATTTTATTTTTGAAATTTGACTAATTCAGGAACAAAATTTACAAAGAAACTGGCATTGTAATCTCTGGAAGACAGATCGGTAGAGCACGGAATTTTGGGTAGGCAGAAAATGCAAATTTATAATGAAGCATTGCATTAGAAGTATAAGCATACATACAAAAACAACACTTGAATTTGAGTGCAAGCAAGCATAACTTTTATTTTGGCAAGAAATCATCACAATGGTTCATAATCTTTGTTAGATGTGTTATTGAAAGAGAAGACATTTTCCATTGTAAGCATAATATTTTAATTCATAATTAAGTTTTATTGAATTGCAGTATTATTATTATTATTATTATTATTACTGCATTTCTGTTGCACAGCTATATAGCCAGCACATACAACTTATAATATCCAATCTAACATTTTCCTAAAAAGAAAATTTTGTTTACAGTCACCGGCACCATGTTCTTCACCACCAGCTGGTAGACAAGGCTACATACAGGCCATTGTGCCACTTGTACCCAGACCAAGGCCCTTACATCGTTTGTAATAGCTCACTATCAGAGTTTGGTGTTCTTGGTAAGTATTATAAGAAAAACAATGTTGAGAAAAACTAAGTTATAAGTAAAATAACTTACATCATGCGATTATACCTCATAAATCTATGAGTTTTAATCCACAGAACAATGAGTCATATTCATTAATTTTGTATAATCCTTTTTTTTCGGTTGATAATAAATTCAAAATATTTATAACGACAATTAAACCTAGTTATATTACAAGTTACAACATTGTGAGAATTGAGTCTTTCCTGGCGTTTTCTATAACAGTGTTGTAACATGATAAATATTCTTCTCAGGTGTTCTGTCGGATCAGTTCTTCCATGTGCGATGTTTCGACAACAACCTGTGTTGTCTTTATCAGGCAAAAGGTCGAAGTTGACACTACAACAGCAAGTCAGCGACTGTGCTTGCCTCACGATTTTAGCTTGTTATAAATACTCCACAGCTGGCGGAAGCATGCAAAGCTGCTCTCCAATTGGCTGCCACAGGAATTTCTCACCCATTTGCCAGTGCGGAATGCGCTCACCCCTCGGCCGCCACATTGTCTGGCGAGACCCGTAACAGACAGTTACGTGTCGCCTCTTCCATTGCGATGTGTATTGCGTTGCTGTTGCAGATCTTGGATGATGGACTTCCATGCTTCATGTAATAATGGAGACTTTCCTGGCGAACGCTTGTAATGAAGTCTTCACGGGTGCACCGCCGGAATGCATTTTGAAAACGCGATATTTCATCGACTAGCTCCGTTGTCTTCATCAGGTGTGGTGACATCTGCACTGGTCAGTTGACCATCATATGCTTCACTTAAAAAGAGACAACAATCACTGTTAATGTTGTTTGCCTCAGCTGAACATGCTGTAGAAAATTTCCGTTAATTAAATTTCAACAAGACTGAAGTATTGGCGCACACTGTGTATTTCTGGGATTCTATAATCAGAAAATTGCTGGAGATTAGATCTGGCACGAACAACAACATTAACAGAGATGGTGGTCTCTTTTTAAGTGAAGCATGGAAGTCTGTCATCCAAAATCTGCAACACTGCAACATCAGCGCGATAGACATGCACTTCGGAAGAGAGCCGAGGCACAACTGTCTGTTACAGGCCTTATATGAGGCCAGATGACGCGGCAGCCGAAGGGATAGTGGTTTCCGCACTGGCCAATGGGAGAACAGCTCCAACAGCAGCTTCACATGGATCTGCCAACCGTGGGGTATTTATATGAGTCGAAATCACGAGGCATGCACAATCGACGAGTTAATGTCGTTGTGTCAACTTCGACCTTTCGCCTGATAAAGATAACAGAGGCTATTGTCGAAACATTGCATATGGAAGAACTGATCCAGCAAAACACCTGAGAAGAATTTTTGACAAGTTATAATATTGTTATAGAAATCTGTTTCTTGGCAATAATCCAACATTCAGTTCAAGTTTATAATCATTTGCCATGTTCAAGAATTGATCATGCAAAAACCATCTAGAAATTCCATGTAACATTTTTCATTCAGCCTTTGAGTTAAATGTATTTATTTAGCTTATGTTAATACAATGTTTTGTGAAAATGATTAAAGTGTCATAACTTTTAAGAAATTATAAAATGGCATATAAAATACCTACCAGATTTTTCAGTTTTCATCAAGTTTCTAAATAATTAATGAGGCAATTATATTCCTACTTCTTTCCGACATTTCAGCCATTGCGCTGTGGTATTCTTCGGGGGTCGAACTTCCTGTTCAGTCTACTGCAGTGTAACATAACAGACACATATACCTCATGAAACATATGGTAACATAAAATACCTTAGTATCACCTTGCTTGAAAATTCAACCAGAGGGAGGGAGCAAACACTGCTTACTACAGAAGTCAGAACCATGCAAATATCCAAAAAACACCCAACTGCAGAATTTCAATATTGTGCACTTATACTCATTTTTATGTTTGTACAATGTTCTACCAGCTTCTGTTGTAGAGAAGGGTTCTTATGTATAACCTTACTTAAATATGCTAGTCAGCAATTTCCATTCAATCCAAACATACATGAGAAAGTAACTGTGCAAAGATGTTGCAAATAAATTAATGTGCGTGAAACATAGTAAAAGTCCAATAACTATTGCTCAAGTTATTGTGTTTATATAGAAGTGGTTATTCATTTCTGGCAAAGAGGGATAGTGCATTAATGACATTTTGGGAGAGACTTGAGAAAGGGTGGGCAAAATGATTAAAATTCGACACTCAATTCATCAGAATTTCGAAAAATTAGATCTTGAAATAATTGTTTTATGGTTTCCACAAACATGCTACAGTTATCGGGTGTTGATTTAGAGAATATAAAAAAATAGATATTCGTTAACGTTTCCTTTACAACTGGCAGGGTTCGAGCTGGGCTACTCGATGACCAATCCAAATGCCTTGGTGTGCTGGGAGGCACAGTTTGGTGACTTTAACAATACAGCACAGTGCATCATCGACCAGTTTATTTCTTCTGGACAGGCCAAGTGGGTGCGCCAGTCGGGACTCGTCATGCTGCTGCCGCATGGACTTGAGGGCATGGTCAGTATTGATATTCTTTATTTTGGTTTGATTTTCAGTAGCTATGGTTTTGTTAAAATAGGTTGTATTAAATAAGAACTGAAGTTTTATTGAATATGACTAGGCAACTATGACTTACCAGATTTAATTGCAGAAGTAGATGATAAAAAAAAATTCCACATTAAAGACGTTAATGAAAAATCATAAAAACGTTTGAGGCATAATAATTCAAATTAAATTTAATAGTTGTAAATGAAGGTCTGTTATCTGCCAATGTAGCAGTATGCACACTGGATTGGAAGGTACAACGGGCTCAGGTTCTAATACTATGCTCTCCATACCAGCCATCCCGATTACAGTTTTTGGTTGGTTTCCTGCAATCATGTAGGCAAATGCTGGGATGGTCTACAATCTTCACCTCATAAACTACACATTTCACAAACAAAATTCTCTTACATAGAACACAAGTTATTTGTTTCATAGACAGATGGAAACACATCCACTTCCCCCACCAAAACTGTGAGAGACCAAGCAAGCTGGTAGTATATAGAACCTTGCTTTGACAATATGCACCTTAGAGCCACTGTAGTTTCTCATTTTGGGGGAGAAAAGGAGGGTAGTTGCTGTATGTATATATGGAGCCAAGGATGTAAATAATCACTATAGTTTCAATAATCACATTTATTGGTATATGCATAATACAAACTATGTAATCTGAATTAACAAGTTAGGCCATCATCAACTACATCTTAAGGATGAGGTTTACCGTTTGGGCTACACATTTGGGAGGAATGGGTTGGCAATATTTCGGATTTGGCCATCCAGATTAAACCTTCTTAAATGATCGCTGGGATGGATCCTTTATCAATATCATAGCCAGTTTCCTTCCCAGTCCTTGTCCACAAGTATCTCCCATCTATAGTCAACAAGTTTGAAAGCCCCAAAACAGCTCTAATTCAGCCGTAGACTTCCAGAGAAGATACTATCAGTGGTATCTGAATGAGTTCAACAGTAAAATTAAGCCTGTGACTAAAAATGGATGTCGTACATGATTCACTGTTCAGTGTTAATATTTCCAAGACTTTTCAACTGTCTGCAGTATTTTAAAGTTATCCGGATTTTCAGTCTAGTGGATTACAAAAAATTAGATTAACCATAAATTTAAATCCAGCAAGAATTTAGTTGACTATAATTACAATTTTTTTATTAAATATTTTTGTTGCTTGATGGAAATGTAGTAGGACACACATTAAAATGGTGTTTGTCTTATAATTTTTCAGTTTGCATTACAAAGTAGCTGAGTAGAATTTTGATGTAATTGGTAATTGTAACCAGTTGATTTCCTTTTCTTTCTTTTCCAAGACACAGAGCTTAGGACTCTGAGCCATCCATGTAGCCACAAAATAATTACCACTTGAGGAATGATGTGTGGCACTTAAATTTGTCACAAAGAATGAAAAACTAATGCCAATATTTATTTTTTCTGCTTGCACATTTTTAAAAATTTTCTACAGTAGCTACTTCCCCAAGAAATTTAGTATAGCAGGAATTAAAAATTATTTTTTTTAAATCCATTTCTAAAACCTATATGTTGGAACAGGGTATGGAAATTTCATATTCAGTCATATTTGTTTATCTGTCTTGCAGAAGTATATGAAGTAAAATATTGTAAGCTATGGAAAATCCATTACATTTCTTTAATGTGATTGCCTGACGTTGCAGAAGTTTTGATAGAGGATTGTGTATTGACATTTGGAAAGTACATCCTAGTACTAACAGTTAAAATAACAACCCATTACTGTGTTCCAAATATTTACGTAATAGCATTCAATTCATATTGTAGATCCGAATGTGTACACATCTTCCCCCTACCATATGTCTCCTACATGATTAAGGTTATGAACTGAAAATAAGATAGGATAGGGAAAATAAACAGTTACCCGTCACTTACCACAGATGAAGGCAGGAGGGCGAAACACAAAAACAAACGACTTGCACAATATTTTGACTTTAGTCTTAGTCATGTGGGAGGCGAGACATATGGCAGGGGGAAAGATGTGGTCATGGCTCGGATCACATGTAAGGTTTCTATTCCCCTCCAGATCCTACTTGTCATTTTGGCTTCTCCATATCCATGTTAAACTCAATGCCTGCTGAGTGACTGCTCTTCATCATATTTATAGTTCTCTGTACTTCTGGCCATGGGAAACATCTTCCATATGAGCCCTATTACGCTGAAAATTTTTATTCCCTCTTTCCTAGTTTTTGTTGTATTTTGTTTTTGTTTAGCAGTTAATCAAATTCGATTGTATTTCTCTTTCAATCTTGTTGACATTGTATACTATCTCTCTGGCTTTGCATTTTGCATTTTATAGTTGTTACACCTTCAGAGGCTTTCCTTTTTTTTTTTTTTTTTGCTTATGGCTTTACACCTCTTTGATATCCAGGTCATTGAAGGCCGGATAGGCAGGGGCCAAGGAACAATAAAGAATTTAGCCCTGGCCATCTGAAGGAAGCAACCCATCATTCATATGGAGTGATTAAGAGAAATTATGTAAAGCCCAAATCGTGATGCCCAGATGAGGATTCGAACCCATATCACCGAATGTGGTGGTGTAACGGATAGCGTTCTGGCCTCGCATTCGGGAGGACGGCGGTTCGAATCCCCGTCCAGGCATCCAGATTTGGGTTTTCCATGGTTTCCCAAATCACTCCAGGCAAATGCCGGGATGATTCCTTAAAAAGGCCATGGCCGAATTCCTTCCCATTCCTTGCCCCCATCCTTTCCCGTCTCTAAAGACCTCACTGTTGAGAGACGTAAAGCAGATTAAAAAAAAAACGAACCCATATCCTCCCAAATGTGAGGCCAGAACGTTAACCATTCACCTACCATACTTGGTGGCTTTCCTTTTATTCTTCTCGACTCTTTTTATTTTGACTATATTCTATTCCATCTGACAGCTCTTGTTTAGCCCTCTCTTTTTCTATCTTAGCCAGCCACTTGGCTTCTAACAGTTTTTTTTTTTTTGGTAAAGTTATATTTCTTTTTGTTTCTTGGAGATTTCTGTCATCTTATAAGGACGAACTTTGCCCGTTTTCTCTCTTTTATTGCCTTTTTTGTATTTACGGCTCACCATGGTGTGTCTAGATTTTCTTGTTTTACTTTGCCAGTCGCAGATTGGGCAAATAGACATTTCTAGTCTTTCTTATTCTTTATTTCCGAAAAATAATTCATTTTAAATATCTTCTATCTCCTCTGTGTATTTCTCTCTTTTATAGTAACTATTGCATCTTATGAGAATCTCTCTTTTCAAACCAGCTACTGCTAATCACCAAATTATTTCTCATACAAAATCAAGGCAAATCCTACATTTTAGTTTTCAAAATTATGAGGACTTTAGAAATTTTATGTTTACTTCAGTTTCTTATACTTTGTTAATTGCAGTCCCCCATAACATTCAGCTTTATAGAGTCTGTCTGTTCCTCTAAGGTAGCTAAGAATTCCAGCTTCTCATCTGAGTAATACACCTGAGGAACATAAACTTGGAGAATGTGAAGATCTTTTTCTCTCTCTGTCTTCTCTGTTCCATTTAATAGAGAACTTAATTATCCTCTCACTGACAAACTCTATAAGACTGTGCCTGTCCAGATCTACATGCAAAATTTTACAAGCACTTATCTGTGCACATAGTGATAGTAACATGACTGATACTCTGTCCTCAGGGCCCTGAGCACTCGAGTGCCCGATTGGAGCGCTTTCTTCAGATGTCTGCTGATGACCCGGACTATTTTCCTCCAGAGAGTGAAGAATTTGCTGTACGGCAACTTCATGACATCAATTGGATTGTAAGTATTGCTTTTTCAGTTTTGTACCAGTGAGTATTACGTATACAATAGTGAAGAATTTATTGAAACTTTTAAATCATTGTACAAATTTATTGAAATTATAATTAAATAGACATCACTTCCACAGTGGATAACACAATGATACAAAAACAAAACTTTTAGAGAACATAAAAGTATGAAACTTTCTGGCTGGACTTTCCATCAGCAAAAGATGATCCTGTGTGTCAACGTTTCCCATAAATGCAACTGGTGAGGGTAGGAACTGACAAAAAAATTATTCATAGGTGTGTATGCATATTTTAGGAGGGCAAGACGAACATGTAAAAACACAAAAACATAAACAAGTTGTACAATATTTTGACACGAATCTTAATCATGTGAGAGGCGAGACATATGTCAGGGGGAAAGATGTGGTCACATCCCAACCTGCCACATGAATGAAGCACAGGCAGAAAACGCACGGTGGTGGTATAATTGCTGGGAGGAGGGGGGGGGGGGAAACTTGACCAGCGATAAAAGTGAAACAAAATAATCTTTGTGTAGCATAATTCAAAAAATTATACTTTTATTTAGATTGGTTATAGATGAAAATAAAGGGAGATAGAAATATATATAAAAATATATAAAATGAATAGATGAAATGTACATATATAAGTAACTGACTGTAAAATAAAATGAGAGGCAGCAAGTGGCACAGGAAATTTGTTTTTCCATGTGATCATGGGGGTATCGGCGGGAAAAAAGGGCTTGGGATGAATCAATCTCCAGTTACTCCCAAAAACTATCCCAAGCCCTTGTTTCCCGCCGATACTCCCATGATCTCGTGGAAAAACAAATTTCCCGTGCCATCACCCACAACCCTCATTCTGCACCTCCTAAAACTGACCATGGATCAACACTTGTCACCCAGTTCTTTCCTGGCCTGGAATCTGTCAACCAGATATTCCGCCGTGGGCATGATTTCCTATGGTCTTTCCCTGAAATGCGTCTCCTCCTTCCCAAAATCCTACCCACTCCCCGCACTTGCTTCAGCAGACCACCCAATCTGTATAACATCTTGTACCAAAAGTATTTACCTGCCGACTCTCCTAGACTTCCACAGGGATTTCCCTTGTAACAGACCCCACTGCAAAACTTGCAGCATGCATCCAGCTACCACTACTCACTCTAATTCTGTCACAGGCGAATCTTTCCCTGTAATTGGACATGCTACGTGTGCTACCACTCACCTTATTTACCAACTCACCTGCCTCCATTGCACTGCCTCTTACATTGGTCTCACCACTCAACAACTATCCTACAGGATTAATTGCCACAGGCAAACAGTTTATACATCCAATCCAGACCATCCAGTGGCAATTCATGCGAACTTACATAATTCGAACAACTTCAACGCCTGTTTCACAGTTAGAGCTATTAGAGTTTTTCCAAATACCACCACCCCTTCAGAACTCCACTGATGGGAACTAGCCTGCCAACATATCCTTGACACCAGACACACCCCTGGCCTAAACCTACGTTAAACCTGTCACTGAATGTAAAATAAAATGAGAGATAGCAAGGTACTTATATATTATGTACATTTCATCTATTCATTTTATATATTTTTATATATATTTCTATCTCCCTTTATTTTCATCTATAACCAATCTAAATAAAAGAATAACTTTTTGAATTATGCTACACACAAAGATTATTTTGTTTCACTTTTATCGCTGGTCAAGTTTATACCCTCCCCCCCCCCCTTTCCCCTACCTCCCGGCAATTATACCACCACCATGCGTTTTCCCCTGTGCTTCATTCATGTGGCGGGTTGGGATGTGACCACATCTTTCCCCCTGACATATGTCTCGCCTCTCACATGATTAAGACTCGTGTCGAAATTTTGTGCAACTTGTTTATGTTTTAAATAAGAAAAGAAAGGGAAATTAACCCACCACATACCAAAGTGGATGGCTGAGTATTATTTTCCCTCTCATTGCCCTTTCTTTTCTTATTTATATCGCCTAGAAGCCACCTCCATTTTCCTTAGTTGTATCATTGTTTATGTTTTTATGTTTTTAAGTGTTTGTCTTGCCCTCCTGCCTTCATCTGTGGTAAGTGACAGGTATCTGTTTATTTTTCCCTATCCTATCTTATTTTCAGTGCCTCGCGGCAGTTTCTTTGTTTCCGTTATCCAATTGTATGCATATTTTGTTTTTCTTCACCATCATGTATTCACTTTAGGGAGTAATGGTTTTTGTTTTCGTCCATAAGCAAAAAATAACTAGCAGCCACTCCTATTCCTATTAATTCTTCTTCACATAATAGTTTTGTAGCATACTGTTTAACCTAAACTATGGAATGAGCAGAATTTAGAGCCCTCCAAGAGTGTCGTGTTTTGTTTCTTGATTTTTTTTAAGGAAAAAATCTGATTGTGTTCAGTTTGTTCTGCTTCTCTTATGCCTAAAATGCAAATGTAAGTTTATGGTAATGGTAATTTATTTCCTCTCACATAGTACTCCTAATTCTTCTCTTGGTATCCTTATTCCATCACTTTCAAAAGTCTTTGTCTTCCAGTGCCTCCTGTTATTCCTGTCACTAGTTGGACTTTGAAATATTTGAGTTCACTGTATCAGGGCTTTCATATTTTTTTTTTTTTGGTGGAGGAGGGATATTTTGTAACAACCACACAAACTGTTTTTATGGTGGACAAATTCTATGATTATACCTGAAGAATGTGACACATTTTTAAAATAATTGATTTTAAGTAGAAGCTGCTTTGATAAAGTGGACCTTTTTGATACTCCACTTAAAAGACAATTTCTCAGTGCCAACATTCAATTATTCCTTATATGGTTGAAGAAATTGGCATACCAATGTGGTAAGAGGCTGGAATATGGGACAAATTATCAAATGCTACAAAATCCTTTTATTTTTTCCCACTTTTGTGGATCTGTATATCTTTTGTTTCACTCGATGATATGTTTTCATTCATGCTTTAGAATTCTTTAAAACCTGCATTCAATATGGAGGTAACCCAGTTTGGCCTGTTTGTAGGCTTCATCCAAGTACTCTTTTCATTGATTTGTTTTACCTTTGAATACTGTAAGCAATTATTGTGTTTTTATGTTCCATATTAAAAATCATCACTGCATGATTTATAAATGGTAAATCAGGGGTTAGCAAAGTTTTAAAAGCTTTGGCATTCACTAATTTTGCACTTTGTTAAATTACACTTTTGTTCAATAATTATTATATTCAGAATTCCAGTGTAAGAGATGTGCAGCTAAACTTTAGGGCAATTTAAGTATTGTTTCACTATCACAAAATTGAATCAGTTTAGTTATTTAAGAATTATTGCAATTTTGTATGTTATATACTACCAATCACTGTGTGAAATTTTTGCAGGTGGCAAATTGTTCAACGCCTGCTAATTACTTTCACATACTCAGGAGACAGATAGCTCTTCCATTCAGGAAACCTCTCATTATAATGACTCCAAAATCATTGCTACGTCATCCTGAGGCCAGGTCTAACTTTGATGAGATGACTGAAAACACACAATTTCTCAGGTAATAATTTCTCATTTATTGTATATTTTATGGGCTAGAGTGAAAGAGAATGAGTGATAGTGGGTAATTATGTTGTTATATGGGATTATTGAGACCATTCAAGTATTTTGAGATGCATATTTTTGTATTTTGATATCTATTAAAGTTATTGAGACCCTCTATTAAACCTATTAAAATTGAAATGGGTATAGGAAGTAAACACCAATTACCAAAAATTATGAAGGGCAGTATCAAAAAATGAGCACGGCGCACCAAAAACAATGAAATTATGTAAACCGCTTATCAGCGGACTATCATGGTGTGTACTTGGTGGAAGTAAAAATTGAAGAGATTTCATGGCATCGAGTTCAAAATTGTAAATCAAAGAAAATGTAGTGTGGTTAAATAACCAAATGAATAACAAAGGGTATGGAAAATGACTCATCACTCACCAAAGTTGAAGGTTGAGATGAGTGAAAAACATATGCGACAGACAAAAACATATACAATATTTTGGTTTTGCACCTAATTCATGTGATAGGGAATGAGCCATATGGTTCAGGAGGTGTAAACACACTAAAGTTTACCACATGATTCATGATGTTATTTGTATTGCCTAAAAACTGTTTCCTTTTTCCTTAGTATCATTAAAAAATCCAAGTGATATAAATAATAAAGGAAAGGGAAATTAACCAATCATATATCAAAGTTGATGGCTGCAACGAGAGGAAACACGTAAGGTGGACAAACAAATACAAATTTCAATATAGGTGAGTTTCATATCAGCATAATACATTAACACAAAAAAGAGAGCATCCATAAACTGCGTAGCTCCATTTTAGCTTCCTTTGAACTCCCCCTCCTCCCCGTCCCCCCCAAGGTACAGGGTAACTTTCTTCCCTATTGAGTCCAGAAGACATGTTGTGCTGTTTTTCTCTCATCAGACTATTTTAATTACATACGGAGATAATTAAATGACGGAAATAAATATTTACATGCTGCTGTGTATTCTGAACTTCATTTTAACTGTGACAAATATTATGAATGAAAAGCTACATGGCCTGACTCGGAAACCCCCTCCCCCTCCACATAGCCTAGCGTAGCTTTCTAGCCAACCCCCTCCCCCCACAGACCGAGCCATGTAATTTATGGACGCTTCAAAAGCTTAGAGAAACTGCTTTAAGGCAATAACAATTTTCCTCCTTTGTAGATGGAAGCAGGAATACTATGTGACAGAATTAAAAACAAGACAAACACAATTGCACAATATTTCTGATAACCTCTTTACGTATTAATGGGATGTGAAATTCATAGCACTGCTGACAGATGTGCATATGCCCACATATCAGAATCAATAACTTATTCTTAATGTGCCTTTTCCTACCGGGGCTGGCGGTCCACATAGTTAGCTCTGGACACGACACTGCAGAATGGAAAGCCTCTTCTGATGTGCAGTTGTACCATCTATGAATGTCATACAGCCACGAATTCCTTCTGCTTCCAACAGATCTTTTCCCTTGTATTTTTCCTTCAATGATGAGTTGCAATAGCTGGTACCTCTCATAATGTGGCCTAAGTGTTGAGTTTTTCTTTGCTTTATAGTGAGAAGCAGTTTGTTTTGTTTCTCCATCCAATGAAGTACTTCAGCACCCAAGGTATGTGTAAGGGATGACGATACAGATACATTTCAAAAACATCAATTCTTTCTTCTAGATTTTGGTCTAACCCATAGAGAAAACGTGGAGAACACGTAGCAATGAATCGTTTGCATTCTCAGTTACAGACTAAGATCCGATCTTATGGAAAAAATTCATGATAATAAATTGTCTCCTGGCCTGTTCTATTCTAGATTTGATTTCTTTCTTGCAGTTAACTGGATTGCCAATGCTCATCCATTACAGTGCCCAAATATTGTTCGATCTTATTGCCTTTTATTGATAGGGTTACCTGGATTTTTCTCTTAAAGAAGACTATTACTTTGTCTTATTTGTAGGTAATATGATTTATTTTAAATATTATTTCACTCAATAACAGTACATAAATGAAGTTTTAACAAAATAAAAATGTGAAGTTTGACAATTTCTGAAGATAAAAATAAATAAAAATATTTGATTCTGCAGGGATTTTAAAACTGGTCAGAAAATTACGAAACTAACACCCTACTGCATAGACCATGCTACCATTAGATAAAAACAAAAGCAATAATGTACTATATACCCAACATTTAGAATTTTTTTGTTTATTTGCATGCGACATATATGCTGTGTACCCTTCAACATATATGAAGGAGATTGAAATCCGTTCTTAACAAGTCTGATGGTTCCCAAGTTAGAAGGGTTCACAAGCAGCACTGTGGTGCTGGACTAAACTGTCCACCAAGCATTGGAGTGCATGTAGATAACTAGCTATCACAACAGTGTCATCTGCATACCTGATATTATTGATTATTTTTCCATTCATAATGATCCCACCGTTTTCTTTTTTCAACACTTCCCTGAAAATTACCTCGGACTAACCATTGAGCAAGAGAGGTGATAGTACATAGACCCAGAGCTGGATTAAAACAGCGCGGGGCCCTTAGCAAATGTGAAAAAGAGGCCCTAATCCAGTACTGCATATACCTGGCAAATACCTTTCCTGATTGCAATTGCTTCTTATGTTCCTTCGTCAGTTTTGACATCTGCGGTCTGATTCCAATATAGCCTGCTGATTATGAATAAATTGTTTTGGTGAATACCAGTTGATCTCAAAATCTTTTCCATCTTTTCATGTCTCACGCAATTGAATTCTTTTTTTGTAGTTGATAAAACAGGCGTACAGATTAACATTCATATCCCTGCACCTCTCCACTAATATATTCAAGGAAAAGAGTGCCTCACATTTGCCAATACCATTTTGAAAACAAACTCCTATTTGGCAAATAACATTTTCCTCGCAGCACCATGACTCCTTAAAATTCATCCCTATCACCATTTAAAGCTTCTGGCAAGCTACCTGTGATACTTGCCACATCATATACTAGCTAACTTGCAATCAATACCTTGCTTCCAATATCAGTCTGATCTCAGCTCATCTATAAATAAGAATAAATGGCTCTAGACAAACAGTATTCACAAAAAATCAAGACACCCTCCTCCCCAGTTGCTCATGACAAGATCTTTTTCAGTTCCTGTGTCCCACAACAGCAGCAGATTCTCTGAGCCCAGATAGTGGGAACTAGATTGCCAGTACAAACTTGGCATAAGGCACAGATCTCAACCTGGTCTATTATCCAATGCTTTCCCCATATTTTTTTTTAATTCTTTTTACACTTTCAGCTTCTATACCCTCCTTAATATCAACCATTCCCCAACTAATGGCAATTTTACCAAAACTTGTAGCATAATATCACCATATTACACATTCGGTACAATATTGAGAATAATTATTATATTGTCCGTTTACTCATTTTTGAAAAAACTTTTAACAAAGTTCAGTTATGTTCACTTAAACTCCAATCCCTAGCCTTTATTGCCCATATGTAAATCTACACCCACTCGCTCTATAACTTATAGAAATGTGTCATTTTACTTTGTAATCCCACCTTGTGCACACCTTGTTTTGCAGTTGAATGATTTACAGCCGAAAACATTCATTTTTTGTAAGTGTCTGTACCTATTTTGTACCATGTTTCAACTCTCTTTTTACTTTTGACTGTGGTAAGCAGTAGTTTCTCCTTCCTTTGCTATCCAGTACCTTTCATTTCCCTGGTATATATATTACACTACCACATCCTAGCCTGTCAATAATCATCAACCCTTATTCAGTCATATGGTGAGAATCACGGTACACATATCTCATCTCCTTCCCATGCATCTTGTTCATATGCATGAATAAGGTTACTTATTGAAATATTACAAAATGTGTTTGTCATCTTGTGTACCTCCTGATTTATTTCTGGTAAATTAGTTACTTTCTGTTCTTATTTATATATACATTATACTTTTTAAACTCTTACATCAGTCCATTATTTATTTATTTTTAACTGTAACACTACTATTACTACCATATTTCCATAGTAATTTGTTTAATACTTCATATTTCTTCCCTGCTCCTTGGTTTGGTCCACGTGTCAACAGTTATTTCAATCTGTTCATGAGCAAGCTTGCTAATAGTGACAATGATAGTGCTGTTAGGCAATGGAACTAAGGAAGAAAAGGGAAAGTACATCCGTCACTCGCCACAGACCAGGGTGGAGGGCCATGACAATCACAAAAATACTTTATAATACTTTGGTGTAAACTTTAATCATGAGTAGAGTAGGGCACATAGCAAGGAGACCAGATAGTGATTGAAATTGGAAAGGGCGAAGGGAGTAGACCAGTGATAATTACTTTAAAATATGTATAAACTGCTCTCGGGTGACTAGCCGAGTCAAGAGTGCGTTGTCACACGATATTTCGGCGACTAGATTCACCAGAAGATGGCGGCAATGAATCTAGTCGCCGAAATATTGTGTGACAACGCACTCTTGACCAGTGGCGTAGCTAGGTCAACAAGGCCCCCGGTGCAAAAAATTTATATTGGGCCCTCAGGCCAGATGGGCGACCTTTTTTTTTTTGCTTTGTGTTGCTGGTAGGGGCCCCCCAAGCTGAGTCTGGGGGCCCCTGAGCAGTGGTAGGGGGCACCCCTGGGCAGTGAGAGGCCCTTAGTGTGAGGGGATCTCTAGGATGACTGTAGAACTTTTTTTTAAACAAAAAAAAAAAATCGCCAGAAGGCCCGTGGGCTCTCTGAACTGTGCGTGGGGGCCCCCTGAGGTGTGCTTGGGGTTCCCCTGAGCATATGGGCCCTGGTGCACTGCACCGCCTAGCCCCATAGTAACTACGCCCCTGCTCTTGACTCGAGTAGTCACCCGAGAGCAGTTTATACATTCTCAACGCCGAGAAAGACTTCATTATTATATACTTGAAAATATAATGTCTGTAATGGCCAGTCAAAGAAAAATAAAATGAAATGAATTTAAGAAATTTATGAAATAAGGACATAATTTTTTTTTTGGATCAGATAAATAAAAAAAAGTAAATAATTAAAAAAATTGATTTCCAATTCCAGTAACAGCCCTCATACCTGAATTTTGAATAGTATTGTACTGTATGAAGTATTTGCAGTGAGCTAAAGTTTGCTTCAATATGATCTGGTATGTTTGTTTTGTAATTTCTTGTAAATCAGCGTATATAGACTTTGTTTTATGAAAGAAAATTATTTAAAGTCCATTTAATTTGTTTAAGATGCATTCCGTTTATTTTTGGTCTACGCATTTCATAACCTCTGTGTGTTTCCTGTACGCACAGTATATGGCACTGATATTGACTGCATAGGTCTTGTAGCAGTTCTTCCTTGGCTGGTGCTTTTCATCTAAGGAATAAAGAAGCAAATCGTAGGTTAAAGGTAACATGGTCGGGGGTCGAACTAGAACACTGTGATACTCCAAAATATCTAGGAGTGACCCTTGACAGATCACTTACATTCAGGAAACATTGCATGAACTCCAAGCTGAAAGTTTCCAGTAGGAACAATCTCATAAGAAAACTGGCTGGATCGCAGTGGGGCAGCCAACCTGAAACAATTAGAACTTCTGCCTTAGCACTATGTTATTCGGCTGCAGAGTATGCCTGTCCCGTATGGCACAGTTCAACCCATGCCAAACAAGTAGACATTGCACTTAATGATACGTGCAGAATCATAACAGGCTGCTTAAAATCAACTCCAGTCGAATGGCTCCACCGTCTCGCAGGAATAGCACCACCTTCTGTTAGAAGGGAAATAGCAGTGAACAGGGAAAGGAGGAAAGTGAACCATGAAAAATCTCATCCACTATATGGGTATATCCCTCACAGGCAAAGACTTAAGTCCAGGAAAAGTTTCCTAAGAATATCTCAGGAACTTACAACAACAACTGAAGAAGCCAGGTTACAACTATGGGAAGCTAAGGCTCCCCTTCCGCATGGCTGGGGAAGAGTGTCTGAATCTTTGCCACCTGGTTATGACAAGGGATGGTTGACATGGAAATCTTTGAATAGGCTGAGATCAGGAGTGGGCAGATCCAAAGTGAACTTAGCAAGATGGGGCTATACTGAGATCAGTGATATCAAGTGCGACTGCGGTGAGGACCAGACTGTCCAGCACAAGCTCCAGTGTCAACTGTGTCCAGCATCCTGTTCGGCAGCTGAACTGTATGAGGCCTCAGAAAATGCACTGGAAGTGGCCAAGTTCTGGTCGATTATAATTTGATGATTGTAATTGTGTAACTGTATGTTTCTGATACGAAATAATAATAATTTGTTTAAGAACCGAATGGTGCAAGAGAATTTCTTAAATGTTTGTAATCCATGTATTAATGCAAGTTATGATGTCTACAGGACAATTTTCTACAGTTTGAGATGATTTCTGCAAATAATTTTGTATTTAAGTCTCTCTAATTACCATTTCTGACCATTGTAATGTTGTTAATTAATTTTGTATTAATTCCGATTGTTTTTAATATGTTTGATTGTTTGAGTGATTGTTAATGATCGAGAAATATCGGGCGGATGCCTTTGAAGAATTCTCGTAATTTCGATAGAGACTATATAAACAGATCGGCTGGACAGAGCAGTCAGTTGACTTCATTCAGTATTCAGTTTTACAGAGAGATTCGTCCAGTTATTTCACAGAAATTTTATTTGCAACGGCTCAGAAGTACATCTCTGTATTGTATCTATGCTTGTGAATATCGCTGACTTCGTTTTGAAAACAATAAACAAATCTTCAATATAACCTTCTGGTGGACTTTTTAATTAATCAATATATATAAATAAAACCACCGAAGAACGTAATAACGTGTCTCTCCCACCCAATTCCTCTACCATCCGCCTTAAGAAATACCTTGCCAGTCCCCTTGACTGGCTCCAATACATAAATGATATATTTATAATTTTGTGATAATCAAAACAGAGAAACTGTTGTTAGGCACTGAAAATAAGATATGATAGGGAAAAATAACCAATCACTTGCCACAGATGAAGACAGGAGTGAGACATGAACATGTAAAAAACACATTTATAATTTGGACCCACAGGGAAATCTACCTCTCAGATTCCCTCAATTCCCTTAACTATTTCCATTCCATCAGCTTCACGTGGACTTACTCCCACACAGATGTCACCTTTCTCTGTATGGAGTTCTCCCTATGACAAAGTTCCCTGCATTCCTCTGTGCACATTAATTCAACAAATTTACAACAATACCTACACTTAGACAGTTGCTATCCCTTCCATACCAAATGTTTTCTTCCATATAACCTTTCAATCCACGACAAATACATCTGTTCCATACATGAATCACTTTCCATGCATACCAAAAACCTGACACAAATGCTTGTTTCCCTCTAGTACCCCCCTGATTGTGTGTAAAAACAAATCTCACGGACCACCACCTATTGTTCTGGCAACTCCCTAAAGCTGAATTCATCACCTAGGTTTCTCCTGGTATTAAGACCATTATCCACTACCTCATGTATGTGCTTCAGCAGATCACTAAATCTCAAGAACATATTGGTTCACAAATACTCACCCTCTGACTCTCCTAGACTACTGCATGGATCTTTCCCATGCAGTAGACCTTGTTGCAAAACTTGGAGTATGCTTCTAGCAACCGTGGTAGCTAGTTATTTACTTTTGTGTCGAAATGTTGGCATTTTTTTATCCTAAACGTTTAATAAGTGCGACTTAGCATGATAAATATAGCAGCAGTTTAAAATGTTATCTTAGTGGTATAAAGTTTCAGCCACTTTTATGATATCGTTTGCTGTGTGAAACTACCTATTCCAGTCTTACCACAGTAGAATCTTTTCATACCACTGGACATGCCACTTACACCACTACACATATCATTTACCAATCTACCTGCCTTCACTGCACAGCTTCTTACATAGATCTTACGACAAACCATCTCTCCGCCAGAATGTATGGCCACAGATAAAGAGTTTAGACTGACAACCAGGCCATTCAGTGGCAGCCCGTGCTAATTCACACAACTCTCAACCCCTGTTTTACAGTGAGAGCTGTCAGAATTTTTCTTTATGGTACTACCCCTTCAGAATTCTGTAGATGGCCTACCAGCTTATCCTTGATACTAGGCACTCCCATGGCCTCAGTTATCTGTTAAGACCCTCACAATAAGTATATCACGTATCTTGCTATAAATATACAATTAATTTTATTTATTTTTTATTTACCTGATCCAAAATATATATTTTATGCCCTTATTTTACTAAGGAATATTTTAATTCATTTTATTTTGGTTTACTTTGAGTGGCTATTACAGGAATTATGATTGGTCAACTTTCCCCTTTCATTTCGATCCCTACTCTTCACATCTGTTTCATCTTTTTTGGCTTAGTCATGTGGTGAGTTTTGGTGCGCTCATAACTGGTAGCCTGTCAGATGTCCTTATCTAGTTGTGATCAAGGTTTATACTGAAATATTGTAGTGTATTCGTGTTTTTGAGTTTATTATGGCACTCCTGTCTCCATCTGCTGTTAGTGACAGTATATTTTCCCTATTTCTTTCATTCATAAGGGAGGTTTTGTGTGTGTACACCAGTTTTCCTGATTTTTTTCATGCCCTAAGTCATCTTTGTAGGCATATATATTTGTTGGCCTTATCTGTTTCACATCTGATTTGATTAAGGGGTTCCCGGAACAAATGCACCGAGCATGGTGGGTGAATGGTTAACATTCTGGCCCCACATTCGGGAGGACGCCGGTTCGAATCCCTGTCTGGGCATCCAAATTAGGGTTTTCTATGGTTTCCCCAAATCACTCCAGGTGAATGCCGGGATGCTTTCTTCAAAAGGCCATGGCCGAATTCCTTCCAGTTCTTTGTCCCCGACCCCATTCCGCCTCTAATGACGTCAACAAGGCGTAAAGCCATAAGTAAAAAAAAGGAACATATGCAAACAAAAACAAGTTGGTCACAATTACATAATGTTTTGTATAACCCCTTAATTATGTGAGAGACTTGTTAAACTCATTTCAAAGCCATTGTGTGCAGGTATTTACTTTGCGAGAGGGATTTGTTTCTATGCACCAGTGACGATTTCTCATCTACTAACACATTTCACAATTTTGGATATTCTTTGAGCACAATTTCCCTACTCATATACGTTCACCTTTTATGAATCTTAATTTCCAATTATTTCAGTGTTTCAGGTAAATTGATTAGTGTTTTCATTGTAATTTATTCCAGTCCCTTCCTCCAAACAAAAGAAAATCGTCAAGTGCAGGTTTGTGGTCATGGTCATTTCTTCCATTATGTATAGTTTTTCATTGTTTTAGAAGTGATAATATTACTGAAGATGTGTAAATTTTTTAGGAAACTGGGTCAAACTGAACTAGTGGAAATGAAAAGGTCTCTCCCTTCACTGTACTCCATTTTATTATTATTTGCATCACTTATCATTCTGCTGCACAATCCAGTGATATCAGTTTGTGGCAAGAAACCTATATGGTTGAAACATTGTCAACTCTCGAGAAATTTCAGCCATAATCCCAACCTAACACACCATTTCATCCAACTGTTTTAGGATTTTATATCCAGTAGTTTGATGTCAGCCAATTTCCTGAAATCCTTACCAAGCACCAATAATCTTAGCCTTCATGAAACCCTTACCAAGCTCCAGTAATCTTAGCCTTCCTGAAACCCTGTGCCACTAAAGACTTATCCACATTTCAATGTAATTATTTTCTCAGCAGAGAAAGGCTGAATATTCGTGGTTATGAATCTGAGTGACTGTGACCGAGTTCCTTTTGTCAGTTATCTGATAATAATACCTACCACTTCCTCATCTATAATTCTACTTCTCTGGCTGTGTATTACATTCTTTCTTCTTGTCAAGTTCTTCAAAGAAATCTGTTTCTTGATATCTGGCACATTTGATGTAGAAATGTTAGTCTTTTGTGTTTAGTTTATAAATTTTTTTCTAGAAAGGAATTTATAAACACCAGTTTTACTACTGCAATAGAAAAATGCGTTAATGCAGATTGAAAATGGTATGCAGCAAATTTAATTTAAATTAATTTAATTGCAATGGAGCATAGGCTCTGGTGGCAATTTCCCTACGCCCCATCTTCCCCCTATCCTGCAGCCACCTACATTTGCCCTCTACAAATTTTGTCTTTAATTTCTTTCAACGTTTTCAGTAAATTATTCATCATTTCTCTTGATAACTCATTCCAATCCCTGACACCCTTATCAAAAAAAGAGAATCTCCCCACACCCTTGTGCCTGAAATCGAGTGCCAGCTTGTGGTCATGGTCATCTTTTCCCTTCCATGAACTACTTTTCATACCTACTCAAATATCTTTCCATAAATGCCCTGTACACTCCCATGACCCTCCTCATCCTCCTCCTGTCTTGCAATGAATCCCATTTCAGCTCCTTTATGATTGCATTCTGCGATAATTTCCAGAAACAAATCTAGCAGCCCTTTTTTGCACCCTCTCCAACTCTTGTATGTGATACGTAAAATGAAGGTCCCATACTACACTACCATATTCGAGCAATGGTCTGACCAAAGTTTTGTAACCCAACTCCCTCACTTCTCTTGTACATCCCCTCATCACTCTCTCCAACAAGTGCAGAATTTTGAAACCTTTTCCTGCCACCGGTCCAATGTGTCCTGCCCAGTTGAGCTTGTTATCAAATGTAATGCCAAGATATTTGTCAGTGATGGCAACATTATGCCATGTTTCTGTTCTGGTAAAGAAATAGATTGCTCAGGAATCTAATTTTAAGACTCTTAATGACTGGATAATAAGTGTGCTTTTTTATTTTTTATAACAAGAAAGAAATATCAGGGCAAGACATGCAAATTTAGCAGCATATTGGAGTAGAAAATTTTGTTCCTTATTAACATAGAGCAAATAACTATCACTTATGCTTGTAGTTCATAAATGTAAATGTATGTTGTTTTGTTTTGAATACTATCTTACGACACTGAAGAATTGATTTCCATTATTTATCTTTCAGAGTTATCCCTGAAGATGGAGAAGCAAGTCAAAACTCTCAAGCTGTCAAGAAATTAGTGTTCTGCACTGGTAAAGTATTTTATGACTTGAGGAAAGCTCGTGATGAGAAAAAATTAGCAAATGATGTGGCAATCACCAGGATTGAACAGGTAGTTGATAATATTATTTCAATTTAATCTGTATGTTAACGCATACCCTGATTGGCCAAAACATTATGATCACCTACTTACTAGCATATTGGTCCACCTTTCGAATGCAATACAGCAGCGTTTCGGTGTAGCATGGATTCTGCAAGTTCTTGGTAGGCTTCCAGAGTTATCTGACACCAATGCCCAAAATCGCTGGTCCATTCAGGACCTGTGCATAGAAATCTGGTGTCAGATACCTCTGGAAGCCTACCAAGGACTTGTAGAATCCATGCTACGCTGAATCGCTGCTGTATTGCGTTCGAAAGGTGAACCAATATGCTAGTACGTAAGTGGTTGTAATGTTTTGGCTGATCAGCTTATACAAGTGTGACAAAACACCCCCCCCCCCCTTAATTAAAATGTTAAATACAAAACATATGGTTCATACTTAAAAAAAACTGTATTAACATGAATGAAATTTACATAATGAGAAGTTACATTACATAGGTTACAAGTATCAATTTTTGAACAGTGCTGTCTTTCGTTATCAGTGCATTACCAAATAGAAGTTCAGAAGTTCTCCATCACTGTAACTAATAGCTAATGGGGAATACAAGAAGTCTGTTATTATAGGGCTTGCAGAGTACTTATTTGCTGTTTGTAAACTTCAAACTTAAAAAAAAAAAAAACAAAAAAAAAATCGCACTGGATAAACTCTGGAGATTGTGCTGGCCAGGGGATGTCACCATATAAAGAAGTAAAGTGCCCAGGTAACAGCTGTCTCAACAGTTGGAGAGATCTTCTGGCTGTGTGAGCAGCGGCTCCATCCTGCTGAATCTGCAGCACATTAAGTCTCGTGCTATAAGAGTGTGAACCATATTGTTCAGAGTTTACGGTCACTCCTACCTCTCAAAAAAAGTAGGGGCCAGTGATTCCAACACTACTAATCATGCACCAAACAGTAACATAGTCATCATACAGGAGCTTTTCATGGGGTTCTCAACGTTTTAATGAGATCCAGTAATGAAAATTTTGCTTATTTAAATATCTAAATAAAGTCAAAATGTGTTTGATCACTAAAGAAAACAACAGCATCATTTGGCATATTATCAAGGATGCTTTTATATGATGCCACACAAATTTGCCAATTATGTTACAACAGTTCATGAACAATGACCTTGTATGGATGAAATTGGAAACCCTGGAGCAAAATTAGATGCATGCCCTGAATATATGTCGGGAGGGCTGCAACATTTTTGTGAGCAGATCACTTTGGAGGCTGCAGAAATGAATGTCTAACTGGTTCAACGTTTTCTGTATTTCGAGCACTGTGTGGCCTTCCAATGCTTCTTCTAAATACAGAATCACCTAATGTAAAGTTTGATACCCATAATATTAATGTTTGTGAAAAGTATGCTGAACATTGACAGTGGAATTACTGTTTTTGAAAAAGTGTTTCCACAGTGAAAGCTTATTGCTCACCTGTCCATGGGATGACAGCTACTGAAAACTGGTTGGGAAACAAAACTCCCCAGCATCTTCCCAAATGGTACCTCTTCCCTGCATACACCACCTTTCTACATGTAAACAAAACAAGGGAAGGAGTTTTTCCACACCATATATATGTGATATTTAATGTCTAAAATTGTGGTGTACTAATATTCTTGAGAAATGAGCTGAGGTGGTACAGCACTTTCACAGCACACTTCAGCAGCACAAACAAAGACTTCTAGAGAAAGGTACAACCATTTGTACACTTCAGTAAATGCTCAAACTTCTAAATTCAATGTGTAATTAGCATTTCAATATAATGCAGAGATATAGTTTCACTGTTCAGTGAGATTTAATGGTCAGTATAGTTTGAACTGTGCTCAGTACACATACCTTAGCTAATTTTCTGGGGGTCTGTTACAATCGATATTGATAAAACATCGACTGTTAAATTAATTATTCTTTTCTCAATAATTATTTTTTAATCTATATATTACAGATATCACCTTTCCCATATGATCTGGTGAAGAAGGAATGTGATAAGTATCCAAATGCAGTTCTGTGTTGGGCACAAGAAGAACACAAGAACCAGGGTTCATGGACATACGTTCAGCCCAGATTTCATACTGCGATCAATGGAACGAGGGAAGTAACGTAAGTACAAATTTAATCAAAATCTTAATAATAAAACTTGCTATTTTTATATTTAATTTAGTTACTTCTTTTTAAAGTTCATTACCACATGCATCTAAACACCAAGCAATAAAAGTTACATTTAAATTTGAGTGATTTATTAATTTAGGAAGGGACCTAAGTTGGAGCAACATTTAGTCTAGACATTTGTTTGAAGTGTAATTTTAAGATTTTTCAGTGAACCAGTAATAACGATAAAAAAATCTTAAAAAGAAGCAGTGATGAGAAACAAGTGGAAAATGAAATTGTAGCAGTTGCTTTGTTAAACTGCATGTTTTTGTTAGACTTCCCCAGTATATAGATCAGTTATTTTCAATAATGTGAAGATATAACAATAATTCAAGAGATGGAAACAATTGAAATTCAAAATATTATTGAAAATTGTGACAATGAAAATAAGGAATGGCAGGGAAAGGAAAACTGGTCACTCACTATAGATGAAGGCAGGAGCGTTGCAGTGACCACATTAACACTAACACACTTTACAATATTTCAGTATCAAACTAAATTTATCTGTACCGACTTCTGCATTTATGTGGGTTGTGCTGAGTTCTTTTGATTAGTGTGTTACATCTAGAGTATGCTTCTTGAAGGAGTTGGTGGAAGTTTATTGTAACGTCTGCTGTGATATTCAGTTTACAGACGTAAACCATGGAACAGTAAGCAACCGTTCTTGAAAAAATCTATTAGGAACTACACTTGTGTTAGTCTGAATTTAGATTCAAATTTTGAAACTGGTTATAAGTGCTGAAAATTAGTAGTGCATCCACTACATATATATAACTCACTGTTTCATATACTATTGATTCTCAACCTTTGGGCTGTTGACCTCATAGATGGTATGTGGTTCGCAGGCAGAACATTAAAAATTGAATTCTATTTGTAACAAATAAATTAACAGTGAGTAATAACAAAATATTATTATTCATTTAGCAATGAAAATAAGATAGGATAAAGAAAATAACCCATCATTTGCTACATATGAAGGCAGGAGGAACAGACAAACACAAACACATTTTACAATATTTCAGTTAATAATCTTATGTATGTAGGTGGCAAGACGTGACAGATGTGTACACATGCAGACCTACCACTTAGATGATCCAATTATTATTCATTTTGTTGCTTAATGTTAAGAGTGTTGAGTATATATTTTTCTTTTAATAGTTCACTTGCAATTTCATAACTGTGTTTTCTTAGGAATACAAAAGATGCTTTTTAGATTTATTGTGTTATAATGATACAATACAACATGTCCCACATATTAATTACAGACACATAGGTAAGAGAATAGGCCCATATAAGGTAGTGGTCTGTACAATTTGGATTGAAAAAGGACATTTTAACGGTCCTGGGGTTGAAAAATGCTGCTCTATATAACTGCATGCAAGCAACTTCCGAGTGCTAGCAATCTCTGCTTTGCTCGGGGCTGTTGAGTTGGACATACCAGAGGCACTCTGATAACAAGCTGCTCACCTTGCACTTACAAAGACACAAAAATTCATCAAGACTAACTGCAAAATATTATAAATTCCATTGATTCCCTTACAGCTGCACTGTCTTTCAAAAATGTGTATTGATGTTGAAACACTATCCTCTGAAATTGCAACTCATATGTAACTAACAGATTGTGTGGCTTCATTGAAAGCTAAATATAGGGTGTTGCAAAAAGGGCACTGATTTTGAATCACTTGTTATATAGTTATTTGTCAGTTGGTCATATCGCGCATCAGGTTGGTATCCATAAAGATTCCAATTGGTGCGGCAGTTTGAAATTCTAGTATTGATGCTCTGTTGTGTTTCTAACCAAGGAGTAGTTCACTATTGTGCAGCATGTGCTAATTGTTAAAACATCAGTTTTAAATTCTAGAATTGTTGCTCTATTGTTTATCTAACCAAGGAGGAGTTAACTACTGTGCAGCATGTAATAATTGTTAAAACATTTTATCAGAACGGAGAAAGTTATACAGCAGTCGTGTAATTTATGAAACACCAAATGAATCAGTAGCTCACAGACTTCAAAGGGGTTCAACAGTAACATGAAAAGTTCTGGGTGTCCTTGTTCTGGCCACTCTGTGCAAAATATTAAGGTGGTTCGTGCAAGTGTAGCCGTTCCCAAGAGTCGAGCATAGGACATTTTTCAGGATAGGATATTCTTTTGATTCACCCTTACAAAGTGGTCGATCACAAGAAGAGGGGATATGTTGTTGATTGGTATTGGAGAATACGGGAGGACAATGCCTTTGCAAGCAAGATCATCTTTAGTGATGAGCTGCATTTCCATTTAAATGGATGTCTGAATAAACATAACTGCCATACCTGGGGCCAGAAAATCCTTTCATGTTTCAAGAAAGGGAAATAATCCACACCAAGTGATGGTTTGGAGTGGCTTTAGGGCGTGTCAGTGGCCCTTGCAAGGTGTTTCAAAATGAAATGTCAAATAAAAGAGCAATTCAAACAGTTTCTTAGTATGCATGCGCATGCAGTGTTTCCTCTATCTTCTGCTATAAAGTGCTAATAGTAAAAATGGCAACTGTAGAACAGAAAGCTTTTGTGTTTTACAGTTTGAATCTGTAGTTACAGTACAAATAGCATTCTATACTAAGTTTCATTGCAACCCTCCCAATGATAATATCCATTGGTATCATCATTGCAACCCTCCCAATGATAATATCCATTGGTATCATCAGTTTGAAGATACTGGCTGTCTTTGTAAATGGAAGAGTATGGGACAACCAGCCTAACAAGAACTTGTTAAACAAGTGTGAAATTCTTTCATGTGTAGGACGAAGATATTTGTTACGAAGGCTAATTGTGAATTAGCAGTGTCAGTGACATCTGTATGGAGAGTTTTAAGAAAACTCTTACATTTACATTCTTATCGTTTACAGCTGTTTCAAGCTCTAAAGCCTACAGGCGGCTGTTTATGTGGCAACTTCACAAATGCTTTACAGTGAAGATTTTCTTGAAAGTGTCATTTTCAGTGATGAATCGTCACTTCACCTATGTAGAAATGTGAATACTCATAATGTGTGAATCTGGGAGTCATAAAATCCTCATCATGTGGTACAGTTGCAAATGAAACTCCCCAAAATTGAATTTTTTTTCCATAACCTCGGTGGAAATTTTATGGGCCTTTCTTTTTTGCCAAAGCAACTGTAACTGGTGTTTCTTATCTTGATGCACTACAACAGTGGCTCTTTCATCAACTGCACCAGAAAACTTCATTTGTCAGCAAGATGATGAGCTTCCTCACTGGCATAACTCAGTATACATTTGGTAACAATGAAAGGAAAGAAATGCCGCGAGGCAATATTTACATGGAAAAGAAAGGGGAAAAGAAAACACCCAACACTCATTCAGCAAAGTTGAAGGGAGGAGGGCAGCAGCAACACAAAACAACACACAAACAAAGAAAATACAATATTTTGGGTGAAAACCCCTTTTTCAAGTTAACAGAGGTAGGTGGCTGGGCTTGCACAAGACTTGCGTCCAACGCAGCCACTCATAGAACACAACGTTTGGTCTATTACATTCTATGAGCGGCTGCGTCAAACGCAAGCCCAGCCACTTACCTGTGTTAACTTGAAAAAGGGTTTTTCACCCAAAATATTGTATTTTCTTTGTGTGTTGTTTTGTGTTGCTGCTGCCCTCCTCCCTTCAACTTTGCTGAGTGTTGGTTGTTTTTTCCCTTTCTTTTCCATGTCAGTATGCATTTGGTTAAACGCTGTTGCAGCCAACTGCTTGATTGGCTGCCATGGGCTTGACAGGGCATGGCATGACATGGCATGGCCTCTATGTTCACCTATGATGCCATTTTTGGGGGGTTCATAAAGGATCGTCTATAGACACATCCGCTACCAGACTTAAGAAACAGAACAGCTGTTGTTGCATCAATTACTCGAGACATTCTGATCAAAATTTAGGAAGAACTAACCTATCGACTGGATGTGTGGCATGTGACAAATGGTGCTCACATCAAATGCTTGTAGATAAAAAAAACTTTTAAATTGCTCTTTGATTTGATTTATCATTTATAATTGTAAGGCAAATAACAAAAATTCTGCATAGCCTCTAAACACCGATATTAATTTTGAAACTCCCTGTATTTCTTACAAGATGAGCCAGAATAAGCTGTGACAGTTAATGTAAACCATTGCCATGTGATGATAAAATATTTTTGTAGCCTCACTTCAATGGAATGGACATTCAAGAGTTGTGGTTTCAGCAGTATGGTGCCAGATGTCACACATTTCATGCAACAATTGAGTTGCTCCATGTTCGGTTTCTGGATCACCTCATCTTGTGTAATTATGTATGTCAATAAATCCCGAAACATCCGCGAGTTAAAGGTGAAAATGTTGTGTGTTGCTGGTGACATGCAAGTGAAGTCCTCTGAGGCAGTCATTACGAACTTCATGGACAGAGTTTGTGCATGCCAGCGCAGTAGAGGAGGGCATATGCCTGACATCATTTTCCATACCTGAAATGGGAAGGTTTATGGAACATATTTATGTATTTCATTATAGTGTTTTGAAAAAATAAAGTTAATAATTATACCAGCACCATTTTTGCAACATCCTTTTTTTGAATCATGTTTTTCTTGCAACACTTACACATACAAGTAAAAAAAAAGAAATTAAATACAAGCACTGGTGGAAATTAAAAGTGCAACACTCGGACAGAAATGGTGGAATTTTAAAAATCTTTGTAAATATATCCGGAGTCATACTCAATTAAAATAGATCAGCCTAAGTTTATTACCTGTAGATACAGTTGTTGGTAAGAAGAGTGCCAACCTTGAGCACCTATACATTTGTAGATCCTTTCTGGCATTGAATCAAAAAGTGTTCAGATGCCTTCTTGGGATATGTCTTTCTACTCCAGCATGTATTGTGAAGTCAGTTGTTGCATAGTTTGTGCTGGGTGACCCTGGATCTAATGGATCTACTTCTGGCATCCCAGACATGCTGTACTGGGAACAAATCTGTGGACCATGTAGTCCAAATTGCAACTCTTGTGTTGTGATGGTCACAGCACGAGGATGGGCATTATTCTGTTGGAAGTTGCGATTTGGATGATGGTCATGAAAGGTATCAAAATAGGGTGTAGCACCCTATCCACACGGTCATTGTAGCTTCAAACAACTACTAACTTTGTCCTGTTGTCGAAACTGATTGCTCCCAAACCATGAAATCAGTTGCTGGACCTGTGTGACATCCTGAAATCGCAGCAGGGTAAGCCATTTCTCAACTATGCCTGCGTAAATGTCGTCGATTACCACTTTGCTTCAGACAAAATCTAGATTCATCTCTAAAACACAAATGTACGACATTCATGTGTCCATTTTCATTTTGCATTACACTAGGTTAAACGATGTTGGCAATGAAGTAAAGTTAATGGATCACATTGCATAGGGATCAGAGAGTGAAACCCAGCTTCAAGAAATTGGTTTACAATCATCCAGGGGATGACTCACTCTATAACCACTGTTTGGATCTGGCCTGCAGTCATCTATCTGCCAGCAACAGCCACCTACACAATTTGGTGGTCTGTTGTCCTTCTGTATGGAGCTGTGCCTGCTCTGCGAGTACTAGAGCCTTCTTTAATCCACTGTGTAACAAGACTGTATACTGACATTGCACTACGGCCAATCCTTCGGGAGATTTAACGACATGATGCACCCATTTCAAACATGTCATTTATCCAACCTCTCTCATGTTTAGACATTTGGGTGTAGAGGGTCGTCATCCTTCACCTTGGCACAGTTAGTCATAAAAGTGTCATGTTACACCACCATGTGTATCACGTACACACTAAAAAACATAGCAATTTTGCATTATAAATAGCTGCATAATTCTCTATTACATGTAAAACTTTTAAATTTTCTTCATATGGGGATACTTGGACCCAAATTACATTCATTTATCACAACTCCATCTGGCTGTTGCACTTATGTAACCTATCATCTTGATGGCTCTTCATCTTGATAGTTCTTCATCTTCTTGTCTTGAGGGCTATCTAATGTTAGTATTAAGTCAAGCTGATACCATCCACAGTTCAAAAATGGAGCCGTTGATTGTAATGATTAGTAGTTTTCAAGATAATAGCAGGTGCAAGTGGAGATTACAGCTAAATCTAGCAGTTGAATGAAGACATCTAACTGGTAAAACCCTGTTTAATAGATCACTAACAGTTGAGTTATAAATCAGTATGAAGTTCCAATAACGGACTTTAGAATTTTTCCTCAGAGATCGAAATATTCGATTCTGTTTGGTCTACGGTGTAGAATATCTAAAATACTGTAAAACTCTTTATATTAAGCAGCATACAATTACTACTTTGTTTCAAAGAAATTGAACTTATGGCTGAATCATTATGTTGAAAGTTTTTCTTTAGTGAGCTCATTTAGTGTACTGAATATATGATCTAGCTTGGTGCATTCATCTCTTAAAATTTATAAGTCTAATCTATAACTACTGTCCAATAATTATATGATGCAGTTGCATTACTTCCTTCAAGCTACAAATATAATTTTTCTATCTGTTTAACAAGTGCATAGAGTACCATAATATTTTAATATTTTCAATAAACCATAAATTATTTCAGTATGTTAATAAGTTTACCTAATTTCTTTATTGATTATTACATACATAATGTGATACATGGTGTTAAAACTGTATTAGTTTGTAGCAGTTATTTTTAATTTGGGAAATATTACATGATTCAAAGGATATTAGGTATTGCGCTCCATCTCAATTTAATTAAATATTATATTATTCAGACAAAGATTTTCAGATACCCTACCGCCAATTACAGTAGTAATGTTTGTATGGGTTTCATGGTCCACACAGTGGGGTTGTTGATACATTTTACAGAACTTCAGAAGAGCGGCGCAAAAGTTGGTTTAGCGAGTTATTTGGCTGGAAGTCTGAGCCGACTGAAAAGGAACCAACTAAACTTCAACCTCCTACACCTACTTTTAGAGACATTAGGTGAGGGACAGAATAGGTTTACCGTGTGCTTTTTATTTCTTATATACATTCATGCTTACTGGCAATAGATTTGGAATGAACCTCTAGGTTTCATTCATTAGTTCCTTTCTGTCCTTTTCCCCATTCTGTTTTTTAAATAATTATTTCTTTTGATATCTTTTCTTTGGTTATCAGATAAAAAAATTTTCTGGTAACCCCTGTCTGATTAAATTCTAATTTTTTGAAAGATCTCAGATAGCTTTAAAATGGTATCAACATTAAGGCTTTTATATGTAAAAAATAATATAGAAAATTGTAAATGTTTCTTGTGGAAGATAGATGAAATTTACCATGAAATCCTTTAAAAATTTAGTTTTAGGCCAAGTTATACAAGGAATGAACCATCGTAAATATCAATTTTTTTCAAAATGTTACAACTGTTTAAATACCATCTCCCAATGACTGAGCTCCCTTTGAGCAATATTTTGAGATTACAGAGCATACTCAAATTGCAAGGAGTCATGGCTCAGGATTTGAAAAACATTTTTTGTTGCATGAAGAAAATTCATACTGCATTTTGTACACTATCACTGCTTGACTATAAAAGACAGATGCACTGTGGATGGGCTGTGGAAAAACTCCCACATGCTTACAATCAGGTATCTGGGAGAATTTGTACTTCACTTCATTTGATTGGGGGAATTGGAGGTAAATGCATTTTGAATTGACCTGTTAAGCTGTTAGTCATATAGTTATGCTGTAGCTTTGTACAAGTTATGCCAACAAAACTCTTGAGGCATTTGTACTGTCTCATCTGATATGGATGAAAGTGCAAGTGGATAGAGAAGAGTTGACAATTAAACATAGACTGTTAGCAATGTCGATATTTGTACAATTAACATGTTCCTTGATTTAGAAATATCTACTTTTAAATACATTAAAATCAAATTGGGGTTAGGGTAGGATTGTGAAAAGGCAATGTAACAGAAAACTACACAAAAAAAAAAAAAAAAAATTAATTTAGTATAATACCGACTTCTTTCTTAAAAATGTCTTTGATTTGCATTTATCATTATTGACAATTTTTTTGTATTGGCCGTAGCAAAAAAGAAACTTGTATGTTCTTGGCATCCATATAACAATAATCCTTGTAAGCCTGTAATAAGTGAAGAAAAGGAAATAATATTGTGCTGTGGTTGGTGAAACGCTATTCAAATATAAAAGTTCGCAGGGTGTGGGGAACATAAAATTATCAAAACTTTAAAGGAATTAGTTGTTCCGCAGCTTGTTCCCAGATTAAAAACAATTTCTTACACTACTGGCATACTGTGCCTATTATAGCTCCACCAGAGCTCCATCAACCATCAGGTTCCCTTCTCCCCTCAGGTTTGCTGTTGGACTTTCACAGCTTTGACAGTGGTCTCGGGAAGCAATAGTTCCCAGCAATACGTTTCCATTACTAGTTCTACCAAACTTCACAACTTTGCCCATTTCCCAAAACATGGAGGAGGAAAAATTGTAATGATAGAAAAAAAGGAAGCCAAATTGATGGTACAAGTGGAAAAGGTTAAAAAAAAAATGTGCAAACACTGGAGAAGGAGAGTGAAGGGATCAGGAAAGGGCTACCTACAATTGTTAAAAATAAAATGTAGAATTGAACATGAAAGAACAATGGAATTATAGTTTATGGATGAGCTTAAGTTGTAGACAGGATATTTCGAAGACCTATTAAATATGGGATGGACAGCAGAGTTGGAACATCTGTTATTGAAGACAACAACTATAGAGAGGTAATTGAGGACTTGGAGAGAAGTCAGAAAGGCAACAATGAAAAAGAAGGGTGCCAAAGCACCTGGTGTGGATGAAGTATCAGTGGACACAAGAGTAACAGGTGTTATGGTGGTTATACAGAATGCTGAGAAGAGGGCAGAAAGAGAAAACGATTTCAGAAGGCAGCAAGAAGGGTTTTATTGTGATGATCTTCAAGAATTGGGATAAATATAAATGTCATAATTATGGAAGAATCACACTCTTGTGTTATTCTGTGAAACATGGATTGAGCATAGTGGGTGAGCAGTAATGCTCTGGCCTAACATTCGACAGGACACAGTCAAGTCCGTCCTGCCATCCAGATTTCGGTTTCCCATGGTTTCCTGAAATCACTCCATAAGAATGCCGGATTGGTTCCTTCAAGGGGCCATGGTCGAATTTCTTCCCATTCCTTGCCCCCCAGTCTTTTCCTGCCTCTAATGACCTTGATACCGATGGGGTGTAAAACTATAAAAATATATATATATATATATATATATATATTACTTCAGAAGATAATAGAGAGTAAAATAAAGAAAGTGATGAAAAGCAGACTACTAGAGGAGCAATATGGCCTCAGATCAGGAAGGTCAACAGTTGACTTACTGTACACATTAAGAAAATTACAAGAGAGGAATTATGAATGTGATAAAGTTTAGATAATGGCATTTTTGGACGCAGTGAAAGCATATGATAATATAGAGAAAGTTTGGGAAATGTTGAAAGTGAAAAGGTATGCAGGAAAGAAAAACTGAAAGCCGCTGTGGAAGTGAAATAGTAATCACAACTCAAAAGGAGGAATTGGGATGTCAGATATGGAGGTGGGAAATTGAAGGTTATAAAAATGTAAAGTATTTGGGAACTGTGAGAGAAGAAAATTGGAGAAACAGAAAGGAAATAATTGAAAAATGTAGAAGAGCACAAGAATTCTGTAGGTTTGATTTGGAGAAGGAAGGTGCCATAGGAGTGAAAAGGGATTATTTACAGCACTTACTTTGTGTGGTTCTGAAGCAAGAGTTTTAAGAATTCAGGCCATAAAGATGTTTCAGAGGATTGGTGCAACAGGACTGTATTAGCTGTGGAATGCGCATGTGAGGAAGCCAGTTGAACATTAAACTGTACAGGATAGAACTGAAACATCAAGAATTCAGTGGCATAGACACATGAAGAAGAATGATGAAAGGGTACCACAGGAAATGCATAGTTTGAAACCTTAAGGGAAGAGGCCTAAAGACCACAGTATACATGGATTAAAGGAACAAAAAAATGGTGTGCAAGTTAAAGGAACATTGGATGTAGTGGAATAGGGGGAACAGCAGAGGAACAGGAGATGCTGAAGAGGATTGTGTCTCTGGCTTGGGGCTGAGAACTGTCAACAATGATGATGAAAGGATTCAGTCCCCAGTAGGTCAAATTTGGCAATTTTTTAAAACCTCTGTTCCTCTGTTTTCCACTTAGCACCACGTAAAAATGGATTGTGTATAAAAATGAGTCACTAGGGAGGGGCAAAGACTTTGTACTATTTTTTTATTATTATTATTTTATCACCTTAAGAAAAAGTGAGAACCATTTCCAAAGTAACATCAGTGGAACAATGAAAATATAGAGACAAAACCTTTATCTGTTTTGTTCAACAATTTTAATTTCCAAGAAGTGGATGAGGGAAAATAAATAGCCTGTGTATTGATTCAGAAAACAGTCTGAGAACTAACAATAGTGGGGAAGCTTGGAAAGTGCTATATTTCTGACCACCATTTGGAAGTAAATGAATATAGGGATGAGTACACTGGATAGGTTTTGATACATAGTGAATTGTTGTTTTTAATTTCAAATCTTAGAGAGATTTACTACTTTCATGTTTTCAGTTGATTTATATGTAATGTACAAGTTGTAAGGACTAAATGCTTACCGGGATTAGGATAAACAGTTATCACCACAACTATAACCGTGTTTTGTGTTGGATATTAGATTGTTCTAAAGTTTTCGGTCACCACCATTCTGAAACCCTCAAAATGGAAAGGGAGGCTCATAAAAAAATAAAATTCACTGCTTCGAAAATAAAAGTTCAAAATATCATTGTATTATTGAGAAAATTGTTTACAACTCTGAACAGTCTATTTGATGAAGATTTTTGATTGCATATAATTTGACTGCAGATTATGATAAGTAATCAGACCTCTGTTAATAAATTTCATTACGCAGTTGGTGAAATTTTAGGTTACCTTACAAAGCCCTTAGACATAAAGGGCAGATACTAAAAATATTGCAATCTTCTGTTTATAGTGTAAAATGTGACCAAGTAGATACATTTGCAGTGATGCAAAACAGACCTTATAGTTTACCTCACATTTATTTAGGGTTAACAAATTTCACACTACAGCAGCAATTATAAGTTTCAGAATTGTGATAAGTCACTATACATGTTCACCAAATGCATGGTCAATTGCTTGTTCCAGCTACGCGGGACGACCTACAGCAGCTTCACCAGCAACAGGCAGTAAAGTGCATCACCTACGGGAGTTGTCAGCATTACTCGATGAGGCAATGGCTTTATGAACAAGCAGATTATGTATGTAGAATTCTGTCGGAGAAGCTATTCTGTCACCTCTTCTTCTTTGAACTATACTACATTTGTTTCCTACAAGAACTTCACATTCACAACAACTGAAATGCTGGAGCAGGATTACAGCATGAAATAGTTCTCTAGTGTTAAGCCATCTGTAAAATTTATTTTGCCTGAATTGTGCATACCTTGATTTTGCTTGTGATACTGGGCTAGAAGAGTTTTGTCTCTCTTTTCAAGTCCACTCTCATTTCTAAGGAATTCATAAAGTTTAGTATGCACAGATTTATGGGATCCTTTTGCTAAATTGAATCTGGTTCCCATTCTCAGTGGCTTCAGTTATCTTCCCTGATAGACAAATCACCAGTTTTTTTTAGCTTGTTAGCTTTTTGAAGGTAATGTGATAAGGCAACAGATACATTTCTTTTAATGTAGAATTTTATGGACAGGCTTGTCTTCAGTTGTTGAATTTGTGCTGTAAATTAAATATTTAATTTTAATATGTTGTATTTAATGTATATACAGATGTAAACAGAAGTGTTTGCCTTTGGTCCTAATTGGCCTGTCTGGAATACTCATTATTTCATGCAATAGCTTAATAGACTTGCAGTATTGCAGCTGGAAGAATGTGTTGAATTACTCATTAACTCCTGATTATATTCACTCTGAATTCTATATTTCCTTTAAGGAAATTGCATTACTTGTGATCAATATTGGCTCAACCTGATATTTTTATCATCTTTGTGCAACAAAAGTAATATCTGTATTAAATACATCTCAATCAAGTATTTGTACTGCACTTTATGAATGAGGATTTTATTGGTGATGGTCTGTGGAATGATTGAATGAAATAAGTAATTTATTTTTGAATATAAATGTGTGTGTGTATGTTGCATATCTTGTTAAGGAATTTGAAAGATGAAGTTTGAAAGAATATAGTGCAGTTTACCTAAAAAATTAATACTGGTTTTTTGAATTCATTTTTCCTATACATGAAAACCTTCCTTCTTGGTCATTTTAAGATTGGCAGTTATTTCTCTGAATGTTGTACATTTCTTGTGATGTCATTCAGCCGGAAGAATGCAACCAATATAACCAACTATTAAACATCTCGAAGTATTAGATATAATATGGCATATTTTAGCAATAATATAACTAATAAAATTATAATGGTGACTTATCAGGGGATTTTAAAATATACTTTCCCTATATTCATAGATATACTGCCTACTGAATGGGCGTAACTAGGGTGATCAAAGTTTAAAGCTTCATCTATACTCATTTTTGTAACATTCTATTAAATCCAATTAGCTTACATTATGATTCATTTCTGAAGATGTAATGTTTGAGGCTGGAATATATAAAGATTTATAAGCAGCTAAATACAGAGAAAAATTAACATTTATTAGTTGCTGTTGATTTTTAATCAAAGTTGGAAGAAATAAGTATTTTTGCATGACCATTTTTTGAAAGATTTAATGAGGAACGTAAGGGAAACATTGCTGACACTGAAGATGGCGAATTGGCATTAATACACTTTTTTTTTTTTTTTTTTTTTTTTTTTTTTTTTTTAGGTGTCTGAGTGAAGTATTGGGAGGAAGTGGCATTTAACTGCAGTGTTGGATTCGAGTTGTATGTAGTAGATTCTGATAAAGAATAATATTAGTGATACCACCACCACCCCCCCCCCCCCACCCCACCATCTTCAAAACCTACCGCTCATTTTTCTTTAGTAAGCCATTAGCTTACTTTCTCTAGCCTTTTCCTGAGCTACATGAGATACTTAACCTTGAATAGATATTCCAGGCACATGAAGCATAGGACTGAGTGATATGGATCCTGAGCAATATTGCAGCTTTTTGGCAGTTTTCACCACTATGGACAGAGTGGAGAATTTTACGTGAGAAAGGTTGAGTATAGGACATGCTAAGTTTGTCAGCTACTGATTGTAAGTATTTGTCTTAAAAGACTAGAGGTATTCACGGTGTAACTATAGAATGTGCTGGATTTCCACATCTAATGAATTTTGCGAGGGACTGATTGGTAGATTTGGCTCTTAAAGTTTTAAAAGTGAAATAAGGGAGTATCTTGAAGAGCCAATGATCTCGGCATCACCGCAGACAGTGGGTATGGAATAATCAATGAGGGGATGTTAACTGCTGTAATCAAATAATTGATGGACTTCAGTCAAGGGAAGAACTAAACCCATCACTTACCAACGTCGAAGGGAGTATGACTGCAGAGACCAAAAGAAAATTAGGCTGTGCCCTTATTCGTGTAGATGGAAACTGGTGTACGTGGCTGCAGTCTGCCTGCAGTAAACCCATTCATAATCATTTGAAACTTAATACAGGATGTTATTTGGAAAACAAGTATCTGAAAAGTAATAACAGCCGTCATATAATCACAAAAGTAAATGTGGTTTTTTACTTTGTTCCTCAGAAAGGCATTTAGTGTGTTATGTGTCTGGTTACAGAGAAACTGTATCATCAGTTCCATTAACAGCTGTAAACAGTTTGCTATCTTTTAACTGTATCTCTTTAAGTTGGAATTTTTTTTTTTTATGGTTGTATGTCTTCTGAGTGAAAAACTGAACCTTTGTGGATTCATTCGTTTGTCAAACTGTCACACGGCTATTGTACACTAATTTAGTTCTTATGAACCTTAACATCATTATTACAAGACATTGAAAAATTATAGAGGTTTAGTGGAGGGATTGGGTTGTAGAAAATATTTCCTTTATGTAATAGTCATTGTTATCAAATGAAAAACCTGTCAAATCTCAGAATGTTTGGATTTTCTTTTGATTTTTTGTTTTTGGAGGAAAAAATCTGTAAAAGACCATTTCCTCCCCTGTATATTTACGAAACAAGTGACCCCAAAATTATTACAAAGTCTATTTGGAATGCGGCTTTGAAACAATCTATCAAATTTATGTGCTTACCCAGTGGCCCAAGAACATTTTTATACAACTGATACGTCAGTATTCATTCATTAAACTTGGTTCTTATATATGCTTTTAGGCATTTTCGAGTGATCTAGATAAATACTTGGGTTAAACATAGTTTCCACTTCAAAGATACACTTAATATTCTTCACGACAAGATTTTTTTTTTTTTGTGTCATTCCTTAGAATGACATAAGGTTGATCACCCAATTGTAGGTTACATCATGATACTGATCTCCTCCAATCTCTTCCCTTCCCCAAACATTCTACTTCCACTATCTTTTTGTCACCTACCTTTTTCATTATCTTGTCGTTTCACCCCTATATTACAATTTTTGTTCTGGTCATCTTTAAGCAAACATAAGCTACTTTGGTAGTAGTTTATAATAATAAAAACCAACAGAAATTAACTACACTGAAGTGTCAAAAGTCATGGGATTCCCTTCTGTCCAGTGAAGTGCAGCAACCTGACGTGGCATCAAGTAATCAGAAATCCTCTACAGCTGCCCACAATTGTGAAAGTGTTGTCAATACAGAATGATGTGACCTTAGGATCATAAACCAGATATTCTCACTTGGATTCATGTATGGCGATGTAGGTGGTCAAATCATTCAGTGTTAATGGTTTTTGTAAATTGAATATTTCACCCATTTGCCAACAATTTTTTAATTGCAAAGGAGCACATGTTGTAGTGGAAATTTCCCTAGTCATCTGGATTTTGATGAGATTTTTAGTAATTTACTGCCCATGGCCTTGGGGGATAGACAGGGTATTTTTCATTTTGATGTGAAGCCCAAAAGCTAAGAAATTTAACATACTCTAAAAATTAGTATCCAGTTTCTCAGTGAATGTGATTCATGCTAGAAGTACATATCAGATTTAGTTAATTGTTGTAACTGAATTGCACACTGTGATTTCAGATTAATTAAGGGTACTCACTGCAGCATCAATCCAAGATTGTCCTAAGACTGTAGTGACTGAAGGGTCTGGCCTGTTGTAGGCTTAGTTTTTGGGACCAGCTGGTGTATGGCTACCTGCTGAGTGTCGCTGGTCTGTCATTATGTAGACCCGGTCAGCCACAGTATATGGTGAGGTAATGCCAGAAATTACAAATTTCACAGCAGACTCTCTTGACATTGTGGATTAAGGAATGTGGAATTCATGAACAATTTCCAAAATGGAATGGCCAGTGCACCTAGCACCAACTACCACTCTGCGTTCAAAAGTATGTTAACTGGACACAAACCTTTCACATGACTCAGTAGAGTAAAAATGAGAGCCCCAATACTGCATGGCATATTTAAAATTTTCTTCTGCTACTGTTGTCTATATATTTGCATCTTCCTATCCCATAATTTTTGGCACTTGAATCACATTTCATGTATATATACCAAAGATTAAATGCTTTGGGATGTCACAATGCATTCTTTTAGAGTTGCTCATCCCTCCTCCAAGATCTGGAAATGTGATGCTGCCAGTAATATGACAATTTTTTTTTTTGCTTGTGGCTTTATGCCTCGTCGACGTCATTACAGGCAGGATGGGACTGGGTACTAGGAACGGAAAGGAATTCAGCCATGGCCTTCTAAAGGAAGCACCCCAGCATTCGCCTGGAGTGATTTGGGAAAACCCAAATCTGGATGCCCGGACAGGGATTCGAACTGGCGTGTCCTCCCGAATGCGAGGCCAGAGCATTAACCGCTCACCCACCACACTCGGTAATATGAGAAAAAGAAATGGAATAGGTCATTGGTAGCTTTTTAAAAACTTTTATTTAAACAAGTATCAGTTTGTTTATCTAAACAAGACCTGAAATGTACATGCAATCAGTAAATTTTCACACCAAGAACTGCCTTCCTCAGGACAGCGTCAAAAGTATGCCTGACCTCTGAGCAAAGGGCATCGTTGGCACGGGCTCGTGCTCCTTCGAGACATGACAGCGATGCCTCTGATATGCACACACGGCCCAACTGCATCAGCAGTGAGACAACATCGTCGACCAGAGGAGGAAATGATTCACAGAGACGGACAAGAGCTGGTAGCACTGGCAGGAACAATCTTGTTCGAAGTGAACTTGGTAATACTGCAAAGTAAAACTTATAGGAATAAAAGTGTAAACAGCATCAACATCATGTCATTCAGAAATATTCTTAATCTAATACTACTGACCATAACCATGAGTATTAAATGTTTTTTCAATATAGATTTACATAACTAAAAAATACAATTTTCAAATTAAATGATGGCAAACATAAATCAATTCCTCAAAAACTAAATTGAATATATACAATAAATTACATCAGGAACTCCACTAGAAATCATAAAAAAAATGGATATATACTGGGATAACTTGAGAATAATAAATCCACATCAAAGATTTTTGGAAAACCTCGTAGCCTTAAATGGGATGGTAGTTTAAAGGTCTATTGGATGGCAGCTTTCAATTCAGTCGCAAGGCTTAACAAGTTTTAGAATTACATTTATTTATTTATTTTGCTTAAATTTTTGAGGGATTATTCCCATTTTGACAAAATTTTGCAAGCCAAATTTTAGGGCATTTGAAACATGCATGTAATTACAGCACATACCATCAGACTAGTAAATCTGATGTGTAAGGACACGCGCCTACCATTTTTATTGTTTTACTTCACTATTGTGTCTGGCACTAAGAAGGAATAGCTGGTTCAAGTCCTGCTGGTGTAAGCAATTTTCATCAGGACTTGGCTGGCATTGTGGGAGAGGTGATGGTGCATAATAATTTCTAATCACCAGACTGTGCACCAAAGTCCTAGGTTAATTCTCAAACCTCTCTGCAATGTGTATGTGGCACTGTAGATAATGATTTTGTGTATTAGATGGGGATGATAAGCTGGGCGGCCCCTTTGGAGTCTTTCGAAAGAGTAGGTCTAATATGCCGGCACTAGTGACTGCAGTCCAGAAAAGCAGGATGCCTCAATACCGTGGGTTTCTCTCATCATTAGACAGTCTGGTGGATCCTGCACAAAATTAAGCGGATCTGCAATCCGCAAAATCTGGTGAAAACGTGTGTCAGTCTGTGTGACTCGCTGCCCCATTCGGTCTCTATCAGATCTATTACACTGTTTGCCTGTACCATAGCAGTTGGCACTTGACGTGTGTGAACAAATGTTTGTTTTTGTCAACTTTCGTCATTCATAAGAAAATAGATCCACTTTCGTTTGTTTCGAGTACACAATTCTATAATTTGAACTATGTTGTGTATTTAGTCCAATTTTCTAACTATACAATTAGTTCTTTTTTTTTGTCGCACATGTCATCTGAATTGCAGATAAAGTAATTGCTACAACTTCCTGTATTTGCGGCTGAAAATTTGATTATTTGTTGATACAAAACAAATTTTATTGTAATTTTAACGATTGCATATTTATTTAGCAGCAGTCAAAAGGAAATTGTATATCCTTTGACTTATTGCTGTCTCGACCGCCACTTCTATGCGTTTGAAACATGTGTTCTTTGACGAAAGCCACCTGCTTACATGTGCCGCTCTGGTTTTCGATTAATCCCTGTTGCTATGATTTGGTCAATTGCCACAATACATTATTTTTGAGTGAATAGCATGTCACCTTTAACTCTTTGTTATTATTTCGACTAAAGGCAACTAAAGTTATAATGAAATTTTCACGGGTGTATCGCCGAATTGTGTTGTAAAAACACAAGTGAGAAATTCATTGCAATTACATGACGAGAAAGTCTCCTTTCTTACATAAGAAATTAATTTCCACTCTAAACAGTCATTAGGGTACTTAAAGTAAAACTGATATACTTGACAGTTTATGTCTTGGTGAGAAGTTTCTTTTAATAACAATGAATCAACTACAAGATCAATCAAGAAATCAGGAGATGTAATAATGAATCCCACCAAAAAAATTCTTGTAAAAATAGGTGAAGTTTCGTGACAAAAAGTTATGAGATCTTGTTCTGAGCCAAGTCTATACTCTACATTCACTTCACTTTGTGAAATAAAATGCTTTCTCTTGGTGTTATAGATTGTTAGTTAAAATAAAAAAACTGTGGTGACTTGGCCATTATGCATACCATGTTTTCAAACTGATATGACTTATTGTAAAGTACATAATATGACCTAAGTCTGAATATTTTGCATTTTTTATTATTTATTTAAAAATTGGTTTAAATTTTTTTTTAAATGTATAGCTCGAAATATTCTTAAGACAGGATAAAAATTTTAATGTCATTTTGCCAATTAAAATAATGTTAACTACTAATTTTTATCATTTAAGATTAAAATTGATTTATTAATTTAATTAATAGGTGTTTATTATTTAATTTGTTAGTAACACATGCAGTTAAGTTATTTTCTAGTGAATGTGTAAAGTTATTACACATGAAACTTTGAATTGGTTCTCCTTTAAAATTGATGTTTTTGAGTTATGTCACTGTTGCAACAAATGAGCAATATATATATATACACAAGCAGTTCAATTGCTGCTCAATAGAAGCCGTCTGTGGAATTGGCAAACTTGACAGTGGGACTAACCTCCAAGAAGTGTTGACAATGTGTTGACGGCCAAGCGTGCAACACTCAGTGACTTGGGCAGAGCATATTGTACTGCAAGGTGTGACACTAGGTCCACGGCAAACACCTGCTTCTCCAGTGATGGTTGGCTCAGAAGCTCTGGTATGAAGTCCAGACATATATGCATTGACGGCACACCGGGAACAGTAACTGGCAGTAGCTCTCGAGGATAGCCCTATCAAGAGAGAAGAAATTATCCTTTTCAATATAGCTCAAATATAATGCTACTTCTTAGCATATGTTGACCAAATTCTTTATTTTCAACACCAAAAGAACAGTTATTTTACAGCAGAAATAGAAGATTAATGTAGTAAGCTAATTAAGAACATTGTTGCATAATTTTTTGGAGAAGGTTATGATAAACTTTCCCCAAAATGTGTGCTGCAAAGTCTGGAACACAAGGAACTAGAAAATTAAATTATTACTACTCAAATTAATCCAGTTAACCTTAACTGGAAGACACAATATTTACAACAAATGTTTACATGGAGAACCATATATTTATAATATACAGATAAGCCACAGAACATTTTAACACAATGTTGATAAACTGAGAAACTTATTCTAATTTTTTCAGAGTGTAACTAATTTACAGCAATCAGCTTTGTTGTGGCGTGCATTATGCATTTGAAATATGCATACCATGAATGATTGGGAATTACAGGCTATATAAAGAAGGGTGTATCATGTTTTGATCAAGCGTGGTGGATGAACGGTTAAAGTTCTGGCCTTGCATTCGGGAGGACACGGGTTCGAATACCCATCTGGTCATCCAGATTTGGGTTTTCCATGGTTTCCCAAAATCACTCCAGGTGAATGCTGGGATGTTTCCTTCAAAAAGGTCATGGCCAAATTCCTTCCCATTCCTCCTTTGAGAAGGTGTAAAGCCATAAACAAACAAACAAAAAATGATTCCTCAGACTTCCAATTAATCATAAACAAAAAATGTTTTGGAGAAAAATAGAGGATTATTTAGTGGTCATACAAATGGCTCATAACGTATAGTGAATTTACAAAGTGTTAACAGATTTCAATCAGAGCTAATAATCTACATGTCAATCTGCTCCAAAGCCCAAATACTACCATCAATGAAGGTCACTGGTCAGTTAATTCAAAATTCAAGTGTTTGGATTTCCCTACAATGACAAGATAACTTTAGTGCTTGTGGCAAATGGACCAAAGAGAAGAGGTTTATTTAAGATCCAACAGTGGACCATGAAATGTAACAGACACACCTTATCTGAAAGGCAATGACAGACCATTCAGGTGTTTTGCAAGTTTTAATGGAACAGTGCACGACTCCAAAAGGTTTGGTGATATCATCTCTATACAACTGGCCACTTCAATTCCTTCACAGCAGATTCTCCGAATAACATTGCGACATTCATGTATTGTTACTACTTTCAATCCTGTCAGCAATAAAGAATGTTTTCTTCTAATGCAGGGATGTAGGCGAATATTTTAGATTCTATTTCTTACTTCAAAAATATATGATTCAAAAACATAGTAAAGACAAAAGTAGGGGACTATTATGAAAATGTATGAAAACTGTAAGTGTAATGACCTTTAACAGGATGTCAAACCACATCAGTGAAATGCAATTGAAGACTAAGGTGGCCAGAATAAATAGTTTCCCTGCTCCCAGGATGGTGTCACATGCTGGTGTTCAATGCAGATGTTTTGGCTGAACTTCTTGGGCCTTCTTCTTGGGCAAAACTGCATTTAGATGTATTTTACATTCTCTACTAAGTATGACTAACCTTCTTCTAGAAGGTTTGGCCTGAATGTTAAGTCAGGAGAGTGAAGCTGCCACGTAGTTTGGTCTCTCAGTAAGTGTCACGCACATCAGTTGTTCTTTATGCAGCAAGGCAAGCCATGCATCACGTAGCTTTAGACTATAGTCTTCAGGGCTAACTACTTTGAAATTAGTCAGACTATAAACACAGCCACATCCATGAGGGCAACGAACACAAACATAACAAGCATCCAATCAAACCATACCACATAAAGTAGCTATCTAACCTTGCAACAGAGGCTTCACAGATTTAACTGTAGAGTTGTTGAGTAAGGTCAATGTAAAACCAGTTTACAAGGTCCATAGTAGGATCAGCACCTCCTTGATTAAAGCAAAAGACAGGCAAACCCATACAACAAACTGCAGGGTTTTATGAGATTCTTTGCAGCCTTTGGTTGACCTACACTGGAGAGAGTAGCAAGAAAATGTCTGCCACTACAAATCAAATAATATGACCAGTCATGCAATAGACTTGGAAAAAAAAAAAAAATCACTGGTGCATGAGGCATAATAAAGAGATACTAAATATTACTAAACAACCTAGTAACATCGATTAATACAGAGGTCTAAAGCTGCATTATACATAGCTTGCCTTGCTACAGAGAGAATAACTGACATATGACCTCCATCAAGTGAAGCAACCACATGACAGCTGTATTGTGCTGATTAGTCAGACCATTCAAACCATCCAGAAGACAGTTAGTTGCATTTAACAGAGTGTTTAAAACAAATCTAAGCACAGTTTTCCCTAGAACAAGAACAAAGAAGTTTAGCCGAAATGTGGATCATTTGTCTCCAGTTCCCTGGGCATGGTGTAAGATCATTCACTGCATTTGTCTGTTCAGGCAGGTTTTATTGTGTGTAATATGGTTGATATTTAAGAATCCATTAACAAACATACAAACTTTACACATGAAATGAGATCAAACAAAATATTCATATAGTTTGCCTACAAGTAATGCAAAAACATTTTATGCATTGTTTTAAATAACGTGTGTGTGTGTGTGTGTGTGTATTAGTAACCAGGAAATAACTGCTAGTCCGCAAACACAGTCTTCCTCATCCCATCAGACAGCCCCAGCGGAGTGTAAGGCAGAATGCAAAATATATATATTGGCCCTAGTAAAACTTTACACATGAAATGAGATCAAACAAAATATTCATATAGTTTGCCTACAAGTAATGCAAAAACATTTTATGCATTGTTTTAAATAACGTGTGTGTGTGTGTGTGTGTATTAGTAACCAGGAAATAACTGCTAGTCCGCAAACACAGTCTTCCTCATCCCATCAGACAGCCCCAGCGGAGTGTAAGGCAGAATGCAAAATATATATATTGGCCCTAGTAAAACTTTACACATGAAATGAGATCAAACAAAATATTCATATAGTTTGCCTACAAGTAATGCAAAAACATTTTATGCATTGTTTTAAATAACGTGTGTGTGTATTAGTAACCAGGAAATAACTGCTAGTCCGCAAACACAGTCTTCCTCATCCCATCAGACAGCCCCAGCGGAGTGTAAGGCAGAATGCAAAATATATATATTGGCCCTAGTAAACAATGAATCAAAGGCGCTAAGTAGCGAAAAGTAATAATAAACTAGGATAGGGAAATGAGCCACCAGTTTCTTACCATTAGATGATGGATGTGGGGCATGAACACACAGAAAAGACAAAACACAAATGATACAGAAATTTTCGGGATGAGCCCTTTGTCAGCAGGAGAACATTATTGGAGGTGGGTGATATGGGAGACTGTCTCACAAAAAGACTGTTGGCCAGCAATTTGGTCTTTTTATGAGGCAGTCTCCCACATCACCCACCTCCAATAATGTTCTCCTGCTGACAAAGGGCTCATCCCGAAAATTTCTGTATCATTTGTGTTATTGTCTTTTCTGTGTGTTCACGCCCCACATCCATCATCTGAAGGTAAGTGGTGGCTCATTTACCTATCCTAATTTAATTGCTATATTTATGACACTAAAGGTTAAATACAAGTTTCTCCCAAAAAAATGAAATATTGGTCACCTGGAAATGCACAAGCTTTGCCAGAGATGGATCAGCAATGAACATTTGATGCAAGAAGGAGCAGACCAAACTTCTGACTTCCCTCAGCGCCCACAGTTGTCCTGGTCTTTCCTAAGAGGCACCAGTTAACATCATAATATAAATTTGATATGGTATATATATTAATTATGTTGCTATGCATAATAATATTACAGCTCAGAAATCTATATGATGCTAAGGAAAAGTAAATGACTGGGAATATAAATCCATCAGTCACTGTAGCTGAATGCAGGTGGGCAGCAACAAGCACACAAAATGTAAAATGAACACAGTTGTAAAATAGTTTGGTTCAAAACCTTATTCAAGCAGAGAGGGATGAGTCATTGGGCAAGGTAAGTGTGAATACCTTCCTTGCCAAATGAACCATCCCTCTCTGCTAGAATAAGGATTCAAGCCAAAATACTGTGGAATTGCATTCTTGCCTTGAACTTTGGTGAGTGATCAGTTTATTTTTCCCTATCATTTATTATGTAATATATCTATTTTATTTTTTGTCTTTATGTGATGTTAACTGTAAAAATGAATGGGTCTGGAGGTCAATATAGCTTATGATTTAATAAAAGTAAGCAGGTCTGAAAAATTCTAAACTCTTACCATACACAGGGATGCAATTCTCAAACAAAGAAACATAAAATGTCATGAAAAGTTGGTCACTATTCTCTACAAAAAAGTTTCCTACGACTGTGTGTAAAGGTATTTCTAGTTGTAACATAGAATCCATACAACTTAAACTTATAAAAGACAGATATTCTTTTTTCCATACAACTATTATGTATCCTCACCATTTAACAAGCTAAAATCTACTTGTTCTCTTTTCTTATAAAAATGGCAAAATAAAATGATCCCTACCTAAAAATGATAGAATGCACAGATTAGGTGAAAAAACACAAGTTATACAAATGCTTCATCTTTTATCTCTGTTAAACACTGCAGTGCA
>CM061914.1:48784768-48839176 GCA_031002005.1 Vandiemenella viatica
AACTCTACATTTTTAAACTTAAAGGGGGGGGGGGTAGGGAGGGAAGCTCCATTGGAATTTTCGGGGACTTTTCAGAAAATAATCCTCTCATCAAGGTCTATCACCCTTGAAAAAATCAGCTTTACCAGAAAGAGTTCCGACACAAAACCTTTATTGACTGGGCTAAAATCTGTAGGCATATAATCTCCTAAGGATTGGCACACACGTTCAACTTTTTCCTGTTCTTTCTAATATTCTCGCTAATACCTCAATATTTTAAGCTGCTTGCTTGTAAGCAAGGAGCAGCAACCATTCCGTAAAAACTATACGCATGTTCCATGCTTCCAAAATTCTTCTTTTTCATTTCCTCCCTAAATTAAAGAGAATGTTTTTCTTCTCGCTTTTCTCAACCACACTGAGATAAACAAAGGAGCGTAAATTAATGATTCTTTTCTGTCATGTATTTATGAATGCTCCATCTCTTGCTATACACGTCTCTATTACTCAACAACCGCATTAAAACCTACGCCCACTTTTATTTCCTTCGTATGTGCCAATCTTTGTCTTTCACTAAAGATCTTATCATCGATGTTCACTCCACTAATAAATAAACCAACTCGGTATCTCATAAAATGTAACTTTTTAGACAAACTTTTTTTCTCAGCTCCAGAAAATATTAATTTCACGGTTTATCTTCCATTTAATTTTCAACATCTTGCTGCAACACCATATATCAAATACCTGGACCCTCAATATTCCTTCTTTCTGATGTTCCTTAAGTTCAAGTTTCATTTTCGTAAAGTGCTTTGTTCGTACATACTTTTCAGGAAGTTTTTTTTTTAAGTTCTAGGTCAATGTTAGAAACTAAAAGAATTTCTATTTCTGCAGTGAACTTTTTTTGTAGTTTTATTCTGCTTTTAAAACTGTTCTTGCTTCAGCTATTAGTTGTAATTTTAATTCCTTTATAACTGATTTTATATACTTCTACTACATCTATTTCCATTTTTATCCTACTATTACTGTCAATATTTCTACTGCACTATGGGATTTATACTGAGTTAGTTCGAGTTTAGCACAAATTTTTCTTCCTGCATTTTATTTATGCAATTACATAGTTTCTTAGTAACCCTACTGCTGACGGTAAATCGCAGCGTATTGATAGTTTCTAATCTTTTATTACATCAACAAAATTGGGAAGTAATGGTTTGATCCTTCAAGAGATGATTATCGATGTGTTAATTTACATTTTGTTGTGAGTGTGTCATAATTCTAAGGACTAAAAATATAATCAACTTCACATACATTTAGCAAAATGTAGATGTGCTGTACACAAATCATCCATGAACAACTGTACCGTGTCTTCCCTACGATAGTTTTTTATTTATTTAATGTCGCTATCGTTTCTTCTTCCGCTTCGGTACGCTCGCCGGAGAAACAATACGGAAAAATGTTTACATTTTGTTTGAAACATTGTTCAGTTATATCGTTTTTTAAACATATTGATAAATATTTTCATAGATTTATTTTTTTTACACAATTTTAAAATAGTGTTAGGAAAATCTTGTGGTTAAGCATTTATCACAGAAAGTTGAATCATATTTTCATGGGCCAATCATTGATAGTTTATGGTTTAGTATTTAGTGTCGTAGGCAATAAATAAATGCCTGTGGCCCTTTAAAGTATAAAAACACAATAGAGATTTCTAAATGTTTGCTTCATCTTGTGCGTGCGTATCATCAGTTAAAATTGCAGAAAACAATTTGTCTGCCGCTCTTGAAGGCCTATCAAGCTATTTTAGGGAAAATCACTTAAGATCTAACACTTCAAAAGCCGAAGTGCGTGCCTTTCATCTAAAAAAAAAAAAAAAAAAAAAATAAGCTCAGCGTAAGTTGAAAGTAATGTGGTCAGGTATTGAACTGCAGACATGTAACAACCCAAAATATCTTGGAGTGACACTCGACAGAAACCTCACATATAAGAAGCACTGCATGAATTTCAAAATGCAGATCTCTACAAGATACAACATACTGCGCAAACTATTTGGATCACAGTGGGGCAGTCAACCAAAAACTATACGTACATTAGCAATGGCCCTTTGTTACTCTGTAGCAGAGTATGCATGCTCAGTTTGGTTCTCATCGTCTCATACCATACAGGTGGATGTAGACTAGTGACAGGCTGTCCAAGGCCTACCCCAGTTGACAGGCTTTACCAGCTTTCAGGGACCCAGTATCGGGAGAGAAGTGGCTGCGAACAAGGAGAGGACAAAAGTAGAACGGGAAACTGCTCATCCACCGCACGACCATTCACAAGAGACTCAAGTCCAGAAAAAGCTTCCTGAGAACATCGCGGGAACTAATTGGGTCACCTGAAAAGGCAAAAGTACAGTTATGGAAAATGAAGGTCCCTAACATCTCGGGACCACTGACAGTTGCAGAGCGCTTGCCACCTGGTCACGCAGAGGACTGGAACGTCTGGCGGTCCTTAAATCGATTGCGAACAGGAGTGGGTAGCTCCAAGGAAAACTTAGTGAAATGGAGTTATATTGATGCTACCAGTATTAAGTGCGAGTGTGGTAAGGGCCAAACAATGAACCATATGCTCGAGTGCGCTATATGCCCATCATCCTGCAACAAAGATGATTTGTTTCGAACAACATCGAATCCACTTGAGGTTGCGAAGTACTGGGCGAAATATGTTTAAAGTCGTCAATTTTTACAATGTCTTAACTGTGTATTTGATGTTTATTATTCGAGAATAATAATAATCACTTAAAATATTACTTACGCTTGCAGTATAAACAATCTAATAGCAACACAACAAACAGATTAACACTGAAGAACTGAACCGATCTAACGAAGTAGCGGAGGGCCGTCTGACTCTGGTACTTGAGATTAGTGTGACGCAAGAACTGCGAACCCGCTGCTGTTTGCAAGAAATATGACTAGGTTGCAATTCCGGTTATGCAGTCTGTGGGAATGCCATTTATTTCTCATTATTTCCCGTCATTAATAGTGGGACGCATTTTTTGGAAGAATTCCCTTCAAGAACAATGGTCAGTTTTCATGGCGCATGAGCGTTTGTTGATTGATGATAGACCTTTGCTCTGAAATGTAAATACACATGAACTGCTGCCTATACCTCTTCTTCCAGTTCCCTGTACCTCAGGTCATATGACTCATGTCTGAGTATCATGAGCTCATAGTTTGTTCTTTGTTCAGGGGAATGTGTCAATATTTGTCACATATTCGGCCTTTGACAGTCCACGTAATTTCCACTTCAGAACTAGGTTTTCTATTGAAAATAGTTGTTCACTCCAGTTCTTCTCCTACATACGAGATGTCGGCAGCGGTCTTCCGCACCAACAGTTTGATCGATATTTTGTGTTGTACTCTGATCTGTGGCTGCCAAATGGTTGCGTAGTTATTCTCCTAGTAATATTACTTACTAATTTAAACCCGTGACGGTATTTTTGGAATGGTCACGGGTCTATAATAGTTCGGTTTTTAGGGTTAAAGGTCAGCCTGTTGACGTGATCTGGCTAAAATACGTAATCGACCTGTGTTTCGCCCTAATGGTTCCTTCTGCAAAATTTAAATAAAATAAATAAATAACGTAAGTGACCCAGCAACAGGGAACAAGCACCCACGTAAAAAGCACAGAAAGTTCAACTAAAAATTCACCCACGTTTTTACTTTAAACAGCCTTAATTAAGTCCTGATGTCCAATGTAAATACCTATGTATCTAAAGATGATCGACCAACGTGACAGTAATGATTGAAAAACAGCAACGACGGGAAAAACTTCTTTGAATTGTAAAGTACAATTTTATTCCACGTTTTTCAGCCGTAAATCAGTACCATATATTTGTAACTAAATTAACGTATTTTTTTTAAAGTGAAATGCTACGAAAATCAAACCTACTTAATGTATTCTGGAAATTCATATGTTGATGGCTTACGGTCAGAATTTAGTTATTTTGCAGATGATATAATGGTATACAATAGGACCAAAATAGGTGAAGACTGTGAACAGATGCAGGGTGACCTGGATAGAATATCTAAATGGGTAGGTCAGCATGGAATGAAGATAAATGTCAAGAAGAGTCAGCTAATTAGGTACACAGATAAAAAAAACTAAAGATTAATTAAGACTATAGGGTGGGGTCAAAATTGCTTGTTGAAGGCTGAAATGTAAATACCTTGGCATAACGTTTGATAACAAACTCAACTGGGTTGAACACATTGGGCAGGTGGTAGGAATAGGTTACAAAATCCTTCATTTACTGGAGACACTATGTTGTTTGCAGATGACCAATTTATCCTCCAGGAAAATGCAGATGGACTTCAAAAAGCAATTCATATACTAAACATTATAAGCAAAGATTACAATCTGCAGTTGTCTCGTGCAAAAACGAAAGTTATGGCATGGCAAGGGAAATATCCTATCAGTATATGTGTGGAACAATACGACGAACACTGAAAGGTAAAGCACGAGAGGAGACGCAACTCAAGTTATATAAAATAATGGCCGTACCGACTCCGCTATATGGCAGTGAAACATGGGTAAATAAAACACAATTCAAAAACAAAATTCAATCATCTGAAATGAAGTTGTTAAGGTCAGTAAAATGATATTCCCTAAATGATAGGAGGAGGAATGAGGAAATAAGGGAACAACTTAATATCTCCCCACTAAATGATAGAATTACCCAAAAAAGGGATAACTGGAAGAACCACGTTCTACGGATGGGAAATGATAGATCTCCTAAGCTTGCTCTGGAGTACCATCCCACAGGCAGAAGGGACATTTGAAGATCTAGGAAGAGATGGTCGGAAGAATGAGGTCGGAAAAGACTTTTGGCCTATCCACGAAGAGGAAGTAAGTAAGTAAGTACTGGAGAGAGTGGTGAGATGATGTACCAGAGAAGTTAGGAAATTGGGTTACAAAACTTTGGGCAGACCATTGGTTGAATATGTTGGTGTAGTTTGGGACCCACATTTTAGTTGGAGGGTGTGCAATGAAGAGCAGCTAATTATCGCAGGATTCAGTCTGTAACAGATATGATAAAGGAGCTGCATTGAGATTAATTGAAGGAAAGGAGGAGTGTGAAGAGAGTGCTGGGAATGAATGTTGGTGATGGAGCTTGGAGAGATATTGGTCAAAGAATTAGGAACAATGCATGGAAGGGGAAAGTCGATCATGACCACAAGCTGGCGCTCGATTTCATGTAAAAGGGAGTGGAAAGATTTTATTTTGTTGGTAAGGGTGTCAGGGATTCGAACAAATTACCAAGTGATGAATAATTTCTCAAAACGCTTAAGGAATTTAAAATTAATATTTTTAAATTTTAAAAATAAGTTGGAGAGGAATTTAACACTCCAATTATAAAATAAAAGTTTAAAAAATAAAATAAAAACAAGTAATTAGATGACATGGGGAATTGTCACCGGAACATTAGCTCGATTGAAATTAAAATTATTAATAATAATTCATTTCAATGCAGTTGCTTAGCTATTAAATTATGCACATAACCTTTAGTAACATCTTTGGTCTCTGTTAATTTGCGAACTAAGGCTGCCGCATCACGTCACCGTTCTCCAGCCAATAGCTATCGAGATGAGCGAATGAGCTTACGAAATTATAGTCCTGCAGATAATGTTCTGGTCGCAATTTCCTCATACACCTGCTTTTGATTTACCAAAATTTGTACTTTAAATTCTTTCACTGTTTTATAGAACTCGATAACTTACAGCAGTCCCTGACATCGATTCCTACAAATTAAAATTCCCCAATTCTTTTTGCTTCATATCAAGTGCTATGGTCATCTCTCCCCTTCCACGTATGGCTCCTAATTCTTTCCCAATTTCTATCCAAGCCTCATCGCAAATGTAATGCCTTTTACATACCAACAACTCTCTTAATCCACTTCCTGTAGACCAATGACCTCCATTCCAGCTGCCTGCCTACGTTCAACTGAAATGCCCTCAAACAGATCTAACCACCATTTTTTCACCTCACTCCACCTCCGTTACATGACAGCATAATAAGGATCTAATACTGTACACAATCGAAAGTTTGATCAAGGCTTCAAATACCTGTTTCCCTTCTTGAATAGTACATTTCCTCAGAATCCTTTCTAATAGATGCAAGACTCCGAAATACTGTTGAATCATGTAGCTCTTTGGTTTGTTGTGTCAACCTGACTACAAGTTTTGAGATTGCTTGCTATGTGTATCAAAATGTTGCAGAGAAGGCAATGTGAGCCATAATTACTCAGGTTAAATATATGTTTATATGTATAGGGCCCATGTATCCATACAATTACGTTCAGTACTTTTTTTACTGATTCTTTCAAAATTCATAAAGCTCAAGCAAGAGCGCATGATTTCACTCGTAGCAACAAATTTGTAAATAAGTGATTGTTAACTAACCCAACATGTGTATGTCCAAGCAGGCTTGTGATCAGAAACTGAATCAGACCGAGATTGTTAGCTTATTGCCGTCTGCCTACATTGGAGTACACTGAGGAACTAGCCAAACAAAACACTCTGGACAACAGAAATGCCGAAATCATCGAATTATCTGAAAACATCGTAAATCTCCGCGCAACGTGTACTGTGATTTAATCTTGCTGCAGGAAGAGAGTCCCAGTATTGAAAGAGATGTTAGCAGTATGAATAATGCAAATAACACAAAAGGATAAGATTTTGTAGTAGACTTAATTAATACAGCGTTATAGTAATTTGTATCCCAAATTTTCAGTGAGTGTTCAGTACATTAATATCAAAGCTAATAAAAATCCTATGCACAATATCTAAGGTAACTAACCTACAGTTTAAATAGAACCTTCATGGTACAATCGTTCTTGCATTTGGCAGGACGTGGGTTCTGATTTCAATTTTTCATGGTTTTCTTAAAATCGCTCCAGGTGAATGTCGGGATGGTTTCTTCAAAGGCCATGGAGAATTGCTTCCCACTCCTTGTCCCTCAACCTATCCCGGTCCTAATGACCTTTTTTTAATTTAATTTAATTTAATTGCAATGAAGCACAGGCTCCGGTGGCAATATCCCTACACACCCATCTTCCCCATATCCTGCACCCACCTACATTTGCCCTCTACAAATTTTATCTTTAAATTCTTTCAAAGTTTACGGTAAATTATTCATCATTTCTCTTGGTAACTCATTCCAATCCCTGACACCCTTACCTAAAAAAGAGAATCTTCCCACACCCTTGTGCCTGAAATCGAGTGACAGCTTATGGTCATCTTTTCCCTTCCATGCACTACTTTTCATACCTATTGCAATATCTTTCCATGTCTCATCGCCAGTATATGCCCTGTACACACCCATGACCCTCCTTATCCTCCTCCTGCCTTGCAATGAATCCAATTCCAGCTCCTTTATCATATCCGTCACTGACTGCATTCTGCGATAATTTCCAGAAACAAATCTAGCAGCCCTTCTTTGCACCCTCTCCAACTCCTGCATTTGATACCTAAAATGAGGGTCCCATACTACACTACCATATTCGAACAATGGTCTGACCAAAGTTTTGTAACCCAATTCCTTGACTTCTCTCGTACATTCCCTCATCACTCTCTCCAACAAGTGCAGAACTTTGAAACCTTTTCCTACCACCTGTCCCATGTGTCCTGCCCAGTTAAGCTTGTTATCAAATGTAATGCCAAGATATTTTCATTTCAGGTCTTCAGCAAGCAATTCTTTCCCCACCTTATATTCATAATTAACCTTTTTTTTTGTGTATCTAATAAGCTGACTCTTCTTTGCATTTATCTTCTTTCCATGTTTACCAACCCAATTAGATATCCTGTCCAGATCACCCTGCAACTGTTTACAATCCTCTATCGTTTTGATTCTTTTATACAGCATTATGTCATCTGCAAACAATCTAATTTCAGATAGTAAACAATCAACACAATTATTCATTAGAATAATGAATAGCAATGGTCCCAATACGCTACCCTGTGGCACACCCATTTTTACTTCCACTTCTTTTGATACTACATTTCCTACCCTAACTTTGGGCTCGATGAGCTGTAAAACACGATGCAAAAAAAGTTGTTCTACGTCTAAATTCTTTGATCTGATCATTCCTTCAATTTGGAGATATTCCACTTCGTGCTCTCGCATTAAATCTGCTTTGAACTATCAGTTTTTCGATATTTTTAAATTAGTGTTTTAGAGATCGCCGACTCCTAAGTCATTAGATGCGGAAGAGGAATGATTGAAACCATGTAAAACTGAAATCCGGATATCGGCGATTGAACTGAATGCTCCCAAATGCTAGAAACAAATATTTTTCAGTTTCTGAAAAAGCATCATTTTGCTAGTATCTGTGGTATTACGACGTTTAGTTCTTCGATTGAGGAGGCATTATATCTTTCCTCTATCCATGGTGCCTGTAGCGTCCTCCACCAACCTCATCTCAAGAGCATGAATGTGATCCCCGACTTTGGCACCTATTGTTCATGTTTTACAGGCAAAGAAGAAGACTGTAAACACCGGCACGCGAACAGAACGTTTCTTTGTGTTCTTGATAACATCTCGGTCCCACTAAGTCTTATTGAGCTCCTCCGGAGTAATTCTTCTAAAATGTCTTGCTGTTTCAATACTTCACTTGATATCCTTCTTAAACTTGCCAAAACTACTCAGCAATGACACACAGATGCATTTCACAAAATTTTCATCTAACTGTTACAAGCCATCACTTAAGTCTTGCTGCTATTTAATCCTACAAATTCATGTCGAATATTTGATTTTTTTTAAAATGAAAATATGCTGAATTAATGAGCAGGTCTTTCTGTTTAGCCGGCCTCTTGGTCGAGCGTTTATAGCGCCACTATATCAAACTCAGATGGTAACGACCGAAGAGGATTAAAATTCGGGTAAGTACGTAGAGGTCATCTTGTTTACAGAGTCTTGCTCTTCCCTTGGTTACTTGGATGAGTAATGTGATAGGTCGTTCTTTCCCGCCTCAAAACTACACACTACATAAACAGAACGATATTAATTTCGTTAGCAATAAGCTTACATGGTTCTCAGACAAATGGCAACAGTCAAAATGTATCGAGTGTTAGTGAGGTAATATCATCGTTTAAACATATCTACGAACCGAAAAATATGAGGGAATTGCTGTACTTATTTGGATTAACACTCTGATGGGCCCCGAACTCATATATCGAAAAAACCCGAAATTCGTATTAGTATAGAATCTGATAAAAATTAATGTTGGAACAGATTAGTCTGTGGTCGATTTTTGTCTTAGCAAATTACTATACCTAGCGTTACATTTAACAGTGGAATCTTCTCGGTGACGCGGTTCTTCCTGCGACAAGTTTTCCGTAATGAATACTGTTGTACAGCGTGTTTACTCCATTGCCCGAAAATTTCCGCCTGACTTGCATTGTATCCCGCTTGGTTGAGAAGGAAATGAGGGCAGCCACCGTGGCATAGCGGCGAGAGTGCCAAACTGATGGCCACAACACTAGACGGCCTTCTGATTGGAGTCAAGGTGTCTGAGTAATACTTATCCTTCAGAAGCATTGGGCTAGGTGTTTCTCGAACATTTCCTGGTTCACTATTGGAGCACACCAGTCTGAATATGCATTATGAAAATATACACGGTCCAGGAATTCGTTTGGAGCGAAACCTAAACCGAAATTTAACGGTCAGACCGGCATTAGTACTTAATTTTCCGGAATGAGAGATCCAAAGATCAAAGGCCACTCACAAAATTACCTTTTCTTTCCCGGGAGTGTGTCAAGATTCTCATCCAACTACGTGACAACTACAAAATCTTATTATGATTTCTGGTGTAACGCAAATGCAGTTTCGCCTTCCACCATTGTGGTTTAGCTGTTAATTGTTTTATGGGGGGGGGGGGGGGAACTGTGGTTGCGACAGAATTGCGAAGAAAGTATTGTAGCATGATCGTAGTTACCAATTAGAATCAACAAATTCATATTTACAGATAAAAATCAAAGATTTTTATGGGATGCTTGTGAAACATCCTAAATAAAGCGATATTACTGTATTTCTGAAGTAATATATTTAAATTCGATTTGTAATAATTCAATAATAGTTTTTTTTCAGAAAGTGCATCCTAAAATTCATAATTGTCGCTCTCTTGTAAGGGTCGGAAGGAAGTTCTATAACTAAATGAGCTATGACTACAGATCAATCCGGTTAGGTGTACTTAATGTGCAAATCAGTCATCTTTAAAAACAATCAGCACACTTGCCATTGTTTAAGATTAAGTATGAAGATCATCTCCGGCAGTGCCGGTTTAAGGCTACCGCAAGAACCGCAGTCGCGGGGGGCCCCAAGCTTGAGGGGGCCCCGCCACGATCCCCTTCAAAACTTGCCCTTACTTACAGAAAAATTTTCCTCCTAAAATAAATAATCTACAAATTTAGAAAGTTTATAAGCTGCATTCACAATAGACATTTCCGAGGCGTGGAGTTCCACCAGAAGTGCTTCATCAGATTCAGTTTTGAGAAAGTCGTATCTGATGTAATTACAATAGGCTTATATACTTAAAGGCGTGTATTGCTCTGAACCTGTTTCAGCAACTTATGTAATTTCGTTCGAATAAACTCATTCAGCTTTTGACGTTTCATATAAAAAGTTATTGAATTAAAATGTTAATAGATGCTCACGTATCTCCAAGCCCAAAAACCCATGTGTACTAGCAAAGAAAGGCAATAAAAGAAATGTCATATACAAAAAGTGTATTATAAATATAATAGCTATAAAATTGAATACAAAAACAATTTCATTTGACACAATGGGCAGCAGGTCTTAGCCAGAAAGGAAAGTGACAGTAGTTGGGAGATCCATATGAGATGCATTGATTAAACACCAAAGACTTGGCGAAGTTTTCCCGTTCAGTTAATACTCAATAAACTGCTGACCCGTTTGTACACAATATATATATATATCTAGAAAATAAGTAGGGGGCCCCGAAATCAAACTTCGCAGGGGGCCCCGAAATTCCTTATGCCGACCCTGATCTCCGAACTTGCAATAACAATCGAAAGAGATATACATCGACAGATAAGTCCGACATCCGGGGTGGAAGTATTGTAATATTGATTGATTTACATGTTTTACTACATCTTTACTAAAATTGACCATGCGCCGAAAAGTTTTCATATGATCGGTAAGGAGGACGGATCACCTGTCTATCTTATCTGTCCACAACCTACACTGACCCAGCAAGCATTAAAACCGTCTAGGACGCAAGTCGATAGTGCCTCAGCCTGTTCATTATCTCTGTAGTATGATACATTTTCCCTTTCTGGGCTAATGTCTGCATGCCCACAGCTTCAGTGATCAACTTAAAATATTCTCATCTACAGTTATGACATCAGCGAATCCTTTTATCAGCAAATTGACCATTAATCCATCTCTCTGATTTTGTTAGACTCTTCAGCAAACGCTTTTTTAAAACGCATTCGTTTCGAACTTATCTGAACCCTTAAAACGCAGATTCCTAATATAGCAAAACTTAGTGAAGTATTCATCTTTTCTTATTTTTGATGTTTCCCAGGTCCAAGTTTCACTTTCATAAAGTGCTGTTCTCCATACTTGTAGTTGTATATAGTTCTTGTGCTAAAATGCTTCTTTGATGGAAAAGGTGGCTTACGCTGGGATAAAATATTTTTATTTCAGGCTTCACGACTCTTCAATGTCGAAGCCATTAGAGCCGTTTGATGGAAGGCAATGACGGGAAGGAATTCGGCCATAGACTTTTTAAGAAACCATCCCGGCAATCGCCTTGAGTGATTTCGGAAAACCGTGGAAAACCGAAATCTTTATGGCCGGAAGGGGATTAGAACCCGCGTCCTTCCAAAAATCAGACCAGAGCATTACCGCACATCAATAAGGCTCGGTGCTAGCACAGATCCGATTTTTACTGTCGCATCAAACTTGATTCAGCTAACACGTGCGACATTACTTCTTGCTTGACGGAATTATCTTACTGTTGTAGATACATATTGCTATTTTAATATCTTTAATAACTATATTAACGGTTTTCAACTTAAGTGTTTTTAGATATTGATCAAATCTTACAATTTACAAAATTTAGAAAAAAAAAGACAACTCGTATCATACGTATTGTTTCGAAAGTTTCGTCCTTCGTCTAAGTGATGCTTTTATAATTACTTACACTTGCAGGTCATTGAAAATAGGAGGTTGGAATTCATTAGTAATGTGGAGACGGTGTTGAGCCTATTTATTAAGAACTATTAATATGACAGTATAGTAGAACGTTGTAATCGAACGTGGTGGGTGAGCGGTAACGCTCTGGTCTTGCATTCGGGATGACATATGTTCGAATCCCCATCCGAACATCCACATTTCGGTTTTCCATCGTTTTCCGAAATCACTCCAAGCGAATACCGGAATCATTCCTTCAAAAACAGCCATTTCTGAATTTCATACTGTCCCTTTCCCACAGTCCTTTCCAGCCTCCAAAGCGTAAAGCCCTAAGCAATAAAAGAACACCGTAGACAAGTACAGTGCATCACATCCACTACAGAAACAAGTAAAAAAATTTTGGTTAGACTTGTTGCTTACTGGACTCTTAGCTGCTGAAATCAGTACCGACTTACCTATATAGTAGAAGCATCAGAATTGTTCAGACGAAAGTTTTTAGAGGTTCTTCGTGGATATTAGTAGCTACGATGTAGGAAACTCTAGATATCTAGTAAATGAGCTCTATGTAATTTTTCAAATTTAATTAATTTAATTTAATTTAATTGCAATGGAGCACACGCTCCGGTGGCAATTTCCCTACACACCCAACTTCCCCCTATCTTACACTCACCTACACTTGCCCTCTACAAATTTTAACTTTAAATTCTTTTAACGTTTTAGGTAGGTTATTCATCATTCCCCTCGGTAACTCATTCCAATCCCTGACACCCTTACCTAAAAAAGAAAATCTTCCCACACCCTTGTGCCTGAAATCGAGTGCCAGCTTGTGGTCATGGTCATCTTTTCCCTTCCACGAACTACTTTTCATACCTACTGCAATATCTTTCCATGCCTCATCGCCAGTATACGCCCTGTACACTCCCATCACCCTCCTCATCCTCCTCCTGTCTTGCAATGAATCCCATTCAAGCTCCTTTATCCATGCCTTTCTCATGTCTGTCACTGATTGCATTCTGCGATAATTTCCAGAAACAAATCTAGCAGCCCTTCTTTGCACCTTCTCCAACTCCTGTATTTGATACTCAAAATGTGGGTCCCATACTACACTACCATATTCGAGCAATGGTCTTACTAAAGTTTTGTAACCCAATTCCTTTACTTCTCTCGTGCATCCCCTCATCACTCTCTCCAACAAGTGCAGAATTTTTAAACCTTTTCCTACCACCTGTCCAATGTGTCCTGCCCAGTTAAGCTTGTTATCAAATGTAATACCAAGATATTTACATTTCAAGTCTTCAGCAAGCAATTCTTTCCCCACCTTATATTCAATTTGTACAATAATTAAAACAGCGTCTAATTTAATGACGTAATTATTAATTAAATAATGCATAGACAAATGAGTATTATAACAGTCGCTAGAGTTAAACCCCCGTTTCTTCAAGAAGCTTCAAAATGTGTGTGCCTCGATTTGTGATAAACTTGACAGCGAGGTCAAAGGTATTACTAACAACTGTCCCGTAAGATGGGCTCTTCACATGTCGAGAAAATACTAGCGCGTGATTCCAGACTTGTCACATTGAGTCAAATTGAGCTGACGAGGGACAAAAGTGGTCCTGAACAGCGCGTAAACAGAAAGCAGCTTATGGTCTTACACAAAGACATTCACGTAACATCTACCAACATACTGTTGAGCAGTTAGGCTTGACATTCGAGCTGTATAATCTTCGAAGCCCGAATCAAACATCTAGATTTCAATATACAGAAATGGTTTCAAAAGTTCCTGGATTTAAACTATAACTGAGTTTCTCTTGGCTGTAAAGACACAGCTGTTCTACACTAAATGAGAGAAGTAGAAGTGAACTTTGCTATATATATACTGAAAGTTCTTGTCATGAATTATTCTCTGCTGTAGGAGAGGAACAATACCTATTTATCTGTGATAGGACTAAGTTAACCTGTTCATGAAGGGTGCCTTACGAAATAAGAGGTAGAGAAGGAAACCATTGCAGTTGGTAGTGAGGCTCTATCAGTGATATTTTAGGTGTTCATAGTTTTTCGTATCCATGGAGGAAGGAATAATATGGAGACGACGCAAGAGACCTTTACCACGCATGGGAGTGAAGCAGGCCGGCGGAGGAGTGGGGGGGCATGGCCGGAGTGGTGGGGGCTTGACCGCTTCCCAACAAACACGGGGAATATGTACAAACACCTCAAGGGGACTCTAGGATAAACGTGACGCCGCAATCTGGTGATGGATTATTATGTAACTCGATGAGACAAATAAAAAATGAAGAATAAAATTTTTTGATATCCTGCTTAGTTTTCGAGATATTCTGTCTCAAATGTGAAATGGTTTTGGTTGAAATTCAGAAGAAAAAATTATTCAAAGTCAAATTTTATGATGAATTTTTATTTAAAAAGACGAGACAAATAAAAAATAAAGAGTAAAATGTTTCAATATTTCACCTAGTTCTCGAGATATACTGTCTCAAAAGTGAGGTGTCTTGAGTTGAAATGCAGAAGAAAAATTTCGCAAAAGTCAAATTTAATGATGGATTCTTATGTAACACGACGAAAAAACTCGATAATATGGAATAAATGTTTTCGATATCTTGCTTAGTTTGGGGGATATACAACATCCAAATTGAGGGGTTTAGGTTTGGATGCAGGCTGGACCAAAAATTAATTCTTTCAAAGCCACAATGATTACATGGTTGACATGCAGAATGGATATTTCAGTTTTATTACTACCACTTGTGGTTAGTCTGAAATGTGTCCTAGACCAGAAAAAAAGTAAGAGGACCCACTCTAGGGATGAGCAACCCAGACATTTTGTAGGCTGGTACCAGAAATAAAATGTTTATTCAGTCACCTTAATGAACATTCTATTGATCAAGATGTGTTGTCTAATTTCACAGCCCTACTTATTAGGACAATTGTAAAAAAATTATCTCTCAGTTAGATTTAGATACGGGGGGGGGGGGGGGGAGAATGTTGTACAAAAAAAAGAGACTAAATTAGAAACACATTCCCCAAATTGATTTTGTTCAAAGGCCAATAACTTCTTTATTTATGAAGCCCATTTTTATTTCTGCATGAACCTGTTTCGACATAAATAGATGAGAAAGATTTCAAAATCGGTAAAAATAGGTATAGACGTATTTACAAACAGAAACAAGTCTTATATGAAGCTTTAAAAATAACCTAAGTCAATGGCCTGAAATAGCTATTTAAAAAATTCATAAAACTCACAGCTTCTCACATAACAGTTAATTTCATCATCCATTGTCAGTATAATCAGCAACGTGACGAAAGAAATCGTAATAGTAAATTCACTGAATCGCGAAGTAAAACACGCCCCTTTAAATCTCATTTTTAACACTCGTTAAAAATAATGCTAGTCTATTATGTGCAAAATAGCAAGTTTGCTGATTTTCTACACTACACCAAGAAAAATTTGAGAACAAAGTTATCCCATTGAGAGCTATGACTAAATATTTATAGACGTGCTGCAAAGTTTGCGGTGTCTACCGCTCACTTCAACAACGATAATTACAATTCAACTTACTTATGAAATGATATTCCAGGTTCTTTCCTGTCTGGCCTATTTGTGCAACCGTACGCAACACAAGCTGGCATTTTTAAACACTTATACACAATACTAAATGAAATAATCACTGCATCTACCACAATGTGAACACCTCAATTGTTGGGAAGCGCCATATGGTCGCTGCCGGTGCTGCCACCATGCGGGAGAGTTTAGTGCTTGCTTCACCGATTTAACGTCACTTCTCCTTCATATAATTCCTTCCTCCATGTTCGTATCATCTTCTACTACATAACATCGTTGAGGCTCACTCTGTCCACTGTCGACCATGGTCAACTCGATAGCTATTGGTCTGTCACGCTGTGACGTCACGCAACCGGTCAAAGACGTTAATCCAAAAAAAAAAAAAAATTAATTTAATTGCAATGGAGCACAGGCTCCGGTGGCAATTTCCCTACACACCCATCTTCCCCCTATCCTGCACCTACCTACATTTGCCATCTACAAATTTTATCTTGAAATTCTTTCAAAGTTTTCGGTAAATTATTCATCATTTCTCTTGGTAACTCATTCCAATCCCTGACACCCTTACCTAAAAAAGAGAATCTTCCCACACCCTTGTGCCTGAAATCGAGTGCCAGCTTGTGGTCATGGTCATATTTTCCCTTCCATGCACTACTTTTCATACCTATTGCAATATCTTTCCATGCCTCATCGCCAGTATATGCCCTTTACACTCCCATGACCCTCCTCATCCTCCTCCTGTCTTGCAATGAATCCCATTCCAGCTCCTTTATCATATCCGTCACTGATTGCATTCTGCGATAATTTCCAGAAACAAATCTAGCAGCCCTTTTTTGCACCCTCTCCAACTCCTGTATTTGATACGTAAAATGAGGGTCCCATACTACACTACCATATTCGAGCAATGGTCTGACCAAAGTTTTGTAACTCAATTCCTTGACTTCTCTCGTACATCCCCTCATCACCTCTCCAACAAGTGCAGAACTTTGAAACCTTTTTCTACCACCTGTCCAATGTGTCCTGCCCAGTTAAGTTTGTTATCAAAAGTAATTCCAAGGTATTTACATTTCAAGTCTTCAGCAAGCAATTCTTTCCCCACCTTATATTCATAATTAACCTTTTGTTTTTTATTTGTGTATCTAATTCAAGGTAAAGAGCGTAATTTAATAGCTAAGCAAATGCGAAGAAATGAATTACCAGAATACTTTCACTAAGTTTGCTTTTCAAAACATTTTCTTTTGAAATTGAATTCATCAATTTGGTTAAAAACATATGGTAACCCCGTAAGGCTGAAAAAACGTTGGATAACATGATTCTTTTTTTGTGAATGTAAACATTTACTCAGTAATTAGCTGTAAGATTACTCAGTTTAAACTGCTATTGTTTCATTTTTGCAGATTTTTTTTTTTAAAATTACGGTATTTAGAGACTATACTACTGTAAATATTATAGCATCTTTTACCTAGTTTTAGGATCAGCAAGCAACTTAATTTAATTGCGATGAACATATACCCTGGAGACAATTTCGCTATACATCTACTTTCCATTTCATAATTTTATTAATTTTAAATTTTTTAAATGCAATTTCACTATCTCTGACCTTTACTATTTTTAGTTTTAATCCTTTCAGTGTTTCAGGTGAATTTCCTTGGTAATTTTTTATTTCAAGAATGAAGTCACATATCTAAAACCATTTTGATATGAAAGGAAAGTGAATGAATCAGATTATTACACTTAGGACACTATACTGCAGTTCCCAAAGTATGAACCAGACGTTTCGTTTTTATTACTATCCTTCCAACATCCATCTCTTATAAAATTAACGTCATTTCTAATTCTTTCGTTAGAGGTGAGTTTTAACAGCTGTAGAAAACAGATGGAAGAAGATGTTCGATGTAGGGGAAAAAATAAATTTTGGAGCTATTAAGAAAAACATTACTATCCCACTCAGATATATAGATCTGGTTGTAGAGCTGTTGTAAGCCAAATAGAAAGTTATAAGCATCTTTGCATAAGTCAAAGATTGTGATTGTAACATTTTAGCTTGTTACATGAAATCTTGACAAAAGTAGAAAATTAAAATTTATGAAACTAACAACAAATTGCTCTCAAACTTGAAGATACTGCGACCGGTTGTTGAAAATGATCTTTTAATTTCGAGCATTCTCGTAAGCAATACATTGTTCTCACATACACGTCAAATATGATTCGGGATTTTCGCGATTTCTTTACATTAAAAGTCCTAAAATGTACGTCACGCAGTCTAGTTTCTATTCTTCTGATCGAAGCATACGATTTTGTTCACCCGTGTCCAACTTTTGGAGTCTGTGAACACTTGCGCAGGTGTATTCGTCGTGCAGCAGCTTATTAATCGCTGACGTGTTGTAAACAATTATCGCTTCGCACCCGATAATGACTGAGACTGTACGACTGGCAAGTTGACTCTGTACGCACATACAAATAATCGTGATTATACACTGATTTAAAATTTGTGATCGTAAATATCAGTACTTTCCAATTTCGAGCTCCGGAGATGGGGGAAATTTTCACTGCTGGCTTACAGAAAAAGAGAAATGGTGGTTTACAGTTATTTATTACCAGGTTTTGTTCAACGTGTGTGGAATGATGCATATGACAGTACTTACAATGATTCGTTCATCGAAGGAACACGTAACAACTGGCTGCGAGTTTGGAGTATTTCTAAATTCGTAAATCGACCAGCAAATATAAGATGTTGTACAGGTTTTCGCCACAATGTTCTACGCATGCTAATTACTAGAGACCGTTTATTTGCAACATAAAAAGTTAGAAATATGCATGAAAAATGCTTAAAATATGCATGAAAAGTGTCAAAATATGCAACATTAAATAATATAAAAATAGTATTTTCAAAATCAGCATAAGTAGGCGAATAAAATATTGATAAATTCTATAATTAACAATTATTTAACTTTTTCTTTTTTTTTACTTTTTCAAACGTAAACAATCAGGTACCATTCCAAATATTCAATAATAAGATTGTTTCTTCGATCTCTCAAAATATATATTTTTATGGGTGAAAAAGGACCGTTCGACATTTACTGATGTAACTGGACAGTGTTTGAACGTGGATGCTATGTTAGCAGTCACTGTTCCCGGAAAAAATTCACCCGTCCCATAAATTAAACCATTAATTTGACACAAGAGTTCAAAGCCTGGATTGTTGTTCAAAATATTTTCAGACTTCACTTTAAGTTTCACACAGTAATACCTCTGGCAATGCGTAGTTCATTTGGCGTATTTTATTCATTAACTGAATAGATTCAGTCAGCGCCAACCCTTGAGTTTCAATCTTTTTAATACTCTCAGGTATGTGGGGAAAATAAGTGGTAATCACAGCAGCTTTTTTTTTAATATATATATATATATTAAAATCATTAAATGCTTGCATGGACTGAAAAACTGCCATAGCCTTTGCACTATCAATCAAATTCGTTTACTACAACTATTAAGGCCTTGAAATGTTCTTTATAAAATAATACAGCTTTAACCCTAGTTGCCCATCAAGTTTCCGGAGGTGAAGATATACTTGCAAATTTTTCTTTATAGGCATTTTTACGAAAATGTGCCTTAAAAACTCTTCCTTTGTTATGAAATCAGTTTATTTGCATTCCCAAACGTTGATCGTACTACTTCAGACAATCTATGTTCTCCCCGCGCACAGCACATCAAATGAAACAAACTGGGTAAAATACTTGGAGGGCTTAGGCGGTCTTGATCATATAGGCTGTAGCATCTGAAAGAAATATAAGCTCTCTTTCATCTATAGAAGATTCAGCAAATTCTTTTTTAATGCCCTCATTCACAAATCTGACGATCGTAGAACGATCTGCCTTTTCAAGTTCTTTGCAAGCCACAAAAAAAGGATCTAGTTTTAATGCACCAGCAATTAAATTTGTAATGCAACGATCACAAACTGTCGGTAGGTATGTCATCTTCAATCCAAATAATGCTATCCTTTAGTTCTTCAAGAACATGTAGGTAATTTTTTGCCATGTAATTTTTACTAAATTATGATTCACCTATTTTATTTTGATCGAAGCAATATTTTTGCAAGGAAACATTGAAGGAAGGATTTGTAAGTTTGCGAAGAGGAACATTGCTTCCAAGCATGGCTTCACATAGATCCATGCTTTAGCGTTTTTTTTTTTTTTTTTTTTTTTTTTTTTTTTTTTTTTTTGTCTTTGTTGCTGCTATTACTTGTCACTGTTAAAAGTTGTTGTCGTGGGGCTTTCTTTTGCAATTCTGCGATATGATGTCTTGTCTTGACATTTTGATATATTTCACACTTTTTATGCTCGAAATATTTCTCTCGCAAACTCGGCAATATAAAACATTTCCATCGTATGAAAATATTCTAGGATAGTCAGATATCCACGAAAAGACTTTTTTCTGTGGACGTGTTATATATTAAACTGCTGGGACGATAGTTTTATATCATACGAAACACTCTACTTATTATTAACAGACGCTTCATGTTCTTAAGAACTTAATTTTACTAATTATTTCATTAATGACTTTTATGTTAGTCTTTCCGTTTTCGGCTTGTTAATGAACAGTTTTAATAGTTTCTAAAATCTTCCTATAATTATTTCTTTTCCTCGTAGGACTAGATGTTGCGAATACTGGCAATTCTCTGGCTGTACCAACTACACTTCATGCAGCTCCGAATAGCTTCGTAGTTGCCGATATTTGTTTTTATCCTTAATAATGATGTGACGCAGATGCAGTGATTTCTTTAATTTCATAGTGGTAAATAAATCCACGTGATTTTTAATTCTTTTGTGAAATTCAAATTCTTTTGGCAGGGCTACATTTTAAAGGCTATTAATTCTTTTCCTGACCACGTTTTTCACACTATAGTTAAGGAAAGATAACACGTAGTAATTCAGAAAACACATCTGAATGTTCATTGATAACTAACAACTAATAAAAAGATTCCTCATTTTATTAAAGCGGTCTTGGGCGTTTTCAATTGGTGTCTTTATCATCTCTGATGTATCTCAGTTGTTATCTACGATTGCGCCAATATATAACCATCTGGATACATAATTGATGTGTATCTGATTGATTATAATGTAACCTGTTTTATTTTTATTAATCACTAGCTGAACCGGCAATGCTTCGCTATTGCTAGACTTGAGGTAGATTAAATGAATACATTTGAAAGTTTGTATTTAGTAAAGATTAGATATTTATGTATAAATTGTAATTACTGTTTCATTCAATTTCTAGTTAATTGCAATGGTCTTGGATATGGAATGTTTTTGGTGATTCCAATTACACTAGTTAAAATTAAGGGGATGTAAAGGGAAAAAGGGGTTGTATTTTTGGAAACCATATTTAGGCAGTATTTTTCTGTATATTTTATAGTATACATGTGCAAATTTACATCAAAATCGGATAAAAGATGTGGGTTTGTCTAAATTAGGGAGACGTGAAGGGGATGAGGGGGTGAAACAATATGTAGGCAGTACTTTTCAATTCGTTTTAAAGTATACGTGTGAAAATTTTGGTCTAATTATGATTAAATCTGGGTATGTTTAAATTAAGGGTTGTAAAATGTTGGAGGGGGTGGTTTTTCTGAATTTTTATTTCTTAGGAACCTTCTCCGACGCGAACTCCACAACTCACAAAGGTTTCACAGTAATCGGATAAATCTTGTGGGTTTCAATAAAAACCATTGGAAATTCAGGGGGGAGGTTGTAAAAGGGGAGAGGGATGGACTTTGGCAAAGACATTAGTTTTTTTGTTTTGTTTTAAAGTACACGTAAGCAAAGTTCCTTCAAAATCAGGTTAAAATTCTAGCTTTATATAAGAGACATTCGCAAAAATTTAAGCGATGTAAAATGGAAGAGGGGTTAGATTTTTGAAACCGTATGGAGACAGTATGTTTCTGTTTGTTTTAAAGTGTATCTGTGCCAATTTCCATCAAAATCGGATAAAATCTATGTATTTTTTAAATTATGGGGTGCTAGGGGGAAGAGGAGGTGGTTTTGGGGTAGAACGGGTGAGAGGGGTTGGATTTTTGTAAAACTAATGTATACAATATTTTTCTATTTTTTTATGGTATATGTGTGCAAAGTTCCTTTGAAATCTGATAAAAAGTGTGGGTTTGTGTAAAAGTTAAGGGGTGGGAAGGGGCAAAGGGGATGCGTTTTTGGAAAACAAATGTAGGCAGTATTTTTCTGTTTGTTTTAAAGTATATGTGTTCAAATTTCCATCAAAATCGGATAAAATCTGTAGTTTTTTAAATTATGGGATGTTATGGGGAAAAGGGGGTGGTTTTTGTAAATTTTATTTCTTAGGAACCATCTCGCACGCACACTCGACAACTCACCAAAGTTTTACAGTAATCGGATGAACGGTTTAGTAGCGCATAGAGAAGATACAAAGAAAAGTACATACATTAAGGGGGTGGAAAGGGGGGAGAGGGGTTGTGTTTTTTGAAACCATATGTAGACAGTATTTTTCTGTTTGTTTTAAAGTATATCTGTGCCAATTTCCATCAAAATCGGATAAAATTTGTGTATTTTTTAAATTATGGGGCGCTAGGGGGAAGAGAGGGTGGTTTTGGGGTAGAACATGTGAGAAGGGTTGGGTTTATGTAAAACTAATGTCTACAGTATTTTTCTATTTTTTTAATGGTATATACGTGCAAAGTTTCTTCGAAATCTGATAAAAAGTGTGGGTTTGTGTAAAAGTTAAGAGGTGGGAAGGGGGAAACGGGATGCGTTTTTGGAAACCAAATGTAGGCAGTATTTTTCTGTTTGTTTTAAAGTATATGTGTTCAAATTTCCATCAAAATCGGATAAAATCTAAAGGTTTTTTTATATTATGGGGTGTTATGGGAAGAGGGGGTAGTTTTTTGAAAATTTTATTTCTTAGGAATCACCCCGTACGTGCACTCGACAACTCACCAAAGTTTCACCGTATTAGGACGAACGGTTTAGGAGCGTATAGAGGACAGACAGACAGACATTGATTTTTATATAATAGATGATTGTTTTCATTAATTTCGAACTCAGTCGTTGTTGCTCTGTGACACTCTACCGATGATGTATTTTAAACTTTTCTGCGTGTAAACGAAAATGACTATCATCTGCAAGACGCATGTTTATTCATTCAATTGCACACCAATTCTCCATATTAATAAAACTTGGTTTATATCTCTTTGTGTTCATGTCCTCTTTTGCATTAAACGTACTGTTTATTCTCTGCTGCAACTCAAACATTGACCTTCTCAGAACGGAAAAACAAAGCTTATTAAGTCGAGACGTCAATAACACAGCTGTGACACATTAACATGACGACTGTGAGGCAATTGGAGCCAGTGATACCACGACAACAACTCGCACAGACATTACCAGCCTTTGTCGTAGGATAGGTGGGCCAATGATTTGATTTTTTCTGTAGAAGTTAGCCAGGACGTCCATGTGTTGAATACCCGACACCAACCAATTGTTATACGACATACTTTAATGAGAAATACTCGGAAATCACATTGGTTGACGAGGAAAAAAACGAGGGAGGAAACGAAAAAAAATGGCATTTATTTTACTGAGGCTATACTGACAGACCAATTTGTTTCAATATCGGATCGTCCAATTCAGTCATTCAATGATGTGACACCGAGCGTGGCGGTGTAACGGTTACCGTTCTCGCCTCGCATTCGGGAGGACGGCGGTTCGAATCCCCGTCCGGGCATCCAGATTTGGGTTTTCCATGATTTCCCAAATCACTCCAGGCAAATGCCGGGATGCTTCCTTCAAAAGGCCATGGCCGAATTCCTTCCCATTCCTTGCCCCCATCCTTGCCTCCCATTCTTTCCCGTCTCTAAAGACCTCGCTGTTGAGAGACGTAAAGCAGTTAAAAAAAAAAATGATGTGACATCTTAAGGTCATGAGTACAAATTTAGCATCTTCACTTAAAGAGTTGTGAAGCCTTATCGCTTCATTTGTTTTACCGACAGACCGGTGATACTTATGAGGAACTCATCTGTCTATGAGAAACTTTGCTCTCTGTGTTAGATATTAATTTGTGGCATACGCAGTTTCTGAGGCGGGAAATGAGGTATCAGCATTCTTCTAAGTTAGTGTTTCTCAACCTTTTTCAATTCAGAACCAGTAAAAGGTCAAAAATGATTCTACGGACCATTTAAATGGGCCTAAATTCTTTTACTTCTGTCTATGTAATTAACTTGCCCTACCACTTGTAACTGGCACATGCCGCTGTCCTTTAAGGCAAACATCTACAAAAAAAAAAACCTCATAAAACGGTCATAAACTCAATCCTCAAAGAAACGCCGCTCTTTATGATGCCTACTGGAAACGTATTTAATGATTAGACTGTTGTAGTAAAAATGCAGTCATATACTTGAAATTCCTTTTTTTGTTTGTTTTTTTCTGTCATCAATTTCTCGACTCGTTTGATTTAACACTTCCCTCGATAAACGTTAAAATATTCACTACTTGCAAAAAAATTGGCTTATACTCGTTTAAGCTTTATACAGTACGAGTACGGTAGAATTTTAATTAGCTTATTTTTTGTTGTTATATCTTTAATTCACGTAGTACTCAAGTTTTTAACATTCTGCACTTGAACCATCTGTCCAACTGTCGCGGACCACAAGCGGGGAAATAGTGCTCTAAATGATTACGGATCGTAAATAAGATAAATAAGATAAATTGCTGTTCTGTCCAAAGGCAGGTCCGAATTTCTATTAGCAGTCGTCAGAAATACAACTGACAGTGTCATATACATGTTGTTCGTGTCGTATATTAAACACGATGCCGGCCTATTCAGGCCTACTCTTCTGAGAGATATAGAACAGGTTTTATCAAAGTGGGATACGCGAATTTCTAAGGGTTCGCCGATTGAACTCGGGGGTTCGCGATATGAATTACGTTACGGCAGCTGGCTGTGTATCTCGAGAGTGCAACACGCAATTTAGCGAATTGAGACTGAAAATTGGCAAAATTGCTTCTAAAATCGACTCAGCTTGCGATGAAAACAAGGCCATCCTTGAAACTAATTAATAAAATATTGCGCTTGGTGACTGTATTACTTTTTTTAGACAAAAAAAACCTTTTTTTTAAAAAATAATTTTTTAAGGGGTTTCGCCATTGTCTGGGAAATTTCATAGGAGTACGTGGAGCTATGAGTTTGCGAAACCCTGATATAAAGCAACAAAGTTTATCGTGGAACGAATCATGATGGAGAGTGTCATATAGCCACCCTCCCGGAATACCAGGTAGACACCGAGAATAATGTTTACCCTCACGATCTCCTAGACCGAGCGTGGTGGTGTAAGGGCTAGCGTTCCGACCTCGCATTCGGGAGGACGGCGGTTCGAAACCCCGTCCGGGCATCCAGATTTGGGTTTTCCATGGTTTCCCAAATCACTCCAGGCAAATGCCGGGATGCTTCCTTCAAAAGGCCATGGCCGAATTCCTTCCCATTCCTTGCCCCCCCAAACCTTTCCCGTCCCTAAAGTCCTCGCAGTTAGAGAGACGTTAAGCAGATTAAAAAAAAAAAAAAACGATCTCCCGGAATGCAATAATTTCTCCAGATTGTTTAAAATGAAATTGTTATTAAAAAAATACATAAATCCCGCCACATATAACGCACATAACCGCGCTAGCCAGCCGCGTTCCTTTGATTTGCTCAGTCAGACGAGTGAGATATTCTTGCAGCAATGTGCGTATTGCGTCAGCAGATTTTACTGCAGCGAGTGGCAAAGATTAGGTACCTTACTTCATAAAATGTCTCATGATATCTCGGGAAGTGAAACGACTACAAGGAAAAAATGAATTCAAATGACTGAAATCTCTGCGCATAATTGATAAAGCCGGCCTCGGTAGCGTAAGGGCTAGCGCACTGGCTCTACGTGTTTTTAAGTGTTGTGTCTGTGTGAATGTCGTGTCCGTCCTTGGTGTCCATGTGTCGATACTTTGTTGCAAAAATACACTGGAAGAGTAATTACAATGCCATTAAAAAAATAATTGATAAAGCTTGTCACATCTGTTCTTTCCATTCCTGTCACTGATGCCTTTATCTTTTTTTGTTCCTGTCATCAGTCATTCGACTGGCTTGATGCAATCCTCCATCCTTTCTTATCTTGTGCTAACCTCTTCATCTTTAAATATCCCTTACAACCCACGTCCTCAATTATCTGCTTCTTACGAACGCGTAATTAGCATGATTGAACAAGTGCTTTAAATATACCTTAAAACCCACGTCCTCAATTATCTGCTTCTTACGAACGCGTAATTAGCATGATTGAACAAGTGTAGAACAAGTAAAGAAACAAAATGAACATATCTTTAGTAAAAGCAGAGTTATAAATACTACAAAATTTTGATTTTTCATCTAAAATCTTTCATGATTTAACGCTTAAAAACCGACAAATATTTTATGCTTCTCGAAAGAAATTTAAAAATAAAAATTAACGCCCATTAGTTTTTTTTTTTTTTTTTTTTTTTTTTTTTTTTTACTTCTCTAACAGCGAGGTCTTTAGAGACGGGAAAGGATGGTGCCAAGGAATGGGAAGGAATTCGGCCATGGCCTTTTTAAGGAAGCATCACAGCATTTGCCTGGAGCGATTTGGGAAACCATGGAAAACCCAAATCTGTACACCCGGACGGGGATTCGAACCACCGTCCTCCCGAATGCGAGGCCAGAACGCTATCCGTTACACCACCACTCTCGGTCGCACATTAATGATTTTCATTCAACTCCCCCATCTGTTCAAATCTCCCGGGTTGGTTCCTTCGAGAGTTGTTAACACTACACTCACTGCGTAGAAGTTTGGGGATTAAATCAGGCCTTCGGCATACAAACTGGAGATTGGGAACTATGGACCAGACTGATGCAGACCTTCAACGTAATCGATGATTTTATAAGGTGTTTTCTGCTCCACATTTATTGTATTATCATCGTGTATTTCGCTCCAATTGCAAATGCATTATGACCTGAGAATATGCTTTTAGTTAAACTATTTTACCTCAATCAGAACTGGAACCGGTAACCACCGGAAGGTAATAACAGCGCTCTAGCCGTCACATTGTAATGACGAGCCCCAGTTTCCTCATCAACGCTAATTCACAGATCCGGATAGAACTGGATGCAGTCAGATACTCTGGAGCTGCAACTATATGCAGTACCGGATTAACCACGTAGAAGGAGGTAGCATATGCTACGGGCCTCGCGCCTTCCAGGGGACCTCGCGCTTTCTAGGGGGCCTCGCGGCGCCGGGGCCCCGCACCTAGGCTAGCCGGCGACCTTTTTTTTTTTAGCTCTATAATTTTACCCCGGACGGCAAAAATCAAGGGCCTTTTCTTCACATTTGCTGCGGGCCTCTCGCTGTCTTAATCCGGCCCCTGACTATATGACAGGTAGGCATTTTTCTCTTTACTGCAAAACGTAATTCACTGCGGGAATAGGGCCAGCGCTAGGAATCTCGGGCCCGGGGTAAAATGGGCGACCTTTTTTTTTTTTTTTAGCTCTACGAACTGGCAGGGTGATAATGGGCGGATTCTTGGCTTCGAGGCCTGGGGGCCCCTACAGCCGGTGATCGGGGCCTCCCATCAGCCGGCGGGCCCGGGTACATTTGACCCGCTTACCCCCCCCCCCCCCTAACGCCGGCCCTGTGCGGGGAGATCTGGCATTGGCTAAGATGTAAACTCTCTGGATAATTTAACAACAGGGTGCCTATCAGGAAAGGTATCAGTGAAATGCTGTACCTCTTTGATCATTAAAGTATGGGAGAAAATGAATTAAGGAGATAAGACACCATTCAGACACATTCAATTGATTCTTCTTTCTGTGTTAATGACTGGATCAGGGCATTTTGGAATACCAATGGAGAAACAGACAATGAGTCCTGACCACTGATATGTGCTTTGATTTCAGGTATCATAGATACTGTGATGAACTCACTGTTTATGAATCATTTAAATCGTGTGCTCTTTAAAGATGAAGCTATTGCGATTACTGAATACTATTCTAAGTTTCTGCGTAATAAATTACAAGTTATCTTTTTGAACAAATTAATATCCGTTAATGTGACCTTTCAAGTATGCGGGGTGGTCCACAGTTTTCGCCACATTTTCGACAAATAAAGATCACTCAAAACTTTTTCGTCAGATGACCCTCACGGCTATACGCAAAAAGAAGCCAGTTCAGCGAAGTATTGCGTGTTGAATATTTAGACTCCTAGGATTCGAACCAAGAATCCTGAATTTTCAAGACAAGCTCTCAGCCTCCTGTACGCTCATTTAAGTAGCTAAACCTTATTGCTTAGACTTAAGTCTTATTTCAAGGACCATATTAAGTGTCAACATCTTGTATTTGTTCGGATATTTCTATCATATTACTGAAAAATTAAATTGTTAATGAATTTGGTTGTTGTTTTTGTGGCTTTCGGGCACGTCGACAGCGAGGTCCTTAATGACTTTGGAAGCTAATATCTCAACGAAGTGAACAATTTAATTATAATGCTTCTAAACAAAAGTGACCGCATTTTTTAATAAGTGGTCAACGACAGCACGGTCGATCTAATGGATATATGGGCAACCCTCGGCCCCCGGGCCGGAACCGGCCCTCCACCAGCTTCAATCCGGCACGCGAGAGATTCAGAAATTTCAAATAAGCTTCAAACTCAAGCCTCTCATTAATTTTCATTTGATTTTTCTATCTGTTTTTGTTAATTTGCTTTTTGTATGTTTGATTATACTATTGTTATTATAATAAATAAAAAATGTGTGAATTTTTATCGCCTTTTTATTCACTACTACCTACTTATTTCTTATCTACGGCCCGCGATTTCTTACGTACGGCCCGCGGCCTGATTAAGTCCCGAAATTACGCCCTCAGCTAAGCAAAGGTTGCCCATACCCGATCTAATGCATGAAAATAAAATTTATGTCTCCTTTCCGTTGGGATACGATATACTAAATAGGAATGGTTTACATATGACGAAGAGAATACAGGTCATTGTCGTCAAAAACGTATGACAGCCATCAAAAGGTGGTACTATCTATTGAAGTATGTGTACAATCTTTAGAGCAACGGTACTTGTTCGTGGTGTCTGAGTGATGGGATGCATTCATCAGCAGTTAGGGGAGCGTCCATAAACTCTGTGGCTCTGTCGGGGGGGGGGGGGTTGGCTATAAAGCTACGCTAGGCTACGTGGGGGGAGGGGGCGTGTTTCAGAGCCAGGCCACATAGCTTCATATCATTTTTCACTGTAAAAAGAGGAACAGAACACACAACAGCGTGTGAATATATCATTTAATTATCTCCGTATGCAATTTACCATCGTCTGACAAGAGAAAACAGTAAAAAAAATGTCTTCTGGAATCAAAAGGAAAAAAAGCTACGTGGGGCGGGGGGAGGGGAAGGGCGCAGAGGCAAAAGCAACGTCGGGTTACGTAGGGTGGAGGGGGGTTGACAGGAGGCCATAATGGAGCTACGTGGTTTATGGACGCTCCCTAGTTGGTTGCACTTCAGAATAAAACTGGACATAAACTTTGATTGTGGATTGTGACGCTGTTGCAGCAGCGTGAAGAGAATTTCTTCGTATGTCTCATACCCGTGTAAGCCTTCTGAATCTACCTGCACGATAGTGAGAGCAAAGAAAGAGCAAGGAGTGGAAACACTTTTACCCATCCGAAAAAGACAAAGATGCAAAAATATCCAGTAATTATCGTACTTCTACTTGTTTTCGAGATTTTCGTCCCTTAATCCTAACCGATTGCCTTATGCCGCGCCATTACTGCCTGCTATTGTAAATTTCTGCAAATAACACCCCTTGTTTATTAACAGAAGCTTCCGTTACCCAGTCGATATTCATCAACACAAGGATCGACTGTGGAATAATTCTTCATTCCACTACTCATGTGATGTCACATCCAACGACTTCTCTTCACTGATAGCAAGAAGCTGCTTCGAAGTCTGCGGTTTGATCATTCACATGATGTCTTTCTAGAGGTGGAACAATGATTCTCGAGGCAATCACTGAGAAATGCTGGCAGAGAGATATACTTCTGCACCACATCTTTTATCCTCATTATTTTCACACTGATAAAATTCACGATAATTCTATATAAATTCGTCAATACGCTCAAATATGCTTCCGTCACCATTTTCCTCTAAGCAAATTACAAAAGAAAATTATCAAAGGGCTATTAATATAAACAAGAATTTGTTTTCTTTAAACATTCCAACAAATGAATCATTTCATTCGTACATTCATTTTTGCAGTTTGCAGTGTGGAATAGTCAAAGGTAGCTATATATATAATGGAATTCAAGAGAAGATTTTTAAATTTTTCATCATTGCTAATAAATCATTCATGAGGTACTAATTGAAATACCCAGAAGTATGGCCAAGTGCGTCAAAAAACTACTGTACTAAACATAGGGAAATTTGGCAGATGCGACTTCAAATCATACCCCCTTCGCTTGAGAATTGTCCATCACGAATTTGGGGCGGTTTTCGGTAATCTTGCAGGCTGATACTTCACCACAGAGATACTGATTTCACAAATACTATAGCGAAAAACACTTTAGCATACATTGCATGGTTCACTAAAAGATTTTACCGTCCTGTTCCCAGAATTTTGATCATGCTTATTGACCACATTCCTTAATAGCATCAAAAAAAATTTCCCCGCAAAATTATATAATCGTCATGGTAGTTATAATTAAATGTCAGACGTTATTTATAAATGATACCAAGGCATCTGTCATAATCATAGAAAGGAAGAGAAGGAAATCAACAGTGTAGCTTAAAACCACCATTTGGTGATTCCCAGAATTCATCAGTCAATAGACTTATTTCTAAATTTTTAAGGAGCTAGTTGGATACATCTGACATATCTAGCTTTTATAGAAATGAAGTAATTAAAGGGTAAAACTGAAGACACTCCATTGTCCAGGCGGATCATTAAAATAGTGTTGACGTGTCTCTGTATTCCCGTTGATAATAGGATAAAGGTGTTATGTGATCGGTACAAACCTCCAGCCGTTTAACGTTTCGATGATACAACAAACTCAGACGCCATAGCGAAAAAACAAGATGAAATATATTTTTATCCTCTCTTTTCTCCCGCAGAGGAGAAAACGGATGGAAGCGTTTAACGAGGAAGAAAAAGCGACAATGTTTTGTCAATACGGTCCATGTGAATCTCTAGGTGATCCTTATTACGAATTTAAGAATAACTTCTGCATTAATCCGTTTCTAAAGATCTCCTGCAACTAAACATCTTCATTGCCTAAATAGTTGTGCTGTCTATTGCGAGAATGAGTTTTTAAATTTAACAAATTGCAAACGCTGTTTGAAACATATCCGATTTGCACATAGAAGAAAACTGAAACATTGTCAAAAGGCTGTATAAAAAGCACTCAGTTCTGAAAAGACTGAAATAAAAAGTACAATAAACATTTCTGTAATATTTTCTTTTGTGGCTTTTTTTGCGTGTCTTCATCTTGTTGGTAGAAGCAACTGTAGAGCTTGTGGGCTTGCTTTTTATTTATTCCGACGTCATAACAACCTTCCCACTGCTGTGTTGGCAAGGTCAGCTCCACGTCTTGAAGTTCCTAGCCGCTATCATATCTCTTACGTGTGTTATCTATTTTATCGCACAGCTTCGTAAACAAGTACTAGTCATTATGACAGAAAAACTTCACAAACCAACACCAAAATATCTCCTTTTATGGTTATTCAGTGAGATCCGACGAGAGTTGTTCTCGATGAATCGCTCCGACCATCCTAATCTGGGTTTTCCATGGTTTTCACAGTAAATCCAGGCGAATGCTAAAATGATTCCTTAAGATTCATTATTGGCGCATCATATTACATCCCCTGTAACCCTTCCCATCTACAGACGTTTATACATTGAGGTAGGTGCAACGCAAGCTCCCTCAACGACTTTGTAGTGAATAATGGAAAAACAGCAATAGCAGTAACTAGGAGATTACTTCATTGATCAGCATACCACGACATTCGTTTTGTAGTAACGAACTTGTGTGAAATCAGACTATAAGTGGTGAAGATTCAATGCAATATGAAGTAACATGCGTCTACGCTCTTATTTCTGTCACTGAGATGCAAATGGTTGGTGGGAAAAGTAATTCTCTACAGTCGCAAACTAAAGTAAATGTTCGCCTCTTAGCCAGTAAACGACAGCGATCAGAATATCTCAGGTTAATCTTTGTATCAAGTCTTCCCATGTGTGGTCTTGATGCAGTTAATTAAACCCTTACGACAGCACAACAGTACAATAGACGAGGAGCTATTTATTTTACATTTTATCAAAATTCTAGCTATCTAAATTTAGAATTAGCGAAATTATCAGCTAACTCTACTTCATTTTGCTACGCGCTGCTATACCTGTATACTTCATAGAATCAACCTTCACGGATTGAACAATTTACTTTGAAATCAAACGCAAGTGGTTTTGTTTTGTTTGTTACAAGTATTACCTTAAACTTTTAGTAAACATTTGCAGTTTATCGAAAATCGGTAATCGATAATTCACGTTATTGTTAGTCACCTCGGTGATGTCTGCAAAGAACAACTAACGCCCACTAACACTGCGTTCATCATCAAAATTACTGAGTGAAAATTAGTGTTACTAATCAATTTATATTTCGATGATTCACGCGTGGGAAGAGGTATTTTGGATCACAATTGACACATTGATTCGTCCGCATCTGTGTTCCCTGATCGCACTTGGGCACCTCAATATCAACCTGAGTCGGCTGTAGTAAAGCAATGCTTTTACCCGGCTTGTATGCATATTGCGTTTGCCATTTTGATAGCATCTAAAGGTATTAACTTTCTTTATGACCCTAGTAAGTCGCACATTTTTGGACTTTTTCTCCGCTCTCTCCTCTAATAATCGTCTATGTGATTTCTAAGGCCATTTATCGAGACGTTTCGAAATTTTCGTCACGACCAGAAACAATTTAACAAACCGTTATGAAATTTTCTGTTCGGACCTCGTATTCGGGAGGACACGTCCGGTCATCCAGATTTGGGTTTTCCAAGATTTGCCCAAATCACTCCAGGCGAATGCCGGGATGGTTTCTTTAATAGTTCATGGCCGAATTCCTTCCCGTGCTTCGTATCAGGCCGTTCAGGCCTCTAATGACTTCGATGTTGACGAGGTATAAAGCCATAAACAAAAAAAAATGTGGGAGTGCTACTTTCTCGATTAATCAACCTTTGGTATATTGCAGTCCAAACACTCGTCTAACCGCTCCGAAGTTCTGAAACCAACTGACGAGCGTACCAAATAGTCCCCTTTTAGTGGGCCCCCTGATGACTTCATCGGCAGCGAATGCTGACATACTGTTGGACGCTTACGTTCTCCTTGCTCACAGAACCGAATGCTTACGTTACCTACGAGCATATCTTATATCGTTACGTTTGGAGCTTTCTAACCTGACTTTTTTTTGTTACGGTCGATTTTTAAGTGTGTTCCTTCTTAACTATATCGATATTAGACACTTTTTCACGACAGTAAACGTACTAGAAATGATATAACTATCAAAAACACTTCATCCATATCAGTTAACACCTATCATAAAAAAAAACATAGCTTAAAGTATTTGCAGGCAGATGGTGACTTGTAAGTTCCTTAATTAGTTGATAAATAATCGTAGAAGGCAAAGTTGGAGACACACGTGATATTTATTTCCCCGGAAATTAATAATGAAAAGTATTTTTCAAAGAACTTCATATTAATCTAGCGCGGTCAAAAAAAATCTTTCCTCCTTCTCTTTAAAATAGTAATTACCTCTTGCTACAAATAAAGAAACGTTCTGAAGTATGTGAACCTACAAATCTAGGTAGCGATTCGTCTTCTGCCTACCGATCGTGGAGGTGTAACGGTTAGCGTTCTGGCCTCGCATTCGGGAGGTCGGCGGTTCCAAACCCCGTCCGGGCATCCAGATTTGGGTTTTCCATGGTTTCCAAAATCACTGCAGGCAAATGTCGGAATGCTTCCTTCAAAAGGCCATGGCCGAATTCCTTCCCATTCCTTGCCCCCCATCCTTTCCTGTCTCTAAAGACCTCGCTGTTAAGAGACGTTAAGCAATTAAAAAAAAAAATGTAGCAGTCTGTTGAATGGCAGGATGTTTTCAATGCTGTACTTTTCTTAACATACAAAATATTTAGACGTTACACTGTACGAATATGCTGAAATTTTACCTGGAGGATAAAGCTCCACCAGACATTAGGAGAATAGTTACTGGAAAAAATGGACGAATGAATCAAATGTCAATGTCAGATATCAAATTTACAATAGTTCTTTTGCTTCACCCCATCTGAAATATAGAAACACCTTCATTCAAAGACTCGACGCATGCTTTATGGAAAGATACTAAAAACGGAGTCAGTAAGTAATCTCAAAGACGAATTCCCAAATGATTAACGTCCAGCGTCAGGAAGGCGTTAAACAATTCATGAGAATTGGAAGTTACAGCAAATTCTATATTGCGATTCATAGATCAAGTTTTGAAAAACGAAGCTCGCATAAAAAGGATACAGCACCCTTATCTAGAGTAATGTTGTATTCTAAGGGATCCATTTAGGCAAAGGACTGATCAGTAGTATCGAGAACTGTTCGATTTGTTTACTCTTGCTACAGTCCTTGTGTGAAGGTTACGCTAGAATTGTCTGGCAACCATATGAAATAATTTCCTACTGTGTTTACTCGCATGTGCTTTCCATCACGATTAGGAAGAAGAACTTCGCGCACCGACGTATTTTGGTCACAATGCCGGGAGGGATAAAATCAAGAAAATAAGATGCCACATTAATCTTATATGTATTAATTCTTCCCTTGTTTCGTCAGACTGGAATACACAGGGAAAGACTCATTTTGATGCAAAGCACCTTCGTAAATAGCAAAGTAGATTGTAGATCGTTCACCTGTATTGACATCATGCACTTACGAGAACCTAACATCAACAACGGGCAAGGCAGTCAAAGACGTTGGGAGAAGATTATAACCACAGTTGTGCACAGTTAATCAAAAATTTAATTTCGTTAATCATTAATCCACTACTTAAAAAAAATAACTTCGATAATCATTAAAGCGTTAAATTTTTGCAAATTTAACACAAGTTAAAGTTATCTATCCAAAAGTTATACTAATGTTTAAGCATTATAAGAGTTATTACTTCACGCTATATCAAGGTGTTATCTATCGTGATGCAAGTTTGGTTTTCTTTATGAAAACTAACAAATTGAGCTCATAGCTTCAGAAGATTCCGATTTTTTTTTTCCTCACCGGTTTATCTTGGTTTTACGTTTTTCAAACTATACATAACTCTAATATGCATCCTCTTCATATATTGTTTAAGATTATTAAGGCTAGCAACTTGAGCTTTCGTTGTAGAAAGTTAAGGAAAATAACAGTTTGCATTTATAAGTCAATTGTTCTCCCAATCTTGATGTAAATGCAACATAACTGCATTAAATGTAGCCGAGGATTTTTAATCTTCTCATTGCTATTACTGGTATTGCTGCTTTCACCTAACAGATTCTAGATCTTAAGTTTCCATGATGTAATCATGTAACGTATGTCAATTTATTGTATTTTAGCTCACAAACAGCAAACCAACACAAACTAAAAAGTGGCACTGTTTTCCTCGTTATAGAAAAGTAATGTTATAAAAATATCAAAAACAATCACGGATCGAAGTGAGCGCCGGTTTACAGAAGTAAACTACTCTACTCTACTCTACCGTTCCTGCTCACACCCACGCCTTGCCTATAAACATAACAGTTATCTATGCATTCACACTCGCACTCGCGTTTCGCATCACCTAATTCATTCGTCAAACGAGTGAGGCGTGACGCGCAATTCAAAGAAACGTAATAACGTCAACTAGTGATGTAACGGACTAAAATTAACGGAAGTTCAATTTAACGGAAGTTAATTAGACCGTTAATGATTTTTAGGATTAACTTAAAAGTTACATTTTTGCACTTTTTTAACTTCGTTAATTAACTATTAACGGTTTTCTGCCCAGCTTTGGCTATAACTGCTGTTTTGTTTGGCAAGGACGTTGTAAGCTCACCTCTGTGTGCCTCGAAAAAAATCTGTCTTTGAAAATTATATTCTTTTAGGACAGCATATGCCGATCGTTTCAATATTCGTCTGGGAGTTTAACGGGAAAAAAACTGTGATAAGAATAGCCGGTAATTATACTGTGGGTTTAAAGTCACATTGTCTCGTGCTCCCACCGCCTAAATCCCCCTGGTCCAGCATGGCAGCTAAATTGCTAGTTACGACAAGTAAATATTATTAAAATATAAAAAGAATGTATAGGCCTTGAACGGGTCTTTTAATGTACTATAGGCGTCGGAACTCAGAAAATGTTTCGACATTTTGTGCAAAGGCTTCGGAAGGTTAACTTCAGAACATTGATTCTTCGCTTGTCACTAGCTCAATGATATCAACCTCAAATGGAGCAGAAAAAATTAAAATAAACAACTGGAAGAAATAATTATCACCCACCACAGAAACATTAGATATAATAGACCCATGTTTCAATGGAAGTAAATTTATTCGCATTAGAGTGCGCAACAGAGAAAGGACAAAATAAAAGTTCCATTCCCAAGTTTATTAACGCGAACAAAGGATTGCATAATCATGTGACTCAATGTGCAAGGACAAACTGAGACTGCCATTCATAAATCACTTGAGACACGAAATACTAGGAACTGTGGAAGTGTATCAAACAAGTCCCAAACAGTGTTATCTTCACTATCGGTCAACAACAGACAAAAGTGCATACTTGGGACTTTCTTTCTTCAAAACCGTTTACAACATCGAGTCAATTTTCCATATACCTACAAGTCAAGCAGTCTTAATAAAAATGATTTTAGCGTTATAGGATCATGTTATTTAAAGATTATGTAAAAAAAATAGTGTTGTTGATAACATGGACCCTCCTCCTTTGATATCGACAAGTGATAAAGATATACGAATAATAAAAAAAGATAACATGGATCAGTTGATTCGCAAATGTGACTGACCATTTTATTTCCTCTTTCAACTAACTATCGTTGACTGTCGCGTAAAGCTCGTGTTTGAGATGTTCCCAAACAATACCATTAGCTTGAAGCCTAGAAACAGCAGGTAATAGAACCCTACTTTTTCGCCAAAGCTGTGTGTTCGAATGATTTCCCACGATACGTACAGTACCTTTTGGAAGTAATTTTCTGTCATCAATAGTGAGACATGAAGGGAAAAAATCGGTATAATAAATGTAGTATCAATGGAAATGCCACATATTCGTGTACCACTGTTGATTATTGGAATGGAAGACTGTGTTATTAGTCAAAAGTCGGAGAATAGGTTGTTTGACAATGACACAATGGTAGCCTACATAAAAGATATTCGATCGAAATATATAAGCAGACTTAGAAGGATCTAGACGATAAGGATCGTCAACATGTAATGAAAATAAATATAAATTGTCCTTCCATTCTATATGTGATTAGAAATTGACTAATCTCTTTATACACTGAAGAGCCAAAGAAACTGGTATAGGCATTCGTATGTAAACACAGGGATTTGTAAACACTAAAGAGTAAGGTGTTGCGGTCGGCAACGCCTATATAAGACAACAGGTGTCTGGCGCAGGCATTAAATCGGTTACTGCTGCTACAATGGCAGGTTATCACGATTTAAGAAAAAAGTGAGTTTGAACGTGGTGTTATAGTTAGTGCACGAGAAATGGGACACAGCATCTCCGAGGTAGCGATGAGGTGAGGATTTTCCTGTACGACCATTTCACGAGTGCGCCGTGAATATCGGGAATCCGGTAAAACATTAAAAATCTCCGACATCGCAGCGGACGGAAAAAGATCCTGCAAGAACGGAACAAACGACGGCTGAAGAGAATCGTTCAACGTGACACAAGTGCAACCCTTCCGCAAATAGCTGCGAATTTCAGTGATGGGCCATCAACAAGTGTCAGCGTGCGAATCATTCAACGAAATATCATCGATATGGGCTTTTGGAGCCGAAGGCCCACTCGTGTACCCTTGCTGAGTGCACGGCACAAAGCTTTACGCCTCGCCTGGGCCCGCCAACACCGACATGGGACTGTTGATGATTGGAAACATGTTGCCTGGTCTGACGAGTCTCGCTTCCAATTGTACCGAACGGATGGACGGGAACGGGTATGGAGAAAACCTCATGAATTCATGGACCCTGCATGTCATCATGGGACTTTCCAATCTGGTGAAGGCTCTGTAATAGTGTGGGGCGTGTGCAGTTGGAGTGACATGGGACCGCTGATAAGTCTAGATACGACTCTTACAGATGACACGTACGTACGCATCCTGGCTGATCACTTGCATCCATTCATATTCATTGTGCATTCCGACGAATTTAGGCAATTCCAGCAGGACAATGCGACACCCCACACGTCCAGAATTGCTACAGAGTGGCTCCAGGAACACTCTTCTGAGTTTGAAACACCTCCGCTGGCCACCAAACTCCCCCAGACATGAACATTATTGAGCATATCTGGGATGCCTTAGCAACGTGCCAGTTCAGAAGAGATCTCCACTCCCTCTGACTCTTACGGATTTATGAACAGCCCTGCAGGATGCATGGTGTCAATTCCCTCCAGCACTACTTCAGACATTAGTCGAGTCCATGCCACGTCGTGTTGCGGCACTTCTACGTGCTCGTGGGGGCCCCACACGATATTAGGCAGGTGTACCAGTTTCTTTGGCTCTCAAGTGTAGATGTTACAAGCTTCTCATATTTCTTTTTATAAATTTCTTGATCAACCTTCACCGGTTATTTTCACAACATTCTCAGTTCATCAGTCCATTTGATTTTCATTTCAGATGATTCCTGTTCTCAGGAGAAATTCAGAAGTATCTACCCAGTGTTTATACTTCACAATCTTTGTTTACCGTTAATAGAAATAGTGCTTATATATGGATTATGAGATAGTTGAATATCTTATCTGTTTGTTTTTTGTTCTTCTGGCTGGTGACGATGTTTTATACGATCTATAGCATTTGATCGTTACGGATAATTGTGTTTTGTTGGCATATTAGACGGCAACAGTATTCAAACTTTAACTCTACGTTATCTCTACTTAAGTTGTTTGCTCGTAGATTAAAATCTTTTCAACTTTATCACGTTAGAGCGATAAGAGCCTACTGCTTGCATCCTTATCACTGTCACTCTGGCATGATGTAACTATACTTCGATATGACAAACTACCTGCCCAAGCAGCGAAGTAGTAAGCGTGTCGAAGGCATGTTACAGTGATTACCAGTTGAATACAGCCTCAGCCGTCACTAGTTTTTGTGAAGTGTTGTGTTCGCCTAACGTTTGTCCTTCATATCATAAAACATTTTAAGATAAAGTACAACTCATGGTAAACAAAGATTCCAAAAACGGAAATGCCGACTGTGTGTGTTAAAAAAGTCGAATGGCAATTCTTCAATAAAATATTTCAAATGAAGGGAAACTAGACTAGGGTTGTAACGGAAGTGATCTTTGCGGATGTTCAGCGCTTTACATCGCGGATGCGGAGGTGGAAAAATAAATTTATAATTATTTTGATTTTAATATTTTATCAAAAATAAGAGCGTTCTGGTAGCTCAGTGGCTAAAGCGCTTGCTTTCAAAACGTTCGCTGCTCCTGCCCCGGGCACGAATCCTGGCAGGCGCAGGAATTTTGAGAGTTGTGTTTAATCATAATGAGCTATGCCAGGACGCTCCGTGGTTCGGATTCCACGTTAAACTGTAGGTCCCAGAGGAAAGGAACTGGCTATCCTACCTCTGACACACAATGGCTTAGGCTTAGTCATTGGCGGATCCAAGGGGGGGGTCATGGGGGTCATGACCCCCCCCCCCCTGGGCTCGGCCTCTGATAATATTTTTTATCTCACTGATTTTAATTAAATAAGGTTACTTTGAATAATGGATGGCCAGATCTCACAAAAACATACACGACAGTCACAATGCGACTGTATGCTGTTTATAATATTATGTTGTATCCGATCGGTCATTGTGAACTGAATATTGAGCGCGTAATTGCAACTTTTGATTTTGCCGCGTCGCGCAGCGCGTCCTACTATTCGTTCGCCGCTGCGCGTCCGATGTTCGGTGACGTCACAGCCGCGTAGCTCCGAGCGCTGCCGATGCTTTAACAACTGCCTTAACCTTAGATGAAGAAGAAAATATTACTCCTGCTGAAGCTGTTCTATGCTTGCCAATTTCGTGGACGTCGACTTCCAGTTCTAATCAGATAAAAAGTTTGATTTCTCAATCGAAATTTTCCTCAGATATTGGATGGTTTGTAAGAAAATACCTAGACGTTTCAACAAGAGCTATATTGATCGACAACCATTAGTTGCCTTCTCAAATTTATATTTTCCCACACACTATATATATATATATGCACGATACGCCTAGATGTGATGACAACTATCTAGGCGATATGGAGCTTGCGAAAATAGTTGCAAATTTTAATATGCTGTACAAGCAACAGTCCTGTTCTTAATAACATGATATCTATGTCATCCAGCCATTTCTTGCCGTTAGTAACTAGGACACAATGAAATTGCCAATTCATCCGCTAAAAGGATTTTTTTTTTTTCAAAAGAATTTGGAGCTACAATGCAAGGTATATGCGAGACGCGTTGGGTTGAGAGGCATAATGGCCGTCTACAATTTCATGAGACAGTCAAAATTTGTAGCGCTCTGGAAAAGATTTCTACATGGCAAGACAACGAAAATGCTAATGACATGCGTTGCTTACTGCAAACATTGTTCAATTCAGACTTTATAATATTATCTATCTGCTTGAGCGGGGTTTTAGGTAGGTACCTAAATATTTTATTTATTACCTTATGTATGTACTAATGCATGAAAGCAAAAATTTAATAACTTACAAGCACTTATCCACGACTTCGTATGTATTAAAGTGTCTTATTGTGTAAGAGTTTTGTTTAACAATAATTACGGTAATAATAAAAATACGGCAACAATTAAAATTTAATTACGTCCTAAATGAAAAAGCAATTCCATATATTTATCCTCCAAAAAAGTCAAACTATTTTCTGTTTCGATATTGGTTTAATTTTGACGATATATTGATTACATCAATTACTTCTGCTTTAATATAAGAATTTGTGTGGATTAAAACTAATCTTACGTGGTATCACTTAAGATCGTCAGGACTTATTTTTAATTTCCTAAGCTTTCTCTGACGCCATATTACTGATTTCAGCCGCAAGTAATCAGTTCTAACCGAACAACTTTCTATCACAATGCAGAGAATGTATTGATGCACGTGTGAGAGATATTTCTGAGAACGTTTCAGCCATTGGAGGGAATGCACAAGTACAGTAGAGTCAAGGTGGGAAGAGTTCAAGGAAATAATAAGAAAGGGGGAAGAAATATTTATTCCGGAACAAAAAATAAAGTATTGAACCAGTGTACTGTAATAGGGAGGTGAGGGTGTTAAAGAGGTTGGTAAGAAGAGAATATAACAGAGTTAAGGGGCAGCAGGGTAGTAGGGAATATTTAAAAACACTAAACAAGTACTTGATAATAGCTAAGAAGGTGGCTAAAGATGGGTTTATGAAGAGTATTGTCAGAGCAGTGGGACCATTGACTGATGCATCAAGAAATTTCTATGGCTATGTTAGAAAACAGACGGGAAGGGAGGGTGTTGAGACGCTTATAGATAAGGATGGAGAAGAAGTTACTGAAGATTTTTAAAAGACAGAGATTTTAAGTAACTGGTTTAGTGAACCATTATGGACAGTGAATCTGGAACGGTAGGGGGGGTGGGGAGGAAATCGGATAACGAGCTTAAAAACACAATTAGAAATGAGCAGACTAACAAATTTGAATTTCATCCTGAGAATATCATGGAGGAACTAAGAAGGCTGAAAAAATTTTAAGAGGCTGGTGTAGATAATATTAAAACAGATATCTTAAAGATAGCCAGATGTGGCATTGTACCTTATCTAGCAATATTTAAATTGATTCTGGATCCTTTATGCATACCAGAGGACTGAAAAAGTGCGATAGTAGCGCCGGTACATAAAGGAGGAGTAAGTAATAGAGTCGAAAATTATAGGTCAATCAGTTTGAGATCAGTGGTAGGTAAAATATGTGAGGAGTGTAAGTGGTTTTCAAGAACCCTTTAGGCAAGATTATTCATGCCAAACTTGGTTGGTGGTATATACAGGGCCGGCGTTAGGGGGGGGTAAGCGGGGCAAAAGTACCCGGGCCCGTGCGTCCCATGGGGGCCCTCCGGCCAGTATGCCTAAGTAAATAAAAATCAAACGCAAATTCTACAATCTGCACCTATCATTGTGAACAAAAGGCGAGAGCGCTGGAGGCCCATACCTAATCTGCGGGATTATTTTTTTTAAACATGTTTGTATTTATCTAGTGATTAAATTAGCGCAAAATACTAATACACTGTGGTTGTATGACAAAAGCGGCCAGTGACATACCAAAGTGACAAACCCACACGGGGTGGGTGGGGGGTTTTACGGTATACCTACCCTCTACTACCTGCATTTATTTCGATGTTATACTGCTCACAAGGTACCAGACCCGGCGAAAGTGGTATTTTCTCAAATCCAGTTGATACATGAAATCGATAATGCTTGGTGGGATATGATGCACATTTTTATTTAATTAACAAATCAATCGATATGGAACTTGTTTACTGGATATTAAAGTAATGTAATTTGCAACATTTTTTCTTCTTGTCATCCAAGCGTCACAGATTTGTTGTAAACATTAGCAACAGTCATTGCAAATGTTGTCGATGTATTGGGTTTGCTCGCAAACAGTTTTAACAAACAGAAAATCATGCAGTATTTTAGCGAATGTGAATAACTTTGTCACCTTCCCCTTCTACATTCCAAGAACATATTTTGTCAGTCATCTTTAGTTACGAGATCCTAAGAAGAATATTCTTTCAATTAGGTTCTAAATCTATTAGGTTTTTCGTATATAACGTTTTATTTCCTGTTCTAAGACATAGAATAAGTAGCTCAGTGAATGTTTCCCTTTCTGCACAATTGACAACGACTTAGTGAATTATAATATTTATTCCTAGTTTTAATGTATGTTTGAATTGAGGCTAAAGAGGGACCTACCATTACAAAAGATAGCAGGGAGTATGTGTATTGCGCTGGGATTGTCAAGTACATCGTCCGTGGGATATTTTCCGCTGAAATCTCTTAGAGCACGTTTTTGTGACTTAAATAGTTTCTTTGCTTATAAATATTTTCCCCAGAATGAGATCTGGACGTTCCCATATGGGACGCTAAATGCTTCTTGAAAGTCATTCTTTTTTTTTTGTTTTTTCTTTCTTTTTTTGTAAACTCTTGAGTAAGAATCTTCATTCACAGATTGCTTGGGTAATCGTTTCATCCACTGTAAATGGGTGACTTTTTCAGCTACCTAGTTACTGCCTTCTGAAGGCTATCGTACATTAGTACTGATGGGGCAGTGTTTTATAATGCAAGAAACTAAAAATAGTAAAGTTAAAATAGGTTCTGCAGATTTACAGTATGTGAAAGCTTAGCATTTTTTCCTCCTATCAAATAAGTTTTCTGTGCACACATATTTCTAACAATATATTCATTGTCAGTCGTGATTTCTCATGCATTATACGTAAATGAGCGGAGATTAATTCATATTAATGCAATTATTTTTATTTTGACAGTTGCATCGTTTGAAAAACGGGTCAGTTTACAAATTTTTGTTTGATGATATTTCTGGTGGGATTTAGGCTGATTCTAACTGTAAACAGATCGTTCCATTTGTGTGACTAATTAGAAATTGCCCGACAGTTTATCCTAAGAACGCACCTAGCCTTACCCATCGCCTGGGCTTGAAGGTGAGTTTTATCTGGCGACACCTCCTTCCAGGAGGCAGGGGAATGCAGACTCTTGTTCGCTTAAGTCACCTGTGTGCATTTAGTAGGACACCAGACACTGTAGCCCAAAAAATGTTAATGTTACATACGTGCAAGTATTGGAATATTTATAGACGTATTCTAATTTCCATCAACTGATACAAAATTTAATGAATGTATAAGAAAAAACATATTAGTAAAAGTCAGGTCAATGTTTTAAAAGTCAAATTATTTTATTTCTTGCCTTATAGAACAATATATTATACACTCTATGTACGAGTATGTATGCACGAATTTTAAACTACACGTCCCTCGTCAAGTTCTAGCTTCGCATACTGACAGCTGCGGTGCTCGTTCTGACGAGTTTAAAAACTTTTTAACTAGTACCATATTACCATAAAATAATAATGTAAAGAAAAATCATTATTAAAAGATTTAAGTGAGTGAAACAATTTTTGTGTTCGGTAAATTTTAATTTACCCTTCAGACAAAAGTGTTAATTACATATAACGTTCAATTCATTGATATCTCCAATTTATATTATAAAAATTCTTCTCGGGTTTTCTTCCGGATAATTTTCACATACAATTTTTATATTTAATACCTTCTTCTTTTGAAAGCGATTTTCTACTTCTAAAGCATTAGGACGACATTATAGACAAAAACGTTCGCGCTTTGGCCATTTTAAAACTGTTTACGCTTCCACTTTTGTTTACTTGAGAAGGCGGCAGACAGGCTGAGCTACAGGGCGTCAGACTGACGTACAGGTGACAGCCGCACAAGGGTCTATAATCCCCTACCTTCTTGGAAGTACGGTGTCACCAGAAAAACGCACCTTCCAGCCCTGACGACACCAAGAGCGCATAGTTTGCAAAAGTTTGTAGAACTTGCAAACGTTTGTGTGTTTGCAGTCGGATGATTTGACTGGTTGGCTCCACTGACTAAATATTCGCAAATAACAGTTCATGTGCGAACATTTGTCGTCGTTCAAACTGCTGACTGCAGTGTCTAAATGGCTCCGAGAGGAAAACTTATTGCTAGTGCTGTTATAAGTGAAGAAGAGGACATTATTAAAATAAAGAAGAAACTTAGATTTTGGATATCGTATTTTTAAAACAAAAATAAAAATTCGCAAGACTGATGTATAACTCAAGAATAGATGATATGAGTAGTTTATTTTTTTTAAAAAATGTTGTATGTCACAAGAAGATTTTGAATTCGTAACTCTGCTGATTGGTGCAAGAATATATAACGAGATACAAATTTCAAAAACACTGTTTCCGTGGAAGCTAGATAGGCAATAACACTTCGCTTTTTGAATTAAGATGATTCCCACAATAATAGAAAACCTAAGCAAATTATTTTATAAAATTACATACCTTTTCCTGCCATGCTATCATCGAGTTGTGCTATTTAACTTATTCTCTTCTGAACTAGGTGAGCAAAGAATTTACTTTCCACTTAACAACATCAATAGTGGTTTCCATATCTGTTGCGATTTCGCTCCAGGCACCATGGTTTTTAATTTTGTTGTAGTAATATTTGTGACTACTCTGCCTTATATGCGGCTTTAATTTTTATGATTCAATTAAGAGTAAACACTTTTCACTATCCCAGTCCATAGTTATATTTAAAACGCACTTAAAACTGATACTATTCGGAACACGCACCCCTGATGTTGAACCTATCTCCACTGAACACGCACTGTCCGTGCACGAACAACCAATTCCTTTGATGTACCGACATCGGCCGGAACCCCTGCAAACACCAGCAAATCTTTGTTCCTGTGCGCTATTTTCGTCTCCACCTGACAAACTCTGAGTACGCAAATATTTCAAACGTTTGCAAACATTTTGCGCTCTTGGTGGATCCCCACATTAAGGCTTTGGGCGCTCTTAGCATTTACTGTCAGACGTTTTTTATTTAGTGACGCAAATGGAACGCTCTGTTTTCAGTTGGAATCAGGATACATTTCACCAAAAATATCAGCAATAAAAAAATTTCAAAAAGACAATTCTTTCAATGGACGCAACTTTACCCAAAAATAATAGACTGCTCGGCTGCTGAGAAATAATGACTGACAAGCAATATATTGTTAATTTATGTTAGAAATATTAGTACATAGAAAAACTTATTTGAGAGGCAGAAAAAATGCTAAGTTTTCACATACTGCAAATCTGCAGAACCTTTTTTAACTTTACTATTTTTAGTTTCTTGTATTATAAAACACTGACCGATCAGTACTAATGTACGATAGCCTTCAGAAGGCAGTAACTAGGTCACGCCCAGATCTCATTCTGGGGAAAATCTTTATAAGCACAGAAACTATTTAAGTCACAAAAACGTGCTCTAAGAGATATCAGCGGAAAATATCCCACGGACGATGTACTGACAATCCCAGCGCAATACACATACTCCATGCTATCTTTTGTAGTGGTAGGTCCCTCTTTAGCCTCAATTCAAACATACATTAAAACTAGGAATAAATATTATAATTCACAAAGTCGTTGTCAATTGTGCAGAAAGGGAAACATTCACTGGAGCTACTTATTCTATGTCTTAGCACAGGAAATAAAACGTTATATACGAAAACCTAATAGATTTAGAACCTAACAGAAAGAATTTTCTTCTTAGGATCTCGTAACTAAAGATGACTGACAAAATATGTTCTTGGAAAGTAGAAGGGGAAGGTGACAAAGTTATTCACATTCGCTAAAATACTGCATGATTTTCTGTTTGTTCAAACTGTTTACATATGCAGTGATTAATTAGAGTATCTGCACATTGCATTCATATATATCGGTAGAATAAACATGGAAAGTTATGTATTAGTAGTTAACATATGAAATTCAGTGGGATGTTTAGTAACTATCCCACCGAGCGTGGCGGGTGAACGGTTAACGTTCTGGCCTCGCATTCGGGAGGACGTGGGTTCGAATCCCCGTCCGGGCATCCAGATTTGGGTTTTCCATGGTTTCCCCAAAACACTCCAGGTGAATGCCGGAATCCTTCCTTCAAAAAGGCCATGGCCGAATTCCTTCCCGTTCCCTGCCCCCAGTTCCATCCCGCCTCTAATGACCTTAGCCGTCGACGAGGCGTAAAGCAGTAAAAAAAATGTAACTAACTGGTAATCATAAGCTTGTAATATTACTGATTCGTTAATGAGTACTGTCCCATATACACGAGACTCTCTTCATATGACATAAAAGTGAGCACCACAACATTTGCAATGCCTGTTGCTAATGTTTACAACAAATCTGTGACGCTTGGATGACAAGAAGAAAAAATTTGCAAATTACTTCACTTTAATATCCAGTAACCAAGTTCCATATCGATTGATTTGTTAATTAAATAAAAATGTGCATCATGTCCCACCAAGCGTTATCGATTTCATGTATCAACTGGATTTGAGGAAATACCCCTTTCGCCGGGTCTGGTAACTTGTGAGCAGTATCCATCGAGTAAGTACAGGTAGTAGAGGGCAGGTATACCGTAAAAACCCCACCCACCCCGTGTGGGTTTGTCACTTTGGTATGTCACTGGGCGCTGTTGTCATACAATCGAGTTACGGTCAGTCAGCACCTATTTCCTCTTTGTTGAAGTTTGAATGTTGTGGCTTCTCATCACTCATAAGCAGTGCTGCTGAATAGCCTGCTGCACGGTCTTCAATATTTCGTGTTTGTGTAGGAATTTACGTTTTTGTATCGTTTCATCATATAGTTTTAAGAGCTAAATTGTAATGGAAAAGAGATACGCGAGTGGAAAAAAGTATTACAGTGCTTCATCAGGTTGTCAAAAACGGAAGCGTAAGGCTGAAAAAGATAACGCTGCGAAAAAGGGACAGACATTGTTACCTTTTGTGCCACTCGATAAGCCAGCAGTGTCAGCGAAGTCAGAAGGACGCGGAGATGACGTTGAGCCTTCCTTAATCGATACTATGCAGAAGCAGGATTATCATGAGACAAGGTGAGTCGCTAGTCAATTTCACTTGTAACTGATTACGGTCATTGTAGAGTAGCTAGTTAAGAGCTAAGAACTAGCCCTCGAACAAAGTTGGTGCTATTTTTCTTAAATTTGCAATAAAATTATCATTTTGCAGATGCTGATATGCAAGAAATCTGTTGTTTACAAGCTTCTGTAGCATCGGCAGTACAGAAATGGGACCACGTCGATCGAGAGGACAGTAAAGTTGACATTTGCATTAAGTTGCCAAAAAGTGAAAGTGACAGTATTAGTGCAAGCGACAGTGATAGGGACGATATCCTTTCAGAAAGTGAACATGTTTTAAAGGCCAGTTCGAAAGGGAATGAGAAGATTTTAGATTTTGATATCGGTCTGTGGAGTGAAAAAAGTGCTTCAATAGTTTAGAGGTAGAAGAAGCTGTTAGGCGAGGACCTGAGCAAACACCGAAAAGACTGCGGCGGGACAGAAAAATGTAATCAATCTTTCCCTTCAAATGTTTTTGAGCGTATCTTAAAAATGGGGAAGTTTCAAAAAGGGACTGGCTTGTATGGAGCAAAGAAAAGCAAGCATTGTACTGCTTTTCTTGCCGATTGTTTTCGCAACGTTCGGATATCTCTAAATCTGATTTGGCGTTAGGCTACGGTTGGGGATTATCAAGAGGTTGGAAAAACTGAAACAGAAAGTGAGTGAACATGAGAGCAGCGCTGATCATAAAACGTCTTACTTAGAATGGCGCAAATTAGAATATGCGCTAAATAGTAGTTCAGCCATAGAAAATCTTTTAGACCGAAATATTGCAAGAGAAGAACAGTATTGGACCGAAGTGTTGCATCGCATAATCGAAGCTATTCTTTTCCTTGCGGAAAGAGGTTTAGCTTTTAGAGGTGATAGTGACTTAGTCGGAGATCGTCAAAATGGCAATTTTTTGGGTGTCTTAGAGTTTTTGGGGAAATTTGATCCAATTATGAAAGAGCATTTAAGAAAAACTGAAGCGTCGCAACAAGGAGGAAAACGTATGGTTCATTATCTGTCACATGATATTCAGAACGAATTTATCGAAATAGCTGGAGAGTTTGTTCGTCAAACTATTTTAAGAGAGGTAAAACATAATAAATACTTTTTCTGTTATAGTCGATGCAACTCCTGATGAAGCCCAAATAGAGCAAAACGTTTTTATACTGCGCTACATCGCCCTTGATGAAGAAAACGAATACAAAATTAGAGAGCGTTTTCTTGGCTTCGTTGATTGTGAAGAGAAGACTGGTCAGGCAATCGCCAGAATGATCTGCAATGAGCTGATACGTCATGGCTTAAAGCTTTCAGACTGTCGTGGGCAGGGTTATGACAACGGGAGCAATATGCGTGGCACCTATCAGGGAGCTCAAGCACATATATTAAAAGAAAATCCCCTGGCAATTTTTTCTCCTTGTGGCGCTCACTCATTAAATCTTTGTGGCGTCCATGCCGCGGAGGGTTGCGCAGATATAATCACTTTTTTTGGAATTGTTTCAAAAACGTATAATTTTTTTCATTCTAGTCCCAAAAGATGGAAAGTTTTGAAAGAAAATATTGGATCTTCCCTTCACGGGCTATCGGAAACGAGATGGTCTGCGCGGATAGATGCCGTGCGTCCATTTGCTAAGCATTTGCCAGGATTACAAAGGGTGGTTGAACTTGCATTTAACTTTAATTTGGCTGCAGAGGCACGCACTGAACTAAAGGGCATTCAGAAGTACTTAAAATCATTTAAATGTATCGTCATGTCTACAATTTGGCACAAAGTATTAACTGCAATAAACATACGAAGCGTTGTGCTTCAAGCAAGGGAAGCTACAGTCGATGTTGAAAGTGCCAATATTAAGAGTCTAGTGGAAGAATTAAATGAATTGAGAGACAGTTGGGATACCATTTACGCAGAAAGTTGCAAGGTAGCAGAAAATATTGGAATATCACCAGACTTCAATTTGACGATAAGCGGCACAGAGAAACGGAAAGGCAAAAGAAAACGCTTTGTAGATGAAACATCCGAAGATTTAAACCTGCACCCAGAGGACAGTTTTAAAGTAAATGTTTTTAATATTACTCTAGATACAGTTATAGGAAACTTAACTATAAGGTATGATGCCATAGAAAAAATGATGGACACATTTGGTTTCTTGTGGAACTACATAAGCCTAGACCATTCTACACTATCAGAGCAGGTGGAATACATGGCATCTTTGTACGGTGTGGACGTTAATACGCAGGATTTAAAAGAAGAAATTTTGCAGTTAAAAAAGATTCATGTAGCTAATTTTGGATCCAAGCCACTTCCCCCTTTGCATCTTCTTAATGCTCTGCATAAATGCAATTTTAATAACATATTTCCCAATGTAATGGTAGCCTTACGTATATTCTGCACTTTGCCTGTTACTGTTGCACAAGCAGAGCGGTCATTTAGCGTTCTTGCAAGAGTTAAGAATTGTTTGAGAACTACAATGGGACAAGAACGGCTTGTTGGATTAGCTATGATAGCAATAGAATCAGAGTTAGCCCGCTCATTGGATTATACCGCGATTATAAAAGAATTCGCATCTAAAAAAGCTAGAAAGGAAGTATAATTTTGTAAAGTATAGAATTTATGTAAACTGAGAACATTAAAAAACTTTCTTAAAATGCATTACCTTTTTCTTTGCTTGAAATATTCTGAATTTATAAAAAAAAAATATAATAAAAAAATGGCGGGGGGGGGGGCCTAAGAATGGTTACCCGGGGCCCGAGAATCCTAGCGCCGGCCCTGGGTATATATGCAGGATATTTCGGATGAAATGGACAAGGGAGGACAAATTGACAGTGTAGCACTAGATCTTTCAAAGGCTTTTGACAGAGAGAGCCACAAAATGATAGAAAATAAGGTAAAAACTATTGGAATGGATGAGAATTGGTGGGTAGAAGAATTTTTAAAAGCTTAGGAAATGCAGCATCAAAAGAAGTGGAAGTAAAAAATGAAAGTGCCACAGGGTAATATATTGGAACCATTGCTATTCATTATTCTGATGAATAATTGTGTTGGTTTACTACCAGAATTTGTATTGTCTGCGGATGACATAATGCAGTATAAAAGGATAAAAACGGAAGAGGACTGCGAACAGCTGCAGGTTGATCTGGACAGGATACCTAGTTGGGTTGGTAAACACGAGATGAAGATAAATGAAATGAAGATATAGCTAATTAGATACGCAGATAAAAAACTAAAGGTAGATTATGATTATAAGGTGGGGAAATAATTGCTTGTTAAATACTTGAAATGTAAATATCTTAGTATTACATTTGATAACAAGCTTAACTGGCAGGACACATTGGACAGGCAGTAAGAAAAGGTTTCAAAATTCTGCACTTGTCGGTAAGAGTGATGAGGGGATGTACGAGAGAAGAAAAGAAAGTGGGTGACAAAACTTTGGTCAGACCCTTGCATGAATATGGTAGTATAGTCAGGGACCCACATTTTGAGTATCAAATACAGGAGTTGGAGAGGGTGCAAAAAAGGGCTGCTAGATTTGTTCCTGGAAATTATTGCAGAATGCAATCAGTAACAGATATGATAAAAGAGCTGGAATGGGATTCATTGCAAAACAGGAGTAGGGTGAAGAGGGTCATGGGTGCCTACAAGGTGTATACTGGTGATTAGGCATTGAAAGATATTAGCATTAGAATTAACAGTAATGCATGGAAGGGAAAAGATAACCGTGACTACAAGCTGACACTCGATTTCAGGCACAAGGGTGCTGGAAGATTCTGTTTTTAGGAGGTAAGGGTGTCAGGGATTGGAATGAATTACCAAGAGAAATGATGAGTAATTTACCCAAAAAGTTGAAAGAATTTAAAGTTGAAATTTGTACAGGGCAAATGTATGTGGGTGCATGGAAAGACTAAGAAGGGTGCGTAGGGAAATTACTACCAGAGCGTGCACTCCATTGCAATCAAAATTAAATTAAGCACCTTTGATTTTCGAAAGGCAGTATTAGTGGAGGGTGTGGTTACTTTGAAATGTAGCCTGGACCAGGGCCGGATTAAGACAGCGCGGGCCCGTAGCAAATGTGAAAAAGCGGCCCTAGATTTTCCAGATTTTTGCCTTCCGGGGCAAAATTGTAGAGCTAAAAAAAAGATCTAGCCTAAGCGTGGGGCCCTCCTAGGAGGCGCGAGGCCCCCCAGAAGGCGCGAGGTCCGTAGCATTTGCTACCTCCTGCTACGTGGTTAATCCGGTACTGGCCTGGACAGAATGACTGCTGCCATGTTTTGTTAATGTATAAGGCACGATGGATTTAGTTCTGTAATTCGCGCGATGGAACATAAGATTTTAGGATTCCTAGTTGATTTTTTTAATTTAAGTGGTTCCTTATTGCTTTCGTCAAATAGTACGTAAGTAATTCGAACTTTATGACGATTTAAACTACAATCTAAAATGTACATTACAAAATCAAGGTTATGAACGTTACTTAATAACAACTGCGACTGCAACTGCGAAAAATAAATTCCCTGGTTACTGTATTCAAACCTTCCTTTCAGTTGGGCTTCGTATCTAGCTGACATGTAATCACCGTTTTACTTTTTGCCGTAAGAGCAAAATTTGCTACTCCGGAGTTATTAGTTTATCAGTTGCATTAATTTTCACGATTTTAAACGAATAGCATCATTGAATATGTAATAATGTTCTTGCTCTGATCTCTGAAAAGCAATGAGTAAATGTGACAGGAGGAAGTTGAAGGTTTTTAGTGCTGGTAAAATGCGAATTAATAATGACTTTTCCCAAACTAACTATTCATTTTAAGATCCTTATTACGTTTAAGATTTTTACCACGTTTGATTCACGTATTATGTTTATTTTAGTGTACAAAACTGAGAACTAAATAAAACAGAATCTAAGCATGATCGTAGTGTGATCTTTTGTCGTGTTTATTGAATGCTCATATCGAATACAGAGTGATCTGCGCGCTTATTTCTCCTTCTAGAAATAGTTATAATTTCATTCTCCGTTCCTCAGTACATACAAGTCGCATGCTGTATTCGCAGATTTTAATCTGGAACATAAGCTCTTAATATTTGAAAGTACCATCTTAATTGCTGAAGAATTTTTTGCGTGATGCCATTTCAAAACATCAGGCACACGCAGGTTTCTCACAGATTTATAACAGTATACACAGATTTTATTAATTACTCAGTTAGATAGAAATATACCTTATTTTATTTTTCAGGTACTTGTACAACTATATCCTTAAGCAGAGTATTGCAGACGAACTCAATTGTCTTTAAAAAAAAATTTCTACTGACGTAATAAATGATACAATGAGTGTTCTGATATAAAAAATGGAACAAATGTTTTGAAGAGTCAAAAGAATTTGCCGAGAAATTTGCGATGGAAATTTAATGCCCCAGAACAGTGCTGATATAAATGCATAGAGCCAATAACCTACCTGTTCAATCAGTTGAAGAGTATTTCGGTAGGGCTGTATACATCGTACTTCTAGATTCTATAATAAATGATCCACAAGACCATTTTTCTCCTGAAATACTTTATTTCAACTAGTCGTTTTTGTTCCGAAAGTCAATTATACCTATACTAATGAAGACGTTGAAACAATTAAGCAACTCGCTTTCGATTATAAGCAGGTAATAGACGACACTGCATTATCAGTCATTATAAGCGAATATTGGCTGATAGTAAAATGGCAACGGAAACAGAACATTCCGCAAGTCGATTTCAAATCTACTATAAAAATGTCATGCTAAAATATATCCCATCGTAAACACATATTTGTGTAATCTTGCCACACTACCAGATAGTGTCCCATTGGCAGAGAGATCTTTTTCTGCTCTCACTTGCTCAAAACTTGACTTCGAGCATCACTGGCAGAAGACCACCTAACTGGACCGGCACTTCTGCACGTTCACAAAACAGTACTCCTTCAAGTGGAGGAAGTCATAACAAGATTCGCGAGAATTCAGAAGAGAATAATTGATTTTGTTATTTGATTAAAATCATTTTGATATAATGCAATTAAATTAATTTATCTTTTATTTATATATAGGTACTATTATAATTTTGAAGCATGTCCTAGTTAGACCTCGACTACGTGACCCCCTCCTGACCCAAAGGCTGGATCCGCCCTTGGGCTTAGTATGCCTCCTTCGGGAGGATCCAAATCATCCAACCAACCTTCGGGTTGTGGACTGAGTTAAGTTTTTTTTTTACCAAAAATAAACCTAAAAACAAAATAAGTGTATTTTTTATGCCAAACTCTACATTTTTAATCAGTAAAATCTATTTCCATATAATACTGTCATACTGATTTATTTTATGCCTCATCTTTCAACAAAAACAAAAAACATTAAAAAAAAGGTGGGATGATTTCACAATTAAATTACTTATACAACTACGCACGCGTGTAAAAAAAAAAAAAAAAAAAAAAAAAAAAAAAAAAAACATTTTTTGTCATATGAACTTTGCGCAGTTCGCGGCTCGACTAATTCAAGCGTCAAGCACAAGGCCACGCCCCCGCAATTCTCCGTGCCCGGCACATGTCATTCCACCGTTCTAGCGCAGACCAACTTGGAGGACCTGCGATGATCCGATTTTCTGATAAAAGACTCTTGATGGGCCGTGAAAGGGGTTACATGACTGCATGTACTACATTTTGGATGTTGGACTCCCTGGCAACGAACACGGGTCTTTGCTGTCCAACAA
>CM061914.1:48840176-48861199 GCA_031002005.1 Vandiemenella viatica
TCAGTGAAAGCATTAGAGGATAACAAGGGAGTAGTGATAAGGATTAGAAAGATCAGGGAGAAATGGGACAGTATTTGATGATTAACTGTTAAATGGCGATGCAGTGAATACATATTCCAGGGATTTAAAGAACTTATTGAGAACAGAAGCCACGCAACATGCAAATCCCCTATAACCTGGTCTGAAGTGTAAACTGCCTTGAATCCATAAAGAAAGGTAAATCAAGTGGTTATGAGAGGTACCAGACATGATAAAAGCAGTGGGGGTAAATGGGATCCAGTTTTTGTACAGGGTGTTAAATGCCATTGGAAGGACAATAAGATCCCAGAGGATTGGTCTAAGGGTGTAACGTACCCATATTTAAAAAGGACAACAGAAAAAAGTGTGGTAATTCTCGAGGAATCACACTTCTTTCCCATGGATTGAAGATATCTGGGAAAAGATATTGAGAAAAGTTTACGAAGACTCTGGAAATCTTGTTAGAGGATGAGCAACACGGTTTCAGATCAGGAAGAAGTACTACAGACTTGATCTTTGCAGCAAGAATGCTCATTGAAAACATCTAGAAAGAGGTAAGGAAATCATCATGGTCCTTCCTTGATGTCGAAAAGGCTTATGACAGCATAGCAAGAGCAAAAATTTGGGATTGCCTTGAATGAAGAAATGTAACAGGATCCTTAATCAGCAAGATCAAAATGCTGTATGAAAACACAAAACCTGTGTGAAAATAGGCAACGGAGATAGCAAGTGGTTGAGACAGAAGAGGAGTACAACTGGCAGTGCTCTGTCACCCCTACTCTTCATTGCTATGATGGATGACATCTTGAAGAATTTCAAAGAAGTGTATGGGAAACAACAAATGCCCTAGTCTTGCTGATGATATCATGATTTGGGGTGAAAGTGCAGAAGAGGGCAAAAGAAGCTGGAGGCTTGGAACAAGTTGTCAATGGACTGAAAATCAGCCAGAGTAAGACGGTGGTCATGGCAACAGGTACAGGGACTTCCAATATGAAGATTTACCTAAACAACCAACAACTACAAAACGTTGACCAGTTCTAATATCTTGGCAGTACTCTAAGTAAAGATATCTCCAGTAAAAGTGAAATTACAAACAGAAAAATAATGCAGCAGTCTTCTATAACCAGGTGAGAACTCTATTGGGGGACAACAAAGTTTCCAGAAAGAGCAAATGTACACTATTCAATACTTATCACATCCCAATACTGACTTATGCACTGGAAACATGTACCTTGTCCAGAAGAGACAATAGTAGGCTTCAGCCCTCTGAAATGAAGTTTTTGCATAGCATGCTTCAGAGACACGAAAGGACAAAGTGAGGAATGAAATCAATCGTGCAGAGACCGGTATAAACATATGTGTGTAGCAAAATCCTTACAGCATTCTCGCCTGGGTGGTATGAACATGTTGTAACATAACAGTAGCATTCCGCCGCTCCGAAGTGAGCGCATGACTACATTGTTTAAAGTCAGTCGTTATCGAGGTATGGTAGCGGACGGCTCGCGTCGCGTAATGTGAGACGCTATACGAACTGTGCGGGTGTAGCAAGAAGTAAGAAGAAGAATGAACTTGTTTAACCATTGCGACGTATGTTTTAAATTGATTTGAACAGTGGGTTGAGATACCAGAACAGTGAAGTGTGGCATCGAAAGTAATATAGTGTGGACTGATTTGGATTAATAAACTTTCCTTTTGTTTCTAAGAATCTTGCAATCGACGGATTACGAAGTTTCAATAGCCTTATCATCTAAATTCTGATAGTGGCCAACTGGTTCGATGTGTACTTTATTCAAATAAATGTGTGGAGAACGATTTTTACTTAATTACTTGAAGATTTCTCTTAGTTAGTTATCCTCACACTTTTATCGGACTGGTTTGGACCCTGTCTGGCGACCGGCGGCGACTACGAACTCATTTATCCAACTTCGGGTGCTGTATGTTAGTAATTAAAACTTTAGCAAGCACGAAGTTCGGTCTACAGTAAGTATCAGGTCAACCCCAAGAAAGGCAAGTAGTCTTACATGGCGACGAGTGACAGGACTGTGTGGTAGAAATCAGTACTAGGAGGAGAGACAATTTTTCTCAAATCCTAGGAAAACACACAAAAAAAAAAAGGAAAACTAGTGATATCAAGACGACGACAATCAAAACAGGTGTCGACAATACCCAAAGGTGCGGAAGAACTCCCACTCGACGAAGGCAGCGCGGCTGGTCAAGGAGCAGCGGGGAAGACATTCTACATTGTTCGGCGCGGAGCTGGGCAGCCGAGACGACGAAGGCGGGAGAAAGAAGAATCGTCGTGCAGAGTCTCCGAAAGCTAAGAACGCGCTGTGCGCTGCTTGTTTGGCTATTTTTGAAGGCTTAAATCCTTTCCTAATTTTTTCTGATAATTTTCCTTTTTTTTTTCTGTGAAATATCGAGGAAGAAAAATCGGACAGATTTTTCTCTCCTAACTCGACAATACATTTTACTCTCCTTTGTCATCAGGGATGACAGAAGCAGTTATTTAAATTCCACCTGTAGTTATGCCTATAGTGCAACCTTTTGTTTCCTTTTTTCTTTAAATGGCATGCTTAGCTAGATAGCTTGCAGCAGCTGGCGCTTCGTGTATAACGGCGTTGTTGTGGTCTGGTTGTCTGATTCGCGGGAAGCGAATTTACAATATTTTTTGATCCAGTTTTCTGTGTAAAATTTATAATTATGCCGGGTACGGAAGGAGACGCTAGTCTAAGTCTCACTGAGGTGGTGGAAATCCTGAGAGCGGAAATGCGCTCACTAAAGTCAGATATGAGTACGAATATTGAAAGCTTAAATTCCAAGTTTGAAAATTTAAACATAAATTCTGAGATTCAAAATTCCAATTGGAAAAAATTTAAATAGAATCCGAGATCCTAAATTCCAAGTTTGGAAATTTAAATTTGGATCTCAAATCAAGTACGAAATCCTCCATGATAAATTTGAACATTTAAATTCAGACCTTAAGTCAAGCACTGAAATCCTCCATGATAAATTTGAAAAGTTAGATTCAGATCTTAAGTTAAGTACTCAAACCTTTGATTCCAAGCTCGATAATCTAAAAGCTGAGCTAAAGTCTGACGCGGAAATGTTACATTCTAAGTCTCTGAATGAACACAAATCCCAAATAGCAGAATTACGTAAGGATATGGAAGAGTATCGTGCTTTGTGTAATATGCGAGCAGAGGACTTAGCAACCCAGTTTTCCGATTTAAAACAAGAGTTAAAGGGTGAAACTAATAGTTTGCGCCAGGAAACCGACGCCTTGCAAGAACAGTATGCGCAGTTACAAGAAAAAAGCGATAGTCACTGCCACCGTATAAAGACGATCGAAGGACAGTTCCAAACATTGCAAGAAGGTACCCGACAGGGCTATGCGGAAGTGAAATTTGGGATGAAAGAGATAACTGCGGAGGTGGAACAGCTGGATGAGAAGTTGGAGAAATTAAAAGTGTCAACTGCCGTATTTGTGGATGAGAGAATGAAGGTACAGGCGCCGCTAATTATAAAGCAAGAAGTATTAAAACAAGTGCCGGGTGTAGTGAGAGAAGAATTCTGTAAATACAAAGAAACCGGAAAGGGCACCGTAATTCCTGTTCAATGCTACGACGAAAAGATTGATTGGGAAGAATTTTCGGACCGAAATGGCATCCATCCTGTAAAGTTTATTAAAAATTTCGAAAATTTTCCACCTTTTATGGCTGCTAGTGAGGAGAAGAAAATTAATATGGTAATAAAACATTTAAGAGCAGGACCCCGACTGTGGGCAGAGCAATTAGAGGAGGAATTTTCATCTTTCGAGCAGTTCAAAGAAGATTTTTGAATCTTTACTGGTCGGCAGAGCGGCAGATCGCCGTAAAATCAGAATTAATGTGCGGTGACCGTTATGACCCGAGAAGAGGATCGCAAACCGATTTTTTCATGCGGTGCTATGCATCTTGCCGATACTTAGACCAGCCTCATAGTGAAGAAGAGTATGTACGAATGATTGCGGCTAGGTTACCGGAACAGACACAGCTAATACTTACTAGCCACAAGATCCGCTCCATAAAGGATGCTGTAGATATGCTGGGAAGATTAGATGTACAAGAGCAAAGAATGTACAGAACAAGATACCAGGGACAACATAACACTAATCATTTTCAAAATAACGGATTCAGACAGGAAAACCACCGAAGAGAAGGGAATAAAAATTTTCGGCAAGAACCGGAAAACTCAGGCCGGCAAGACGGAGTTCGAAAGGAAAACATAGAGGAAGGAAAATCTCATAGGCGGTTCCAGAATCATAACTACCGACCGCAAAATGAAGAACATAGGGTAGCAGTGGTTTCAGAAGACAATACCAGACATTTAAACTAGTGCCTGCCACTGAGAAGGCTTCGCCAGCGGCGGAGGCAGAAAAGAGGCCGAATACAGAGAAAATAAAAGGCTTGAGGCGGAAAAAGGATCAACCAGAAATATGTCTATATGATACAGTATTTAATAACGAAGTTGAAGAGAACCGAAGATACGAGAAAATTTTATTAACCAGTACAAGTGAAGAATTGAAGGCGGATGAGGTAGAAGATGAAAAAATTTGATCAGGAAATGGAAGTCGGAGAATCTGAGATCAGAGGAGAAGGCGAAGATGACATTTTTGAAATTGAAAACGAAAGAATTCAAGAACACATTTGGAGAGAACAAAGAAATTACGCGAGGGTGAGATGATGTTAATAGGAATTGATGGTTCGGAAAATATGGATACAGGCGAGGTAAGCCTGGACGGGATTAAAGTTGTGCGGAAGTCTTATGTATTTCATGACGGCGCAGCCGGCGAGCGCGACGGCAGCCAACACACGCGTAACAGTCCAGGCGTAAACAGTGTTGGTACCTGTGCCAAAAATAATTTGAAGCACGCGGCAGCCGCTGGCGCGGTATACGAACAATGCGGAACATTTCTGTCAACTAAAGCGAGCTATGGAAAGGAAAGATCAATACCAACAGACTACGGAACTTGTAAAGAAGATGTCGGGAAGCTGAAGCAGTCACAGATATATGAAGAAGAGAAAAGAATTGACAGAAAGTCAATAAAATGGAAGAGTAAAATAAGTTGCGCGGGACGAAGATTTACCATATAGTGACAAGCAATTAACGGACATTACTAGTACTTGCTACTCAGATTTGAATAATGAAGCGAATCTAACGGCTCGCCAATCACAAGTCTTTTCAGTCTACAATAACGACCCGAGAGAAGATTTGTTGGAAGAAGAAGGAATTTTAAGGAGAAAAGAAGCCCGTACACCTACTGTTTTGGTGAAATTTAAATCACGACAAGTAGAAGCCTTGATAGATTCTGGCGCGGACATATCCTGTGTCGGAAAGCCTATTTCAAATCCTTGTGAATGAACCTGACGCATGTTTACACTCGGTACAAGGAATGACAGTTACGGTAGCAAATGGGGGTAAAATTAAAAGAATCACCCAGCAAATTCGAGTAGATGGTGAGATTGGAGGACACAGGATTGAAATAAAAGCATTTGTTATCCCTAAATTAACCGTTGATCTAATTCTGGGAGTCGATTGGCTTGCCGAGAAAATGGTTAAACTGGACTGGGAAGAGAATAGTCTGCAATTTATTACGGAAGGAAAAAGAGTGAATATAAGTTATGAAACCAAAATTCGTGAAGAAGGAAAGGAAGCGGTTCAAGTTAGAGTCATTTCAAGAGGAGAGGTGCAGGAGTTTGTATGCTATGATGAGCCTAGTGAGGAAGAAGTGCAGCTGTCACAATTATTGGTCGAAAAGGACAGTGAGGATTTAATGTACTCGCAACAACAGCTCGAAAATGAAGAAGAAGCTCAAGTGCGGGTGCAGGAAATTATTAACGAGTTTCAAGAGATATTTTCAGATAAACCTGGCTTAATTAAAGGATATCAGTGCCACTTCAAGGTCAAGGACGACACGCCATTTACTGTTAAACCTTATCCTATTCCCTTTGCGCTGAAAAGCAAGGCACAAGAGGAGATAGATCGTATGTTAGAATGGGGTGTGATCGAACGATCAAATAGTGCATTTGTAAACCCTTTGGTCGCAGTAACCAAAGCTGATAAATCAATAAGACTAGTTTTGGACGCAAGGGCGCTTAATAAAATTCTGGTTACTGAAAGAGACCATCCATTACCAGTCGATGATATCTTGCAAAAATTTCATGGTGTCAAATACATGAGTTCCTTGGATTTAACAGCATCCTATTGGCAAGTACCCATTGATGAAGCTTCGAGGAAATATACCGCTTTCCGGTTTGAAGGCAAATGTTTTCATTTTCGTGTGTTGCCTTTCGGATTGAATAACGCTGTAGCCAATTTTATAAGGGCACTTGATCAGGTGTTAGGAAGGCGATTGAGAGACAAAATCCACACTATGTCGACGACATAATTATTGCGTCACGAACTTTAGAAGAGCATCTTGAGACACTACGAGAAGTGCTTACTGCTTTGAAAAAGGGAGGAATGACTTTAAAAATTAAGAAATGTGTATTTTTGAGGAAAAGATTGAATTTCTTGGGGCATGTTATACTGCCTGAAGGGATAACCGTTGAAGACAAGAAAGTAGAGGCGATCAATAAATTCCCTAGACCAACTACTAAGACTCAATTAAAAAGTTTTCTGGGATTGTGCGGTTATTACAGAAAGTTCATACCCGGACAGGCACTGAATAGTGTGCACCTCAGAGATCTTGGGAAGGCTAGGACCCCTTGGAATTGGACTGAAAGTTGTGAAGAGGATTTTAATAGAATTAAACGAGAGCTGTCACAAAAGATTGTGTTAGCACACCCGGACTGGAACTTAGACATGTGTGTGGCCACGGATGGGTCTCACTACGGACTCGGTGCACAGGTTTTTCAAGAAGTCAAGGTCGGAGGGAAAATTGAGCAGAGAACCATTGCATTTGCCAGTAGAATGTTGAATCAACATGAATTGTCCTATAATACCACAGAAAAAGAGACTCTTGCTATTATATGGTGTTTCCAGAAGTTTCGAGCACTATTTCTAGGAAGAAAAACCGTGATATACACAGATCATAAGGCATTATCTTTTTTGATGAACTGCAGGTTGGTACACGGGAGGCTGACCCGGTGGGCCTTACTAATGCAGGAATTTGAGTTTGAAATTAGATACCGACCTGGTGCAGAAAATCTGGTAGCAGACTGCCTCTCACGTTTACCTGTCGGTTTAGTCGAAGGGAAGAATAATATTCAGCCAGCACAAGAAGCACACATTCATTATATTCATGGGGTGACAGGAGAAAATGAAGTTGTAAAATTACTGAAGAATATGAAGACCTTACAGGAGCAGGATGAAGTGATTAAAGAGGTAAAGGAAGAAATTTTAAAACCCAACTACCAGGGAAAATTATCAAAATATTATTGTGTTCATAGAGACGTAGTCTTTCAGCGAAATTCAGAAATAAGTAAGGACTGGAAATTGTGGATACCAGAAAAGTTGTAGATAGCTTGATTAACCATCATCATTTGAGTTACGGTCACTTTGGGCCTGGTAAATGTCACCGAATCATCAAGGAACACTGTTATTTTGTTAATATGGCGAGGAGGATAGCAAAGCTACTGTCCACATGTGACCTATGTCAGAGGACGAAGGTGGATAATGTGTTGAGGAGAGGAGAGATGAAGTGTATTTTACCTGAAAATGTATTGGAGTTAGTCGCAGTTGACGTGTATGGCCCACTGCCTAAGTCTAGAGGTGGAGTGACACAGATACTGGTCGTAATTGATTTTTTCAAAATTTGTCAGATTGTACCCGTTGAAGAGGGCTACAGCCAAGCTGATGGCAAATAAAATTTTAAACGATTTCGTACCGAAGGTTGGAAAACCTAGGAGGGTTGTCTCAGATAACGCCCCTCAATTTTGTAGCAGTAAATGGACCGAGAGGTTGGAGCAAGTCGGGATAGAGGTAGTGCGAACTTCCTTATATCACCCTCAAAGTAATGTTTCTGAACGAGTAATGAGAGAAATAGGGAGGTGGTTTCGGTGTTACTGCACAGACAACCATCAGAGATGGGCCCTTGAAGTTGAGCACTTGGAGCATATACTTAATGACATACCACATGATTCTACCTCGGTAGTGCCGCGGGAAGTCATGTTCGGCGAGAAGGCACTCCGTATTGTAACGGAATTCGTAGATTTTCCTACAACTCGTCAAGTGAACCGTGAAGAGTTGATTAAGACAGTTCAACAGCAGATGAAGAAGAAAGCTCAGAGGAGGAAGAAGCGGCATGATCAAAGAGGGAAGGCAATCGACTATAAGCCGGGTGATCTGGTACTGGCGCAGACTCATTATAAGTCCTCTAGCGTAAACAAAGAAATTAGGAAGTTTAAGTATTTGTATGAAGGCCCGTATCGGATTGCTAGCTGCCCTAGGAAGAATTCCTATTTATTAGTGTACCCTGTTGGTCAAAATATCAGGGGTACTTTCAATGTTACTTCCCTTAAACCCTACAAAATGTTACCAGAAGACTTATCTGACTAAAAGAAGGGGACACCCTTTATCCTTAATTTTTTTTTCTAAATTTTATTTGGCGTAGGCCAATTACCTCATCGCTGCGGCGAACAAATCTTTACTTTTTTTCCGTCTAAAGCCAGTAAACTAAATCCACATTTCCACTCTCGTACCCTGCCTGAAAAAATGCCAAAGCAGCAGCAGCAACAACAGTAGGCTTTGTGTAGTGCAGTGTAGTGCGTGAAGTGCTTCGACAAAAGTCGTATAGAGGTTAATGACCTCTACCAGTGTCGCAACCGAGGACTCCACCCATAGAGCCTACGGTAGAAGCGGAAAAATTATTTTTGTCATGTTGTGTATATATGTTCTTTCTTTTCAGTTTTATTTTCGTGAGAGTTGACAGTCTATTTGAGAACTGTGACCACGAAAACTATAACAATTTCATGTGGTTCCTTCCTGTAATTGTTTTTATATGTTTTCTTGATGTTGTTTGTGTGCCTGTTTTTTTATTTAAATATGTTAAATGGCTTTGTGTATCTTATGTTAGTAGGTTGGCCACACTCGAGAGTTTGAAACTTGGTATTTGTAAATTTTCTTTTTTATTGTAATGATAATTCTTCAGTTTCTTTTGGAAAAAACCTGAACAATTATCACAAATTGGTAGTTGGGGAATGTAACATAACAGTAGCATTCCGCCGCTCCGAAGTGAGCGCATGACTACATTGTTTAAAGTCAGTCGTTATCGAGGTATGGCAGCGGACGGCTCGCGTCGCGTAATGTGAGACGCTATACGAACTGTACGGGTGTAACAAGAAGTAAGAAGAAGAATGAACTTGTTTAACCATTGCGACGTATGTTTTAAATTGATTTGAACAGTGTGTTTGAGATACTAGAACAGTGAAGTGTGGTATCGAAAGTAATTTAGTGTGGACTGATTTGGATTAATAACTTTCCTTTTTTTCTAAGAATCTTGCAATCGACGGATTACGAAGTTTCAATAGCCTTATCAATCTAAATTCTGATAGTGGCCAACTGGTTCGATGTGTACTTTATTCTAATAAATGTGTGGAGAACCGATTTTCATTACTTAATACTTGAAGATTTCTCTTAATTAGTTATCCTCACACTTTTATCGGACTGGTTTGGACCCTATCTGGCGACCGGCGGCGACTACGAACTCATTTATCCGGCTTCTGGTGCTGTATGGTTAGTAATTAAAACTTTAGCAAGCACGAAGTTCGGTCTACAGTAAGTAAGTATCATGTCAACCCCAAGAAAGACAATAGTCTTACAATGTCCAAAGTATGGAGGAAGAAAGAAGAGCAGAGGCTTACTTTAATATGAACATCCAAGGTAAAAGACGTGTGGGAAAGCCCAAAAAGAAATGAATAGGCCAAATCAAGAAGGATATAGAAGACTTAGGGCTTGATTGGAAGACTGTTCATGAACGACAACTATTCATGGACAGAAAGGAGTGGAGATTGCTTGTGACCAACACCCGGGAGACTGGAGATTGATGATGATGATGATCCAAGAGAGGGGGTTAGCTTTCTGAGTGGCGAATGGAGACAACTTTATGTTGTCACACGCTGCCCTATATTGTCTCTGCGCTGCCCCGGACATTGGGCAGACACGGGGGCTGTGGAGCAATATGGAGTTCGAAAAAGTTAGCAACACTGTCGGTAGAATGCAGCAGCTGCTGCTATTTTTGTAAAATTCAACTAGACCCCACTAGAACAGTGCTTCTCAACCTGCCGTCTGCAAAGATAGATGAGGTGGTCCACAGGCAGAATATCATAAATTTGGATAATATATTCGTACTGTATAAGGCTGTAAGCCCAAATTTTTAAAAGCCTTGAACATTTCAATGACCAGCCAAAAATGTGGCATTCTCCGGTTGTGGATAGAACAGAATAGTCTGTTCATTTCCAAATGGCATCAGAAAGAGCTCTGTTCCTCTAAAAATTGAGTAAATGACCGTTTCCTAAGGGTTTTAAATACATTGTAGGCTTGGTGACATGAGTGGTGAAGTAAACAAAAATAAGCATCTTTCACTTTGTGCATATATGTCAGTGTTATAGTGTAGCGTCCAGTGTATAATAACATTATTATTATTTGGTTTGGTAAATATTAAGAATCTGATTAATATGTAAGTAACTTTTAATAGTTCACTTTCAGTTTCATATCTGCGTTTTCATAGGAATTCAAAAATGGTTTTAAATTTATTATGTTATAATGGTACATGTCCCAGATGTTAATAATAACATAGATAGTAAAATTAGGCCCCTGCAGCATTATTTTTTACAATTTACTGGTCCTCGGGTTGATAAGATTTAGAAACGCTGCCCCAGAAGCTTAGTCAATGTGAGAGACAATATCGTTTCTGTTTCTTAGTTCCTTTGAAGGAGAATTGCGTTAGTTTATGAATGCACGTAACAGGAAATGATTCTCAAGCGAAATGTGTTCCACTGTCGTCGTGGTCATCGAAAACAGTGCCGGGTTAGGAAAGTATGAAGCAATAGGCACACAAAAATATTGAATACATATTTTTGAAAATAATTATCTGTGCTTTATACGTACAAAAAAAAAAAGATTTTGTAGATAACTAATTGAATTTATAATATTTTTAATTCAATTAAACAAACGAATTTTACATCTTATGATACTTTGAAAATTACTTTTATTTATCGAACACTACAATGAAACTAAAAAAAAAAATCATGTTACTTTGATTGTTTTATTTTGGATGACTTTATTTTTTATAATTTAATAAAAAAAGTTTACTCTCAGGGGGGGGGGGGGGCGCTTCAAAAATAGGGGACTCGGGGTTACTGCGTAATCGTGCCTGTTGGGTAATCCAGCACTGCCTGCATGTCAGATCGTCGGTTTTGGCTAATAAGTCAATGTTTATCGTTTGGTCAGTTTTAAAGCATTTGTCACTGATTAACTTCAAAATCATTTCTTTAATCCGGCAGTACACGCAGGTAATGAATTTTTCTCACGTTACTAATTTCTATGTCTAACTCTGAGCTGTTTTTCCAGGCACCTTTCACTTAAGTAATGATCAGTAAACCGTCCATAAATATCTTTGTTGTCACTATCTGAGCAAATCTCTTCGGGCGCCACTAGAACCTCAAAGTTTCCATGTTACATGTTTCCATGCCATGTTATCTACCAATCTGTTTAAAGTCTTTGCTAATGGCATGCCGGTGACATCGTCAATTCGTCTCGCCCAATTACCTTATACACTATCAGACGCCGATATGACACCAACTTAAAACAAATACAAACAGCTTTATTTGAAATAGTGTAAACAAAATAAAATTCAAATGCTCAGAAATGGGCAGCATCTAGAAATAGACTCGTGATTAATCAACATCTAATATTTATGGGTTAAAATATCCCCTGGATAACTAAGCATTAGCACCTGGTGGTGATAGTTGACAATATAACTGATTTACAGGAACCACTCCTCACCAGGTGAAGAAATGGATTAGGTTAATCAGAAAACCTGAGTGCAATAAAGAGAAGTGCTAATTTAACAGTAGAAACAAATCATGAATACAATAAATGGTCATATTTTCATATTTGTTATACAGCTTTCAGATGTGGGAAACTTTATAAAAAACAAGTGTATAATACCTACGGAGACTTCAGAATCGATTTATAAAACAAATTTTGAACGCTCCAAGATTTACGCTCCAGATCATATAAATATTTCTTACATAACAGGAGATTAGATACATATGTCCAGTGGCGTAGCTAGGTCAACAAGGGCCCCGGTGCAAAAAAAATTATTTTGGGCCCTCAGGCCAGACGGGCGACCTTTTTTTTGCTTTGTGTGCTGGTAGGGGGCCCCTGAACTGAGGATGGGGGCTCTTGAATTGTTCTTTAGGGGCCCCTGAGCAGTGGTTGGGGCCCCCCCTGAGCACAGCGAGGGCCCTTAGTGAGGGGCTCCTGTGTTCTCAGGGGCTCCTTAGACGACGGAAAAAGGTCGCCAGTTTGCCGTGAAGGCTCGTGGGCCCTCAAAACTGCGCTTGAGGGCCCCTAGAAGTGCGTTTAGGGGGCCCCTTGAGGTATGCTTGGGGGCCCCCTGAGCGTGAGGGCCCCGGTGCACTGCACCGCCTAGCCCCATAGTAGCTACGCCCCTGCATATGTCTATTCGAATTGTCAGGACTTCTGTTACAGGAATCACAGTTTCCCCCAAAAGAGTGAAATAAATAGAGCTCGCAAACAGGGCCGTATTTACGATCTGTAGGCCCCTAGGCTATGTCAGTGGTGCGGGCTCTTTAGGACCTGTAGGCCCTTGCCCTATAAACGGGGAGCGGGCCCTCATATATATATACTTGTTATTATGTTAGTAAACCTTTTAATGCAAAATATTGGATACTGCAATGATAGTAAAAGTATACGAGGATAACTTACTGAACCAGGGCCGGCGTTAGGAGGGGGGGGGGGGGGGTAAGCGGGTCAAAAGTACCCGGGCCCCGCCGGCTGATGGGGGGCCCGATCACTGACAATAGGGGCCCTCAGGCCATGATGCTAAGAATATGGCCATTGTCGCCTGGCCATTTTGTAGAGCAAAAAAAAAAAAAAAGTCGCCCATTTTACCCCGGGCCCGAAATTCGTAGCGCCGGCGCGGCCCTGTACTGAACAATCGAAAGTTCGAAATGTGCTTTCTGTATGGATTCCGCGACTGAAATTAACGAGTTAACAAGTTTTCGGCTGATGATCGATAGATAATGCGCTGCATATTATACCTGTGTTATTGAAAACAAACACCCTCATCAAAATCCCGCGGAATAACAAGTTTTAATAACAATGTGAAAAAGCAAACCTACATATTAAGATAGTAGGCCTACAATCGATAAAAGATGATTGAGATCGTCAAACCACGCAATAGAAAATGATTAAAAACACAATTATTTAAACACGCGTGTCAACAGAAGACTGACTAAACTGTTTTTAGGCAGCGCCTTCTCATGTCCCTCCAAGAGATCGAGATTCCTGAATACTGGAATAAAGTTTTAAACGAAATAAAATAAAAAATTCAATAAAGACGAATTAAAAATAGTATTAATATAAAATTCTAAATACACCTTTTTCAATTATAAAAGAATGGTATTTTGTTTATAAATACTTACTTTCAAACAAAACGTTAAAACAACTACTTGCTGTTTAGATCAATGTAAAATAAATTTATCTTACCTAACCTTACGGACCTGAAGGCTAGGGAAATTTAGTTCAAATTGCAGGTGTACAGTGATTTCAATCTAAATTCATAAGCGCTAGCCACAGTACAGTGCAACCTTATGTTACAAGGGTTGCAAGTCCTCAAAGTTGAGCCGCAAAGTAGTTATTTTTCGGTATAGGTGCACTGAAATCTTATTTTACAGTTCATTCGTATCAGTGGTGGATCCAGGGGAGGGCTAGGGGGCTGAAGCCCCCCCCCCTCCCAAAGCACCAAGGTCACTCCTGACGACATAGATTTTGGGGAACTTTTTTCTTTTGCTCTAGTGTTTTTATTAGGGCGGCAATCTGGAGTAATGAGATTTCTGTCGACGACCCCCTCCTCGCCTCAGTTAAGCCGCCCCCCCCCAAAAAACAAAATCCTGGATCCGCCACTATCCGTACTTCAAAGTATTGAACTGTGCATGCTCGAACATTGTTTTCGGTTTTTATGAGTATTTCAGGACTTTCGGTGCTAAAGCCATTTCCAAAACATTATTTTCTTACACTTTTTTTTTCATGTGGTGCAGGCCCCTAGGCTACAGCCCTTCTCTCAATACTGAACTTATTGAGTCAGCTGCAGAACCTAAAAGATTTCGGTAGAGGCAGGGAAAAAAGCAATACTGCATCTGATCCTGACTTGATACAGCGCGAGAAGGAACAACTGATCAAGAAATTTAAATAATTCCTATTCGATATCATAACTGGATTTGTTCTATCTACCTCTACATATATACTCTGCAATTCACAAAATTGTGGGTGGCAGAGGGTGCTCAGCACCAAAACTAATCTCTTTGTTGTGCATTCCAGTCCCTAATGGTACGAGGGAAAAAAGAATTCATATAAGAATCAGTGCGGCACCTTATTTCTCTAATCTTATCTTTCCTGTCATTCTGGCTCAAATAGGTTGGTGGACGAAGTATTTCACTACACTCGTGAGTGAAAGTGGGAGTACACATGTTTACCAATAAGTTTAAACGAAACGTGCATCGTCTATCTACCAGAGACTCCCAGCCTAGTCTACTAATCAGTTCTGTGACGCTTTAATAAGGACTGTAGCAAGCGGTCACGAATCGAGCAGCTCTTCTCTGTACTTTCTCTATACTTTCGATCAACCCCTTACAAAATGGATCCCAAATGGCACAACAATAGTCCAAATGTGGACGCACAAGAGATTTGTACGCTATCTCCTTTGTTTGTTTATTGCAGTTTTTCAAGATTCGACCTATGAATCGCAGCCTAGAATTAGCTCTACCTACTAACGAATTCTATAGCTCACTTACAGAGATATGGAAAGAGGCAAAGCTGATGCTGGTTTTTAAATTTTGCACATAGAAAACCTCAGTTACCTTAAGTGGCCCTCTGTATCTACAGCTGCCACTATCAAGGTGGGTTGACTGTATACCCTCAGCACAAAGATGTGCCAAGCCTCTTAGTCAACATAACACATAATTTTTATTACTCTCTTCTGAGCTCTGAATACTTTATTCTGTAATATGAATAACCTGAATATCAGTATGTTATTTTAGATGACATTGAGGACAGGGCCAGATTAAAACAGCGTGGGAACTGTAGCAAATGTGAAGAAGGGCCCTTGGTTTTCGCCATCCGGGACTGTAGTAGAGCTCCTGGAATACTAGGCGGGGCCCCCCAGAAGGCGCGGGGCCCGTAGCATTTGCTAACTCCTGCTACGTGGCTAATCTGGTGCTGATTGAGGAATGAAATTAAGGAAAATAGTTTCTGAATAACAGATTCATCTATTGCTGAGATTATACAATTTGAAAATGTAGCTGCACCCAATTCCACAAGTCTGTGACATGTAATTTTGACTATTCAAATTGATTACGTCATGCCAATTCGTTTGATGCTGACACAGATTGGAGAGACATATAAAGTTACAACTGCTTAGAATATTAAACATTCTGGAGACCCATAAGACAGTCTCCTATCATTGATAAATTTACTAACATTTATTAATTACAAATCAAATCAAACAAAAATATTTAAACTGGTAATCAAACTTATGAATATATTGTGGTATACAAATAATAACCTATGTCTCACCTCCTATATTAGCAAGGTTACTAATCAAAATAGTGTATTTATGTTTTGTGTTAATCTGGCCCCCTGCCTTTATCTATGTTAAGCGATGAGCTATTTTCCCTATCCTATGTTATCTTCATTCAATGATGGCAGTTTCAATGTCACCACTATCATTTAATTGCAGTAAGTAATATTTGTGCAGTGGAAAACTACAGTTGGATATTTGTATCACAAAATGACCAATAATCTCTTAATTTATTTTGTTTGATTAGATCAAAAGTCTTAATATAGCTTTGCAGAATAGTGATGCATTTACAGTTGGATAAAATATAAGGGATTTGCTACATTCAGGTGATGCCCATTGTATTACACGGAGATGCAGCTTTCCCCGGCCAAGGTATCGTCGCCGAAACACTTACCATGTCATATCTGCCAGACTACACAGCTCATGGGACAGTACATATTATCATTAACAATCAGATTGGTTACACCAATGAACCCTGGCAATCACGCTCATCGCCATACTGTACAGGTGGGTATAAATGTAAAATTTAATAATACGTATGTAATTTCATAGTATGTACGAGTCAGCAAGGAAAGAAGATAATTGCTGAATAATTTCATCTTATCAGATACATAGATAACAATTGGATAAAGGAAACAAAGAAACTGCCACGAGGCACTGAAAATAAGATAGGATAGGGAAAATAAACAGTTACCCATCACTTACCACACATGAAGGCAGGAGGGCGAGACACGTAAAAACACAAAAACAAACGAATTGCACAATATTTCGACTTTAGTCTTAGTCATGGGGGAGGCGAGACATATGGCAGGGGGAAAGATGTGGTCACATCCCAACCTGCCACATGACTAAGACTAAAGTCGAAATATTGTGCAATTCGTTTGTTTTTGTGTTTTTACGTGTCTCGCCCTCCTGCCTTCATCTGTGGTAAGTGACAGGTAACTGTTTATTTTCCCTATCCTATCTTATTTTCAGATACATAGATAAGAAAACATAGATTTTTTGTGAGAATGTTGAAGTGTACAGTGAAATATAAATATCTGAATATATTATTATGTTATCAGCATCCATTGTTTCAAGCCACTGAGTAGTTCTGTTTTGTACACAAGCCTTCCCATTTGCTCTCTTCCCATCAACTGTACATCACCACTTTGGTCTATTGGAACTCCTCTCTGTAGCACACAATACTCGTTTCCTCTTAACCATCTATTCCTTAGTCTTCCTCTGGGTTGCTTACCTTACATCTTAATTTCATGTGTTTCCCTTGCTATTCTATGCTCCCATATTTTCTTATTTTTATTTTATTTACTAGCTGTTACCCGCGACTTCGTACGCGTGGACTTGGAGTTTCATTGCCAGAATTGGATATAGAAAACTGTTAGTAACGTAAGATTTGTCCCAAACAACACCGAGTCGACATAATATGATGGAAAGCCATCATTATATCATCCTATCGTCTAATCTGTCTCATGAAGAGAATCAATTTACAACATATTTAAAAACAGAAAAGTAAGCGAAGGTGCGGGGATGTGTGTGTGTGGGCGGGAGGGGGGGGGGGTTAACTGATGGCAGCTATATTTCAGCTTGGTTTTTTTCTTCTTTCTTCAACCTGAGCATCTGAATCTTATAATCTAATAGCAGCACATTGTCTTCTAGACCTGCACCTTAGGCCAGGTTTACGTCCGTAAGGCATGTCAAAAAGGAAGACAAATTGGTGCCAGAAACTTTTATACAGACACAAATGAATAGTACAGTGCAGAGCAAATTGACTTCTATACTAAATAATAAGTTTTGTTTCTTATCGAAATTTATTAACAAATCAAACACTAACAGACTGCGCTACTGAGCAACCAACGTAACATTACAGACTAACACACGAATCTGTCTGTCTTTCATCATTCGATAAGTTCTTAAAATTTCGTGACTAAAACTGTTATTCATATCGAAAAAATGTCCTGTGTCCTTCCTACACTATGTCGTTGTTAAATTCCATCAATATTGATATAGCCATTTAGTCGTCAAAACATAACAAAAAGACAGAAACTTACTTCCACAATTATAATATAGTAGCTGGTATCCACAACTTCGTTCGTGATTGTAATGTATTCATATTCACAGCTGTAGACATCTAACCATCATAGTGCACGATGGGAGACTGGATACTATTACCACACACAAATACCAGTCTTCTGCGCTATGTAGTTCCGGCAGCAAAGTAAAATTTACGGATACACACAAGTCTTTGGATGAAATACGCAAATATTCATGATCGACCAATTTCAAACACCATATCTCACACACTCCCACAGTTACCGAATTTCGGGCAACGTTGTGATCGATGGGTGACTCTGTGTTACTACCACACAAAAACGCCGGTAATCTGCGATTGATAGTTTTCACTCAAAAGTGATACACCGTGACACATGCGTCTTTGGCAGAAATATGAAATTGCCGCAGGTCGACCATTTTCATCCCCCATATCTTCCACACCCCCATAGCTACAGACATCTAACAACCATAGTGCATGACAACAGACACGATTCTACCACCACACATAAACACCAATGCTCTATGCTATGTAGTCGTGGCAGAAAAACAGAAATCTGAGGAGACACATGCCTTTCGACAAAATACGAAAATATCCTTGGTCGGCCACTTACAAACCACCATATATCCCACACAACCACAGTTTCAGAAATTCGGGCGCTGTTGTGATCGAAAGGTGACTCTGTGATACTACCACACACAAACGCCAGAGATCTGTGATCGATAGTTTTCGCTGAAAAGTGATACACCATGACACTTTTGTCTTTGGCAGAAGTATGAAATTGCCACAGGTCGACCACTTTCAACCCCCATTTCTCCCACACCCCCATAGCTACCGACATCTAACAACCATAGTGCACTACATGAGATAGGATTCTACTACCAAACACAAACACCAATGCACTATGCTATGTAGTTGTGGCATAAAAGTGACATATGCGGAGACAGTCGAAATACGAAATATCCTTGGTCGGCCACTTACAACCACCATATCTACCACAGTTTCTGAAAATCGGCCGCTGTTGTGATCGAAAGGTGACTATGTGCTACTGCTACACACAAACGCCAGTTATCTGTGATCTATAGTTTTCGCTGAAAAGTGATACACCATGACACTTTGTCTTTTGGCAGAAGTATGAAATTGCCACAGATCGACCACTTTCAACCCCAATTCTCCCACACCCCCATAGCTACCGACATCTAACAACCATAGTGCACTACATGAGATACGATCTACTACAAACACAAACATCAATGCTCTATGATATGTAGTTGTGGCATAAAAGTGACATATGCGGAGACAGTCGAAATACGAAAATATCCTTGGTCGGCCACTTGCAACCACCATATCTACTACAGTACCACAGTTTCTGAAAATCGGCCGCTGTTGTGATCGAAAGGTGACTATGTGCTACTACTACACACAAACGCCACTTATCTGTGATCTATAGTTTTCGCTGAAAAGTGATACACCTTGACACTTTTGTCTTTGGCAGAAGTATGAAATTGCCACAGGTCGACCACTTTCAACCCCTATTTCTCCCACACCCCCATAGCTACCGACATCTAACAACCATAGTGCACTACATGAGATACGATTCTACTACCGAACACAAACACCAATGCTCTTTGCTATGTAGTTGTGGCAGAAAAGTGACATATGCGAAGACAGTCGAAATACGAAAATATCCTTGGACGGCCACTTACAACCACCATATCTACCACGGTACCACAGTTTCTGAAAATCGGCCGCTGTTGTGATCGAAAGGTGACTCTGTGCTACTACTACACACAAACGCCAGTTATCTGTGATCTATAGTTTTCGCTGAAAAGTGATACACCATGACACTTTTGTCTTTGGCGGAAGTATGAAATTGCCACAGATCGACCACTTTCAACCCCCATTTCTCCCACACCCCCATAGCTACCGACATCTAACAACCATAGTGCACGACAGGAAAGACGGTTCTACTACCACACACAAACACCAAAGGTCTATGTTATGTAGTTGTGGCAGGAAAGAGAAGTAAACGGAGATACGAATTTTTGGTCGAAATATGAAAACGCCCTGCACTTACCAACTTTAATCATTATATCTCCCACATCCCCACAGCTATCGGCATTCGGCCAACGTTGTGCAAGACAGGAAACTCCATGCTACTTCCACCCACAAACATTAGTGATCTGTGGCTAGGTAGTGTTGGCTGAAAAGTGAAATATAGTAAAAAACATGTCTATTTTTATATATATATAAGATTTATTTATTATTCTTGTTCCACTCATCGCTATTGAATAAGGACCTCTGGATGAGGAACATTTTACATTAATATATACATATAGAATGTGAATAATAATCAGAATAATATTAATTACTAGCTGGTACCCACGACTTCGTTCGTGATTGTAAAGAATTCATATTGACAGCTATAGATACCTAACCACCATAGTGCACGATAGGAGACTCGATACTATTACCACACACAAATACCAGTCTTCTGCGCTATGTAGTTCCGGCAGCAAAGTAAAATTTATGGATACACACAAGTCTTTGGATGAAATACGAAAATATTCATGATCGACCAATTTCAAACCATATCTCAAACACTCCCACAGTAACCGAATTTCGGCCAAACGTTGTGATCGATGGAGACTCTGTGTTACTACCACACACAAACGCCACTGATCTGCGATTGATAGTTTTCACTTAAAAGTGATACACCGTGACACATGCGTCTTTGGCTGAAATATGAAATTGCCGCAGGTCGACCATTTTCATCCTCCATATCTTCCACACCCCCGTAGCTACAGACATCTAACAACCATAGTGCATGACAACAGACACGATTCGACTACCACACATAAACACCAATGCTCTATGCTATGTAGTCGTGGCAGAAAAGTGAAATCTGCGGAGACACCTGCCTTTCGTCGAAATACGAAAAATATCCTTGGTCGGCCACTTACAACCACCATATCTCCCACACAACCACAGTTTCTGAAATTCGGCGCTGTTGTGATCGAAAGGTGACTCTGTGTTACTACACTACAAACGCCAGAGATCTGTGATCGATAGTTTTCGCTGAAAAGTGATACACCATGACACTTTTGTCTTTGGCAGAAATATGAAATTGCCACAGGACGACAACTTTCAACC
>CM061914.1:48862199-48905129 GCA_031002005.1 Vandiemenella viatica
GGCCCTCCCTAGTTTTAACACGAGAGCAATACTTCCCTCTAGCTCAGTTTCTGCCATCACGCCCTTGATTGCCTCCCTGAATTGGTGCTGTAAAGTATCTATGCGCGAACCCCATTGCGCAATGCTTTCCCATGATTCCTGCCTACTGGCAAACATTTTACAGGCATAGAAATCTAAGGTTCTTTTACAACCATAGTTCTCTACTAAAATTGCACGAACAGCCGGCCAAGTGGTCGTCAAATCTCTTACGAGCAATTTACTCCTAGCCGTTTTCACAATACGAGCCTTAATAAATCTTAATAGTATTTCATGTTGGGCTGGCTCTATTAGCTCGAATGCGCTGTCGCAATTGTCCAAAAATTCATTTAATTGGGACTTATCACCGTCAAAGGAATTTGGAATTAATTTAATCACTTCGTTTAAACTGATATACTGCCTAGGAGATGACTGCGCACCCTGGCTACCTGACACAGCTTCGTTAGGCATGCTTGCACTTGCTGCGGTCTCACCTGTGGAAATTAACTGTGGCGTTGACTTCTATGTGATGCTGTGTACGTTGCCGGCCTGGCTGCTGACTGTGGGCTGCGTCGTGCGTCGCTCGCTTGGCTGCTCGCTGCTGGCTGCTGGCTGCGACTGCCTGTTGATACCTTGGCTCGCCCCGTCGACCTCGGCTGCGTCGCGGCTGCCCTCGGCTGCGTCGCGGCTACTGTCGACCCTCGTAGACCTGGCTCGCCTCCTCCGTGGATGCTGCTGACGGATGCGTTGCGGCTCCCTTCGCTGTCGAGTGGCCCCCTCTCGTACTCGACCAATGGATCCTCTTCTTTCTTCTGCCGCCTACTTATTGCGCTACCCCCTCCTTTTGTCGGTCTTATTCTCCAAGCCGTCAGTCTGACCTGACTTCGGGCTGAGTGCTACCAGAAGGTTCTAAACTCCTATTCCTCAAGTCTGTGGCAACGTAGGCTACCGCTGTTGCAGTGCTGACCTGCGAAAAACCTTGCCAAAACCTTGCCAAAACCTTGCCAAAACCTTGCCAAAACCTTGCCAAAAACCTTGCCAAAACCCCACACTATCTGACACCAAATTTTAAAAAGGACCTATGTTGCGTCCTGGTTGGCTTTTACTTCCGCGAGCGGTTCGGAAGATGAGAGCTCAGAGGAGACTGTCTAAAGTTACCTTTAGAAGTCTCAGAACTAAGTTGGATTCGGGTTTTCAGACAGGGGAACTCGGAGTGGAATAACTGGTAGAAATAAACAAACACATAGAAATTACAAGAAACAAACTTGCAACTCACTAAGAACCGATAAAGTCCCAAGGAGAGGGGGCGGGGCACTGGTAAATTAGTGTTCCAATACATATCTCGAAGTCATCCGTGCCCTAAGTCGCTCTAGCCATTGACGAATCCTTCGCATGGTTCTCACTACCATCCTATAGGTAACAACATTCCCCTGAGGGTTGATTAGCGGGAAATTCCAATCTCCCACATCCATGAATCTAAGTGAGTGCCTTCCCACCTATGTGGAAACCTAAGTCCCAATTTCTAACTGAGACTGGAGTTGAGAATCGAAGTCCTAGCCCTCTGACTCCGCTACTCTACTATGCAGTGCTGCTAGGCCCCCGCACTAGGCAGCTACGACCCCACTCACTGGCAGTCGTTCCTACTCTAACGTTTGTTAGCTCAGCCACCACTATTTATACTGCTTAATGACGGCACTCTCCGTCCTATCGTCCTTTCCAGAAGCTAATCTGTGGTCAGACACGTCCGCATCACATGGACCTCCACGTGAGATTTTGTAAGGTTGGAAACTCTCTTTCAGTGACCTTACCCAGCCTCTCGGTTTCTTCCGTGCCTAGGTCCGGCTTTGAAAGTCTGTGTCTTAATATTGTCACCTTCCTTGAGGCACTCCAGACTTTCCCTCTGTTGACGTGCAGTGGATGTCTTAATAGTTTCCTAATGCGTTTGCTTAATGACCTCCCGTCTCTGTGTTGGCTGGCTGGCTCCTAGTATTTTAATATTCACAATTCTAACTCCTTTTAAATAATTATAATTCGCGAACCCTCGCGAATGCCTTTCGCGACACAGCTTTTTATTTCCATTAGCATCTTCCTCAAGTTTCAGGGAAAATTCTTCCCACTTCTTTTTTTTCTCATTTTCAATTATTCGTTTGACCATAAGTTGTGTTCTCTATACATCTGAGCCAGTGATCTAATCTTTTCATCATCTCTCTGGGTATCAACCTTCTGCTTTTCCAAGTCTAATAATCTCTTTACCTTATTCCTCAGTTGAATAGCTGGCTTGACTTCCTTATTTCACCAAGCAGTTTCCTTGTCCCGAACCTTATTACCTGTCATGCCACGTACTTCCTTTGCCTCTTGAACAAGAGTGTTCTTGAATTCCTCTCAACCTTTGTGCTCACACTTGGTCTCATTTTGGGAACTTTTCCCCTGATTCTTCTTTAATACTCTTCCTGCGTCTGAGTTTTCTCCAGTTCCCATATCTTAATTTTAGATTTTTTTTTTAACATTGTTTTGCACAATTTAATTACTGTTATCACAGATACAATTAATATATGGTCACTGTCTAAACTCTCACTAGGAATGACTTTGACATCCGTAACTTGCCTTCCTGTCTCCTCCATTGTTGTGTATTTTCCTTCCCAACTACATCTGGTTACTTTGTGGCTTTCTCTCTTCTTTAACCAGGTGTTCTGTTTTTGTAGGTTATTTCGACAGCATAGATCAATCAGGTCTTCTCCCTCTGCGTTTCTGTTACCATATCCAAATTGTCCTATCACCTTTTCCACACCAATCCTATTCCACCCTACCTGGACATTCAGGTCCCCTATTATTAAGATGTTCTCCTTATCCAGCTAGTTTTCGAGCTGTTCCAAAAAATCTCTTCTTTTCCTCAGATGTACATCCTATTCAGATGTAAAATAACCTATTGTCTCTGTAAAATAATGATAGTCTTAACATTGTCACCAAGTTTGGGCTCCAACATTCATTGTTTCGGTAGCTTATGTCTCCGTTATCTTCTCCACCTGCAGAATAATACGCAATTCGAAACGTAACGGGAAATCGATTAGCTAATTGCAAGTCAACACGACACCTAAGAGAATTACAAGTTTATATAAATTACGCACATAGCTGGGCACGGTTAATCAAAAAGTTAACTTCGTTAATCGTTAAAGTGATACATTTTTGCAAAGTTAACGCAAGTTACAGTTATCCTTAAAAGTTAACCATCAACAATACGTCTACCCGATGACCCTGTGGAAACTGGGTTCTTACCGGGCTTCAATGTTTTAATCAGCTTCTCAAACGTATCAGATGCTACAACATACAGTGGAATCATGCTGGCAACAAAAAAATTTACAATGCATTGGTCCATACCAGCTTGAGATGTGCCGCAGTCTGTAACATGGTGCCCAACTATTCAGCAATGCTTCGTTGACGTAACCTTATATTACCAGATGGAGATTAAAAAAAAAAAAAAAACTTTTGCTGCTATCTAAACCAAAATCCACAGCACTTGAAGAAGGCTTGAATTGTTTTTCCTAACCTCACGAGTTGACCCTGCTTCTACGTTTTCTTCAAACTGTAAATATTTAGAACTATGCACCCTTTTCATGTGTTGATGAAGATTATTAAAGGTAGAAATGTGAGTCTTGACTGTAGAAGGTATAGGCAAACACAGTTTGAATTCATAAATCAATTGTTCTCCCAGCTTTATTTAAATGCAATATAATCGCATAAATATGGCCAAGGTTTTTAATCTTCCCGTTGCTATTGTTATTATTTCTGATTTCACTTACAGTTTCTAGATCTTCAGTTTCCATGATTTAATCCTTTAACGAATATCAATTTAATTTATTTCACTGACAAACACCAACAAACTAAAAAGTGGCTCTATATTAGTAAAAAAAGTTATAAAAATATCAAAATCAATCGCTGATCGAATTTGAGACGTGTATTGTGCGCTGGTTTGCAGATTTAAAATACAAACACACCATAACTCTAGCGTTCCCGCTCACACCCATGCCATGCCTAGTAAAACAGTTATATAAGCATCACACTTGCACTCGTACTTCGCGTTACCTAATTCGTTCATCATTCGACTTATCGAGCGTACCAGCGTGCAATAGCGCGCAATTCAAACAAACGAAACGACGTCAGCACTCAACAGACAATGTAACGAACTAAGTTAAAGTTCAGTTTAATTGAAGTTAAGAAGAAAGTTAATGATTTTTTAGGTTGAATTAAAAGTTAAATTTTTGCAATTTCGTTAATTAACGATTAATGGATTAACGGTTTTCTGCCCAGCTGTGCTTACGCAGAAAATAAAGGAAAGTGTTTACATGTTCTTTGTTTCAAAATGCTTTATTCACTTCTTTACCCATCGTTTTCCCGCGCTCAAAATTTAGTTGGGTTTAAAATCGAATCGCTGTACAAAGGCGATTTCCTCCTAGACCCGGAGGGGATTATACCAGTTCACGTACTGTATCTGAGATCAGACAGCTCCTCTTACGTTTTCACGCAGATCCGAAGATAGTTATCGAGGGTAATACCTACTTCATTTAAAAAATACAGTTTTATTATCAACATCACAGCAAATTCCAGTATGAATACACAAACAAATAGCGATTACATTACATTCCTCCCGCCCCCCCCCCTTTTCCCATCTAATTACTTCAAAGTATAATAAGAAAAGATGAAGCTCTTGCAGCAGAGAAAAGATTTAAGATAAAAATCCGTGAAGTGAGAAAGTAGATGAATAGGGAAATTTCACACCTGACATAAAATCAATTAATTTTTTTAAACATATTTTATATTTTCTAAAAAGTACATCTGCTATGAATTTAATCTGTTTTATGTTGTTTATATACTTTATCATACTTAATTGTGGGCCACTAAAGCAATAGAGTGAATCTTGAAAATCAGTGATTAAATAAAGAGCTAAGTCATGTTTCAATAACATGAAAAACATTCTCACGTGGCTACATTATCTGTCTTAGGTATCTTCTATTGGTTTTTTTCTAGCTGTCGCCATACGTACAATTCTCTTGTGCAGCTTCTTCTAAATTGTAATTATTCTGTAAAAAATACTGCTGTGAAGGACAATATTTTTTTATTTATTTTTATACACATATTACCAAAGATCTGATTGTACAATTATATCGTAGAAAAAAAAAGAACGGTCCCACCGAGAATTCAACTCGGACCGCTGGATTCAAAGTTCAAAGTGCTAACAATTACATAGTAGGACCAACTTATCCGTTGTAGTGCCATTTAAAGTATTACATCTATAAGAGGAATAACCCTTTATCTGTTGTCATGTATGATAACGGCTTAGTAGTGTCGCAAATTTATATCAGTGAGTCTTTGTATGTTGGATAGAATACAATGTTTATGTGGTGATGAAAGATTTCAAAGTTGTGCCCCTACTGAAGATAATTATTTGAGGGATATATTTACTAGATAACGAGTGACCTACTTCACGGTTCTGAAGCACAGGAGTTGAGTGGGTGCAAAGGAGGGCAGCTTGATTTGTTTTCGATCATTACTGTACAACAGAGACAATATAGTCTGTAAAAGATACGTTTTAAGTGTCAGTGGAGGAGAGAATAATATTGAGATAATGCTGGGTCTGTTTGAGTGTAACTTTACTGACGAGGCGTGAATGCATTTTGACAGAAACATTGGCAGTAATTTTTGCAAAGGAAGAGACGACCAAGGATCATAAACTAGCACCTGATTTCAGCAATAAGGCATTAGGGAAGATTTCATTTGTGGGTAACCGAGTGAAGGGCTGAAATAATCCCCCCCCCCTCCCCCACTATATGCCTTTATTAGTCTGATGTGATTGCTACAGGTTAGATTTGCATTTGTTTACGTTAGTTCAAAAATCACTTTATGATTGTAAAATTAGAAACTTACTTGTTCCTACATTAGTAACTGTATGCATAATACTGTCGAAAATCTCTTTTGTTTATATTCTTATTTTTAAAAACAAAAAAACTGATCGTCTGATTTAGGCCTGAATGCTTGTTTTTCCCGTGAAGGCTTGCATACAAGAATCAAGCCTCTTGTGAACATTTATGTCCTTTGAAATGAGTACTCGTAGAAACTTTAGCGGCTACAGGAATATGTGTTGCGTAGGGAGTTTAGGAATGTTTAGTGAGAAGCGCACTGTGTTGTTTCTCTATGGATGTGGTAAGGCAGGAGAAGTTAGGAATTTCTGTACACGACAGAAATTTCGTTTAACTTGAGAAGAAAACTGGTGCTCTTCAGAAGACGCGATTGAAATAGTGAGGTTAATAAGTTGAAAACTTAACGGGAGATGAATGGTAGAGAGCAGATTGCTTTGTCTTTGGATACAGCACAAAACACATTTACCTTGGGTAATCGCGCTTGTGTCCGATGGTTTTTTAATCCTAAATCCACAGTACCAGTTGACTCGATCTTGATATGAAATGCTACTTCATCGCAAAAACTAGTTTAGAGATGAAGGGTTCGTCTTCCTGCATCTAATTAACATCAGACTCGAAAAATTAATTCTCTGTTCCTTATCACTTTCGGTCGTACCAGCTGTGACTAATAAGGTTTTGAAACCAATCGCACATTCCGCACCGACGGTTGAGAAATTTCTAGTTCCCAGTCAGGGCCGGCGCTAGGATTCTTGGGCCCCGGGGAAGTGTTCTCGGTCCCCCCCCCCCCAACCCCGATATTTGTTTTTTACTTTAAACTTTGATTTTTTGGATACAGGCAGATTTTTTTAAAATAAATTAACACCTTTTTAGAAAAGGTTTTTTCTGTTTGGTTTCTATTTAGCTACGCACCCTCGCCGGAGGGCCCCCTTTGGGGGACCGGGCCCGGGTACTTTTGCCCCGCTTACCCCTCCCTAACGCCGGCCCTGTAATCCCAGTTGACTTTCGAGTCGATTTCCTAAAACTCTCTTCACACACACTCCGTCGACCTGAACTTTAATCTCTTCAAAGGCACAATTTTCTACTAAAGAGACTAAACAATCGTACGACACTTTACATAGCCCAGGACGAACTCCGTATTTGCGACGAAACGCACTTAAACAATCCACTTTTAGCGAATATAATGCAATAACACCAAGCACTCTTCTGATGTGTCGCTTTACCATCTCAACTCCAACTGACAAATTTGGATAGTGTGACGGAGGATGCTCCTAGCGACATCTCTTACCAAACAAATGAACCTTCAGAAGTTCAGAACGTACCTCTAACAATTACTTGCGGAATGACGCTCCAAGTAGTGTCATTGCGGAGATATACCATTTCAGAGTTGCTGTATTCTTCCGTAATCACCCATAAATTCCAAGTCACATCTTCTCCACTATCTACCCTACAAAACAATGACTAGTAAAAGCTGCTATTTAGCACAGAAAGTAATTAGAGGAGGAGGTACGTTCGATGGTTTGGATTGAGTACGCAATAAAATATAGCTCGTCTGTCCTAGATTGAATGGTTGGGTAAATTTGATAGTGAACTCACCTTCTTTCCCTCGGTGTCTCCACGATAGAACTGCTCGGCGTGAGACTTTCCCAGTATAATCGAGTCCGCCGATTCCAGGTGTGATGGATTCGCTACTAGTGACAGCATGCAATCCGTATTGGACGTACGGTACGGAATCTTTGTAAACGACCCAAGGTGATATTTAACGTCGCCAGTGGTCTGTATGAAGAAATATGGATCAAAGCAATCAAAACGAAATAACTGTACGAATTTTACAAAGTTCAATATCTCATTCCCTTATTATAACTCAGACACTGAATATTGTTGCTGAAGATTACTGGAGCAGACGCTCAGCGAAAAACTAATTTATTTATTTTTACTTGTTTAAATGTCTATTTAGCCTGGCAGTATTGGGGCTACTAACCCCTCTTTTATATTTTACCAGGTGCTTATAAAACATCATTTACGCTTTTCACAAATTAACACCATACAATACTTAATTCACATTTTGCTTAAACTAACTTAATAATTTAAATACTGATTAAAATCTTAGTAATGTTGATGTGTAATTCGTAAATAATAAAGTAAGCAGTATAAACCAATGTTAATGATGGCTGAAGATGAAAATGGTGCAAACTAAATACTAATGAAGCCTAGAGAAACGTATAAAACGGACACAAATTAATACAAGTGAAGGCAGAATAAATACGTAAAAACATTATAAATGAATACAATTTCTTCTACATCTACATCTAGACTCTGCAATTCATAAATATTGTGGGTGGCAGCGGGTGCTAAGCACCAATCCTAATACTGCGCATTCCAATCCCGAACAGAACGAGGAAAGAAAGAATACTTAAAAGTATCACTTCAGCATATATTTCTCTAATCTTATCCCTCCTGTCATTGTGGGCTAAATAGGTTGGCGGAAGAACTATTTCATTGCACTCGTAAATTAAAGATTTCCGAATATTCTCCAACAAATTCAAACGACAACGACGTCGTCTGTCCGCCAAACAATCCCAGCCCAACCCACGTATCAGCTCTGTGACACTATCATAAGGACTGTAACTAGCAGTCGCGAATCGAGCGGCTCTCTTTCTCTAACGTGTCAATCAATCCCTTGCGATACTGTTCCAAAATTCCACAACAGTAATCCAAATACGGACACACCAGTGTTTTGTACGCTATTTCCTTTGTATGAGCATTACAACTTCTCAAAATACGACACATGAATCGTAGTTTAGAATTAGTTTTGCCTACGAAGGAAGTTATGTGCAGGCTCCATTTCTCGTTGCTTTGTACTGTTACGCCTAGATACTTCAGAGAATCCACCGTGTCAACAACTGAATTTTTAACTTTGTACTCGTCAGTAAACGGAGACTTTTTATTACTTATTTGCATTGCCTTACACTTTTTGCAGTAAAGTGTAAGTTGCTATTCATGGCACCATTCCAAAATAACATCCAGATCGCCTTGAATTTCCTAACAATCGTCAGAGCACCTCACTTCCCTATAGACAAGTGCATTATCAGCTAACAATCGCATCTTGCAATTAACGTTGTCACGTTCGTTTATAAAAATTAGGAAAAGAAGTGATCCTATTACACTTCCCTGAGGAAAGCCCAAAGCAATATCTAGCTTAGAAGAGGCTTCCCCGTCAACAACGACATACTGTGACCGACCAGTTAGAAAATCGGGTATCTATTCGCCAATCTGATCCGATATGCCGTATGCTCAAATCTTTGCTAAAAGTCGGTTGTGTGGTCCAGAGTCAAAAGCTTTCTGAAAATCCAAGAAAATTGCACCATCTTGTGACCCTGCATCGATAACTTTCATTAAGTCATGCGAAAATAGGGCCAGTCGGGTTTCACACGATCTGTTCTTCCGAAATCCGTGTTGGTTTGCTATAAGTAACTCGTTTTCAAAATAGAAACTTCATAACGTTAGAGCATATAACATGCTCCAGAATTCTACTGCAAACAGATGTTAGAGATATGGGTAGATAATTCCCAGGATCTCTCCGATCTCCTTTCTTGAAAACAGGAAACACCTGCGCAATTTTCCAGTCGGAAAGTACTTTTCTCTCTTCTAAAGATTTACGAAATATATCTGACAAAAATGATTCAATTTCTTCCTCGTATTCCGAAAATACTTTTACTGGTATACCATCGGGACCCGGCGCTTTCCCCCACTTCATGAGCTTTAATTGCTTTATAATACCTACACTATCAATTTGTACCGGATCCATCTCGGACTCTACACGCCGTGGAAAAGTGGGAATGTTTTCCATGTTTTCGTCAGTAAAAGAATTTTTAAATTCGATGTTAAATACGGTTGCCTTGTCGCGGCTGTCAACATCTTCCCGACAGTCTTGTAGTAGAACTGGCATATTGTTGTCACTACAACTAACTTATTTTACATAAGACCAAAATTTCTTTGAGTTTTCGTTGAGTCTCTTGGAAACTGAATTGCAACAAAAGTTATTAAAGGTCTCGCGCATTGCATTCTTAACATGTCCTCTTGTCTCACATAAATCATCCCTATGCATCGTCCTTCTTGAGCGTGCATGTATCTTCCTTAGCTTTTTAAGTAATCTTTCAACTTCGTGTATGCTACGGGGGATCATTCCCATCCCTGATTGTCCTTTTCCATATATGCAAATCCATAACTTCCCTGACTATTCGCATAAATCAAAGCCACATCTTTTCAACTGAGCCTTTTGCTTCTATAAAGGTATGGTAATTATCCCTCAAAAACGTTTTTAAACACTCCTTTGGGGCCTTTTCGAACCTATAAACGATCCTATAGTAGTGATACTTTAGGGAGTCTGGGACAAAAGATCTTAAGTAGGTCCCCGAAGAGATTCTACTCGACTGCGTGACGACCCAGTTATCCAATGTCGGCCGCCAGGTATCAGCACTTGCGGGACCGCATGGCTTGCGCGCCGTCAGGTGACCTCAATCTGCGCGCGCTATTTCGGGCTGTACAGCTACACGACATCGCCGCAGGTCGGGGAGAGGCCTCTATTTCCGACTGTCTCGCTATTAAATGCTACAAAAGGTGAACTCAGCGCAAGCGCGTGGCTATTCCTGTTTGTAGATGTCTATCAAGCACTCCAGTTCCTAGCATTTGCCCAGCAACAAGAATATTCCATTAAGTGAGCTTTTCATTAGGGATTTGAATGCGGGACGTCATGTCTACTGCTTGCTGGTGCTATTTCAGACCCCTGATTAAATCAAGTCCCTGGTTCCTCCAGCGCAGGTACAAATAAATATTCCTAAACCGTAAAAATAAATATTCCTAAACCGTCTAAAATTGGCAATTAAATCATCTGATCGTGTTATATTTCGTTTTTTCAAAACGAAAATCAGAATTTTAGTTTCCATACTGAGAGAGTGTATAACCTGCTTGATTTATTGTAATTGAATAAAAAGTTAGATACAGTTGTTTCAAAAGCGTAACTTTTTTGTTTAAAGTGTGATGATGGCATTACCATGGAATATGAACCATGGAACGTCATGGCGTAGCACAAATTCACATCTATACTCTGCAGTTCACGTAGTCGAAATTAACAAAGGGTGCTTTACACCAAAACTAACTCTGTTCATTCCAATCCCAAATAACACGTCGAAATAAAGAATACATATAAGTGTCAGCATGATAATCACACAATTCTATTGACTTCTAACTTATATGGATATATTTTTTTTGCTGTATGTATGTATTTTAAGTAATAATCCTAACAGTAGTCAGCAACGAGCTTTCGGGAGCATATGGGTTCGAATGCCAGACCGGTCATCCTGATTTCAGTTTTCCATGGTTTCCTGAAATCACTCCAGGCGAATACAGGGAAAGAGACATTCAAAAGTCCATGGCCGAATTCTTCACCGTTCCTTGCTCTACATCTTTTCTTACCCCTAATGAAAATGGCATCGACGAGGCACAATGCCCAAAAAAAAAAGCTGATATGCTGGAAATACTAGAATTTTGGATGGTCGTTGAAATTTCTCATATGTAACGACAGCAATATGCAAGTAATAATACACGGTAGACGCGGAAATTAACGATAGCTGCGACAAACTCCTAATTTAAAAATTCATTCATAGACAAACGTATGGAAAAATCAGCCACTTTTCTTGTTATGGAACATTACACATATTTTAACTTAATGAAGTTTCTAGACGAAAAAGAGCTCAAAAGCAGGTTGGGCAGGGGTAAAAGCTACGTATCAGTCTCGGAAAATATGTATTTACCACCACTTTGTAACACTATCAGTGATCTCAACATGTATTTTTTCCGGTAGATACTACTTCTCGGTCGTCAGGTCATATCTGTAGTACTGGGCAACAAATGAGAAGTGTAAAAATTTCTAACCCATCAGTGGTTGGAGAAAATAAAATGCAATCACATCACAAATGTTTGTGAACAAGGTAAGCTGATTTAAAGTATGTAGTTGATGGATTGATACTCAGCACTTCAGTCACCATAATGATATAATTCATTAATTGTTTAATTACCATAAAATTAACTTCTAAAATAACTTTCTATCAGACTGTCATTACTTTTGATAAATAACACTGAGCTGATTGATCTGGCAAAGTTATTCTAGAGACTGCCCTGTAAGCCCAAAGAGTTAATTCATACAAAAACATGAATTTACAAAACAACAATATGATATAATATATTTATTTTGTGGTGGGTAAAATGAAACAAAAAAGAATTAAATATAATATGTTTTTATTTATATTTCCCACATACAAGTAGTACCATCAACACCCAAATTTTTAATTACTATTTTATTAACCTCATCAGATACTAGTAAATTTTTATACGCAATAAGTTCTTGTCTTAGACGTGTATAGTCCAATGATGAACTGGGTGTCCATTGAGCTATACGAATATTTTTAATATGCATATCAATCAGTGTTTGCACTGTAGCCATATAATAGTCACGTAGCACTTTGTTCGCTAAAATGTCCACAAGCTCTGTATAGTATCTCGAAACTAGATAGCCCCACTTCTTCTTGACGGTCAAGGCGCCGGTCACTGCGGGCTGCACACTGATGATGTTCCTCCAAGACGAATCGTCGAAGAAGACACTGCCGGTAGGATCAGTATTTGGGTAAAAACATACTATTTTCATCCCGTCAGCCGTTCGGCAGGAGACGGGGTGCTCACCGAGTGAAACTTCGATCTGGGTGCATGCAGTGTTGAATAAGTCGGACACCACTTCCAATACTTGGATCAGCTCGTTCCATTTATCATACGTTAGTGTCACTTTGTTGTGCCCCATTTTATCGAGCACTAAAACAGGTTCAAATTCATGTTTAGACGACAAACCTATCGTCAAACGCTTTGAATCACCGGAGTTCAGCTGATACACTGACGAGAATAATACTACTTGCCAAGGCATGACTGCAGAATGATGCCAGGCTGGTTGGGGGGGGGGGGTATATATGCAAGAACTCCGTTATTTGACGTCACAGGTTGTGGGGGTTGCCAATGGCGGCCGCCAAGTGTCAGCAGCGTACAGCAGTGACCTCAATCTGCGTGTCTCGCGTGCTGGAAATGAATTTTGGATGGTCATTGAAGTTACTCATATGTAACGACAGCAATACACGGTAGGCGGGGAAGTTAACGACAGCCGCGACAAACACCTAATTTAAAAATTCAACACATCTCAACCTTCTTTGCCACTTAGGTACATGTTCCCCAGGTACCAAATTGTTTACATCAGTATCATCTCATATCTTCAACATAGCAATCCTCTCAGCCAATCAGTAACATGTGCCCTAAGTACCACAAAGGCATGAGTAGATTCAAGAGCCTTTCTTAAAACAAGCTGCAGTGCTATATTTTTGATGGAGCTGCGCTGTTACCATTTTATATCAAGGTAATTTTCCTTTAGACAACAGCTGCTTGTCTGTGTAAGTTTCTTGAAGTATTCAGTCGATTCTGCTCCACTTTTTTTCATCCAATCAAGACCCAGGAGAGTTCTCCATTGGGTTGCAACGCCCCCCACACCCCCAACCCCATCTGACGCCAACCTTCGGATTCAGGACCAAGTACGACATTTGTTTCTAATTGTTTCTAATTTTTCAACTCACCAGCGTACACGATATAGTTATACTGCCTCCCTTAGCTAACATGGTCACCAAACAGATATTAATACCAACATTTTCATATGAATCGCCACATACCGACAAGCATCTAAAGTGTCATCACAGGTACAGGTAATCCACTAAGAACATTTTTTTCGGATACAACAGTAACCAAATTCAATCAGAGCAAACAATCTTTAGTAGTTTTGTGAGCTAGCACCATGCATGATATTTATCAAAATCACCACCCGTGCCGACAGATCATTAGGGAGCGTCCATAAACTACGAAGCTTGGTCTAGGATAGCCACGTGGCTTTTCATTCATATAATTTTTTACATTTAGAATAATATACAGATCACCACACAACAGTATATGGATATTTATTTCCATCATTTAACTATCTCCATATGTAATTTGGATATCCTGTATTCTAACAGTACTGCGCATGCGTGTGACTTGAAGTCATAGCGTTGGTTGTACGGATGCACGCGGCTGGCGGATTTGAACCAATCGACAAGTGACGGCGCATTACAATTCGAAAAACATTACCTAGACTCAAATTAGCTTACAGATGTCACCAGTAATTTTCCAAGGCAGTGACAGTTTTATTGTTTTGAGGGTTTAAAAAAAAGTGCTTTCGTTAGGACGCCCGCGTGTGATCACACTGTCAGGGTAGTTTTGAAGCTATAGGGTTTTATTAACGAAAAAGGCTCTTTTTGGTTAAAGTAATATTTTCTGGAGTTAGCTAGACACGAGTCGGACAGAAGCAGGAAGGTGTTTGTCCTTAACAAATGCTTGATACACGCTGACAGGTGGATTAATCTGGAATCGGTGAGAATGCGAGCTTGCGTACGGCCACGAAGCAGTCAATTCGGTCTCATTAGATCAGGAACTGTCTAGTAGTTAACATGGGCTAAATTGTGGCAAACCGTCTCTCATAGCCTGATCCTAACCGCATAGTTTCCATTAAGATCTGACCTTTAATCATTATCAATAGGGTTCCGATCTTTATACCCCAAAAAAAAGAGAAATATGCAGGCAAATATGACCTAAAAATGGGTAAATATGACCTAAAAATGACAAAATATGACCAAAAATTTAAATGTACAATACATCAAAACATGCACAATTATACATCATGTATTTTATGTAGTAGTGCCGCTTTCATGTAGACAGCATAATTTGCTTTCGTGCACTCACCGCACCATTGGGAAATTAAATTTTAATTCGTTTTGTTGAAGCCACTTTAATTTCAGATAATTTACGGAATAGAACTCTTTCATCAGTACTAAAAATACTCCTCTCTAAATCCCCTTACGTAAATTCGCACTTCCGAAAATTTTTATTTTCGATATGGCGGTAGATCTACTACTAATCCACTGCAGATTTAACGATGACAGGATATTTCATTGAGATATTTATTGACGCGGATCGACACAGGCATGCTTCTACTATATTGTCGAGATTAAAAGGCGGGTGGAACATGTTTATAGAGTGAAAATAATGTATAACTTTAATTTTAATGGTAAATTTTGACCACAGTGAATATTAGTTTCCCCCCCCCCCCATTCCCACACCTGTACAACAGAAGAACAGTAATTTCTTTTCATCCATATCTAGTGAATCCCCGGTACTATTAAAAAACTACCAGATTTCTCCTCAAAACATGACCATAAATATTATCGGAATATGACCAAAACTAGGAAAATGGTCTGAATATGTATTTATATCCTATATAAAATACATTTAAATATAATCAGAAACGTTGAATCAGTGTTTAATTCAGCATTTCAGCTCAAAAAGAAGGGAGGGAAAAAATTATGACTTGCCCTAAAGAACCGAACACTAATTATCAATCAGTCATTTATCTTTTATATCGCAGGTCGGGGCTAACCTTGCAGAATAAGCTAACGTCTGTAATACGTACAGCAAGTACTCTAATAAACAGGTAGTTCAGCAGCTAGTCGACCTCATTGTTCATAACTAGAATAGTTTATCAGCTTAGACATTTAACAAGCGCTAGTCTTCCTATCCTCGTTGCTGGACGTAAACCAGCTGGTGTCAATCCTGATGTTATATAATCTTTCATAGTAGCTTCAAGACGTGGACCAAGAACGGAAGCCATCACTGAAGAAAGAAGATTCACAAGTGGGTTTTAGAAGCTTAGAAATATCCCGAAGGTTGGTCACATTCCATTCAACATCCTCCCTATCACAGACGCCCACCAAAAGAAATCAGGCCACCATTCGGCACCCTTACAATACCACCCATTGATAAATTAATTTTCTTCTGTCAAGTGAATTTCAGTTCAACTTTATATATATGCTTGCTTAAGCGTTATTTCAAGTTCAAAGTGTGGTGACAATTGGCGCTGTTAAATAAACTTACGAGGCTTATCTAAAATGTTTTGCCAATAGTTATAGAAAACTTTTAAGCAGATCAAAGAATCATTCCCTGGTAATGTAGAAAGAATGGTGACAGAACTGCAGCAAAAGAAAACAAAAAATGCAACTGTTCATTTTTTTTTACGTCGCAGGTATAGTTTGTTCTATTTTATCACTTAATGAACAGTGATAAATGAGATAAGGAGAATGTTTTTAGTGACACCTCAAGAAAAAAAGGGCCCCTGACTGTACCTGAGAAAAAGGTTTCTCCCAATAATTCATCATATGCAGGAGTGGCTAGTCTCACAAAATGTTAATAATTACAGAAAAATACAAGACGCAAATATTAATTGTGTTGGATGTAGTCTTCTCGGGAGACTAGCCGAGTAAGTAAGATGTTTCCACGCGATATTTCGGCGATCTCAAACTCCGTCGCCATCTTCTGGTCATCACCAGAAGATGGCGACGGAGTTTGAGATCGCCGAAATATTGTGTGGAAACATGTTACTTACTCGGCTAGTCTCCAGAGAAGACTACATCCATTCTCAACGCCGAGAAAGACTTCGTTCCTATTAATTGTGTTCAATATATATGCAATAATTTTAACGATAGTCTGTCAAGAGAAAACAGTACAAAAAGTCTTCTGGAATTAATAGGGAAAAGATAAATGCCACACAGTGGGGGGAGCGAGATGCCAAGGCTATAGCTACGTCAGGCTATGTGGAGGAGGGGGGGGGGGAAGAATTAAACGGAGGCCAAAATGGAGCCACGTAGTTTATGGACGCTCCCTTATAATCTGCTCATCTAGTCTGTTGAAAGCCTTTACTTGAATGCAACCGATTGAGTTAGCCTGTCAAATCCATTCAGCCAACAAATACACGTTAGCGGGCGTCCATTAATTACGATAGTTGTTTTTTTTTTAAATTCACCCCCCCCCACAAATCCAGTGGTGAGATGTGGTGAGATCTGATGGGATCACTCCTCCCCTGTTGACGACGTCGTAAGTTTTTAGATCTTTTTTTTTTTTAGCTCTCCTCTTTAAGTGCGTTAAGATCCCCCCTCCCCCCCCCACCCCTAACGTTGGAAGTGGTTTTGGACTTTTTTAGCTCTAATATTCTTCAACGAATTAAAAATACGACGTGAGATTTCGCCGGACCCTCCCCCCCCCCAATTTCACTTTACGTAATTAATGAACGCCCTCTAAATTATTCGTTATTTAACAGGAAGAATGTGAACGACCTCCACCATTGAAAGGAAGGAAAATAGGTATAACAAAAGGAAAGAAAAAAGTTTTTTTGTTACTTAAGGTTTTACGCCTCGTCGACGTCGAGGTCATTAGAGGCGGGATAGTACTGGGTCAAGGAAGGGGAAGGAATTCAGCCATGGTCTTTTTGAAGGAAGCATCCCGGCATTCACCTGGAGTGATTTGGGGAAACCATGGAATACCCAAATCGGGATGCCCGGACAAGGATTCGAACCGGCGTCCTCCCGTGTGCGAGGCCACCCACCATGCCCGGTAAAGAAATAAGAGCCTATGCAATGAATAGAAATAGATATCTTGCTTGCCAGATATTTTTAACCACTTCATAAAATACAGGAGGCATCATTATATTTTTTATCTTATTTTTTGTGCTGATTTCGAAAAGAAGATGAAATTAAATCCCTGTAAGAAGTAGAACCTACTACTTCCTCAGCTACGTCGACTTCTCCAAAGAGAACGAAGATCTGCTCGAGAGGCCTGCGGCACACGTTTGCCAGCACATTGAGGCGGCCCCTGTGAGCCATGCCCATCACGAACAGCTCCACTCCCTGCTGCGCGGAGGAGGCGATGATTTGCTCCACAGCTGCGATGAGGACCTCGCAGCCTTCACAGCCGAAACGTCTCTCGCTTGACCACTTGCGCGCCAAAAAATTCTCAAACCTGGAACAGTATAACGCAAGGTTTAGTCAACTTTATTTCTTGAAAGTATACAAGTGATCGTATCGCGGAATAATACAAGGTGGAGTTGAAGCTTGCTTAAGCTCCATGCATTCAGTCAGGGGTGTGCACTGTAAGAGGATAAACAGTGTCCGTTTCAGTTAAACAACAAATTATTGTCAAATTTCTACCCAAAGAGGGAACAAAACTGAATGAAATATTCCTAAAAAGAATGCAGCCTGTCCAAAACCTCAGTTGTGTATCGCCTTATCTACTCCTTCATAAAAATCTTTTCACGAAACTCCCAACGTCGAATTGGTGTTTCTTGGGATCAGTTGATTACGGAATGTTACTGATTGTCAATCCTCAGCTCCTGTTGTTTTCTTTGTTTTTCATATCAAGAAATTTATTATGATGCAATATGATGTCTTTCATCAATAAATTGTGTTACAAAACTTTGGTCAAACATTACGGTGGTGTAGTATGGGATCCACATTTTGCGATTCAAATACAGGAATTGGGGGGGCTGCAAGGAAGGGCTTCTACATTTATCTCTGCAAATTACAGCAGAACACAATCGGTAACTGATATGATAAAGGAGCTTAAATGGAAATGAAGTCCGCCGGATAGTGTTTTGAAAATACGATATTTCGACGACTAGCTCCGACGTCTTCATCAGGTATTGAGACGTCTGCACAGGTCGGTAAGACGTCTCGACACCTAATCGGAGCTAGTCGTCGAAATATGGTATTTTCGAAACACTGCCCGGCGGCACACCCGTGAAGACATCATTTCAAGCATACGCCGGGAAAGTCTCCGTTCTTACATTGAGCTGAAATGGGATTAATTGGAAGACAGGAGGAGGGTGAAGAGAGTCATGGAAGTATACAAGGCGTATAAATGTGACGAGGCGTGTGAACATATTGATGTAAAAATTAGGAGAGATGCATGGAATCGAAAAGATGACCATGACCATAGCACAAGAGGGCAGATTTTCTTTCGTAGGTAAGGGTTACAGGGATTGGAATAAGTTAGATGCGAAATGATGAATAAATTACTAAAAACGCTGAAAGAATTTAAAGTTGAAATTAGTAGAGGGCAGAAGTAGGCGGATATAGCAAAGTGGAAAAATGGGTGTGTAGGTAAATTGACAACGGAGCGTGCACCCCATAAATTAAATAAATCTCACACAACTGCGTCTACTTGGCTAGGATATGAGAGTACCCCATTTTACATAGACTGACACTTAAATACTGAGCCTGGTTCTGTTTAGTTCACTGTAAATGATAAAACTTTAAAACAACCTGCACTGATTTTCGCAGTTCACCAGTTTCATGCCTGTGCACCGAAACGCGAAGTACTGTAGTGTATTGGAACGACATGAATCGTTCGTCACACTTTTTGCCTGTGCAATTTGTTTAACTATTTATACGCTACTGCCAACAAAGTCCTATTCCTGCAGGGGATTCAGTCTGATGACTATCTAAATTTGAAACTTATGTAGCATTATTAAATTAATGAACGGCTTTATTAAATTAATGAACGGCTTTATTAAATTAATGAACGGCTTTATTTTGAAAACTCAACTTCTTTACAAATATCGAATTATTACTTTTATAAAGCAATTACTAACCGATATATTACATACCTCTACGGAGTATAAAACGTAGTCTTTCTTCAGAAAGGCTAAGACTGAACACACACATAAAAAGTGAACAGATTGCTGATTTCTACAAACAAACAAAAAAAAACAAAAGAAGTGCAGCCAAAATTATGATAAAAATCAGTATTTCAGTTTATTGCAAATACAGAGTGAATCTAAAGGAGTCAGCAAATACATTCGTGATAACATTTTGTATTATTTATATCCATAAAACTTAATCCGAGTATATGGGTTCAAGAAACGCTCAAAAATTATGAAATTGATTTCTATAGGAATTTCACAATTTTAAAGCTTAGGATCGGAATTAAAATATGTGATAAGTATTATGTTTCTACGTTACAGACGCCGGAGCAGTAAACTAAAGTCAGAAACAACAAAGATGCTATAACTAGATGTTGTATTGAGTGTTCATATCATTCGAAAAGTGAAGCAACTGGGTTTAGGAGGTAATGGTTCAGGGTGCATTTTTATCGTAAACGTAATTAATTTGCGTTCTGTCGAAACTCTGTATTTTCTTCCTGATGACGTAGAAAATAGACACATTCCAGATACAGATGTATGTATGTGGAATGTATTAATGCGCGTACGGTGCATGTTTTGTTTTTTCGAGCAGCTACATTAATGGATATAGTAGTTAGATTGGAATGAAGCCTGAAAAGATTCGTCATCACAGCATCCAATTTTTCTGGATAGGGTGCGGATGAATCTAGATTTGGTTCAGTTCCAGAAATGGCGGATTTGATAAAACTTTGTACCCATATTTCTCATCAACTGAAAATACCGAAGAGGTAAATCAGCTCTTTCTAGGCAGAATACGGGTAAAATTACGTTTAGTTTAATTCCTTAAATAGCTGGTGCGAATTTGATGAAACGTGATACAAATGTTTCTCATCGAGAGACTAAAATTAAAATACGAGTAAATCAACACCATCCACTCCTTTCTAAAAAAGCGCGGGTAAATCGATGTTATCTTTAATTCCAGAAGTGGGTGGTCCGAAATTGATGAAACATGGAACAGATATTTCTCACTAGGAGACTAAAAATACTGTAGAGGTACATCAACCCCATCCTATCCCTTTCTAGGAAGAGTGTGAATAAATCGACGTTTAATTACTGAAATAGTTGGTGACAATTTCGTTAAATTTGGTTTCTCATCGGACGAATAAATATAGTGTATGGGGTAAATCAATTCCAGCCCAACCGTTATACCTTAAATGTGTTGAGATAACCGAGATTTCCCTCTCACGTCTTTGGGATTTGATAAGTCTTATAATAAATCATATAATGATGCCTTTCATTTCAGTAAAAAGTTATGACATGCTTAATGGTCACCAATTTTTTTATTAGCATTATTATTTATCCGAAATAAACGTATAATGTCAATAGAAAGCTGAAGTGATTACATATTGTTGAGTGGAGAGTTGGCTCAGATCAAGATCTAATAACTTTTTTTAACTGAACGACCACGAGACTTGGCCTATTCTTACAAGAATTATTTTTTGGGATATAACTTGCAGGAGGGAATGGTGTGACGAAAGATTCAAGTCGGTTCAATACATTACACAATATCGTGCTATAGTGAAACTAAGTGCTGGTTGTATTTCATTTCTAGTTTACTGTACAGAACCAGTCTCATTATTTAAATGTCAGTCAATGTAAGATGGGAAATTGTGATGCAACATATATGTCCTGGCTTGGTGACGCCAAGTAGAAATAGCTGTTTGAGATTTATTGAAAAAAAAGTTAGTTTCTCAAAAGACTAGCGAAGAATCCGATGATTGGAGCCTAGCAATTTGAGAAATTTGTTCACCCTACTCCAGACAGAACAGTGGAAAGTGGGGATGTCGCGTGTTGACCGAGCTAGTAGCAAATTTACCCACTGTGGGTCCGTTCCAGCGTATACCTACTGCCAACTGAGGTACTTCCGGTTTCCAGCCGGCATCTGTAAGTTCCTAGCTGGGACAAAATACATGCACAGAGACTTAACTGGCCTAAAATTGGGACATAGGTGCTCCTTGAATAATGTAAAGAATTGCGGTTACTTGATTTATTCGGCGAGAGCAGTTGTATGGTACAATTACAATCGACTGGTACATAAAATCAGCATTCCTGGCATTAGAATGATGGACCATAGGATCCGATGTTGAGACAGAATGCGTTACAAGCCAGCAGAGGGAGGATTCTTGGAAAGATGCCCAAAATGGCTTGATTAGACCGTAACATCTATATAGAAATCAGCTACCGCGACAGCTCCGCCGCGTGGAAAAGATTTTTCGTTGTCTTTATAGACGAAAAATCTTCCGCAAGTGTCAATTCAAAAAAATGAAAAATTAATAAGAACTAAAATTTATAATACTTATAATCATACAACTTTATAATCTACCAAATATGTTGCTAGTTTAGTCAGGCTGGTTGCCTTTGGATTTTCATTGTTATAGCAAACACTAATTAACTTCAATGATTATACTGGCATAATGAATGACATAAAATTTACATATAATTCTCAACTACTCTTGCTTTGGTTAGATTAATGGATTTGTAAATTTTGTGGCTTTACAGTATTAAGTTGGTAGCAACTGGAGTAATGTGCCAACTAAGCTTTAGGTTCCAAGTTGCTTTGTTTACATTTATATAAATTAAGTACAACTTTGATAAAATAGGGCCCTTAAATGTCTGTTTACAGCTAGTAAAGCTGTGCTGATAGTCTCTCAGTTCAATTGGTCATTGTTTTCACTTAAAAACTAGTAAAGTCTTTGCTTCATTTGTAATTGAATAACGATTCGACTAAAGATCCATTTAACACAGTTAACATACTATATAAGTGACACTTTGCATTCTGTTGTTATACATAGCTTTCAAAACAAAAGTTTGTATACAACTACTTAAATTTGTTGACATCAGACTGCGGTGTTGTCATTGCAGTCGCTGCTTTTACAGTTCGTCATTTAACAACACTTCTTGTCATTGCAAGAACGGAAACGACTTCACTGATCTAATTATGGGATAAAATTTTTAACTGCTACATTTACATACAAAGATAAACATGGATACACATTTGAGAAAGTCAGTTTGACATTAAATGGGGAGGAGCGTATCAGATATCCTCAGTGATTTTATACGTCCTTCTTTCAAAGAAATGTGAATTTCTCTTTTGCTACTTTAAATTGGGCTTGAATGGCTAGTTATTGAATACAACATGCTGTTCGTTAACATCGAACAAGATTTCAGGCATTATTTATTTGCTCTGCAGTAAAATACTCTGTGTTTCCTCTATGTTTAATAATTCATTTTCTCTTTGTTTTTGTAAGATGTTCTTAGACATATTAAGTGTAACTCTTATGCATTTGAAGTATTCCTTGAAGTTTAGCGGCTTCTAATCGATTCTCAATTATCACGAAATGAGTTTGTGTTTCGTAAGGAAGATAGTGGACGATCTTCTTTAAGAGTGAGGTTCTTCCTGCACAAAATAAATTCTGAATTCCCTTCAAGTGGCTTGTTAGAGAAAACATTTGTGTTATTTGTTTTGTTTTATTTATAACAGTGGGTACATTCCTCTAATATGCGAGGATGGTATATGAATGAAACGCTCGCCTTGTGCTTTTTAATATGGTGAATCGTAAATCCCGCTGCTAGGAATAAACTGTAGGTTGCTTGGAACTTTCTTGTTATTTATTTACTTATTTATTTTACTATCATTATCGTTAGTACTAAGCGAACTATACTGACTTAGTACAGTGATGTGTTGGCAATGTATGTACTGTGTTAGCGCGGGACGGAAGGCTTCGTGATATTGCCACTGGCTTGGGCGCGTACGCGGAGCCTTATCAGAGCTGGCTCAGCCAGCGCGCCGACCTCCTGCGATATCAGAGGCGGCCTTGCTTATCGCTTACGTGAGCCCGGCAGCCATCTTGGCTTGACGCTGTTATCTGTGACGTGTTGGGTCGAGCCCCCCGAGCACGTGCGTTTGTTTACATACAAGGCCACGTGGCTGTGTTTGCTAATAACTTCTGTCCTATTAATCGTATCTGAGCCCCGTTTTCCGTTATTTGCAAGGCTTGGACACTGCTATTAGGTTATGCTTGTGGGGTCAAAGACTAAAATGATTATTTATATGGTTTCAAACGATTAGCGTGCACCTTCTCTCGTTTATAACGCCCCTTTTGGATAACTACGTTCGGTAGATCAAGCTCCAATATTTTATATGGGCCAACAAAAAGGGTTCCTAGTTTCTGGCTTCGTCCCCTGCGGATGGATTCGTCCTTGAGGAGAACCTTATCCCTGATCTTAAATTCAACGGCGTTTTGGGTTCTATCAAAGTATTCCTTATTTTTCTCCTTGACCTCTTTGTTAATTTCTCTGGCTCGCTTGTGCAAACTTTGTAGCCTAGCCTTTAGCTCTGTAGCATAGTCCTCATATGAGTAAACAACTTCGGTAGGGTCTCTTTGCAGTACGCCTGGTATATTAGGCACGCGCCCAAAGAATAGTTCAAAAGGTGAGAAACCTGTAGCTGAGTGGATATTAGTATTTATTACAAAGATGGCAAATGGGACCCAGGAATCCCAGTCTAGCTGATCGTTATCTACGTAGTGTCTAAGGTATTCTGCGATAGTGCGATGTTGTCGTTCAAGTGAACCGTTAGTGGCGGGGGCGTATACGGAGGTATGAATTTTTCCACCTTTAGAAGTTGGCACACCTGTTTCATGGTGTCACTAATGAAATTTCCTCCATTATCACACAAAATTTCTGAAGGAATCCCGTAGCCTAGTATGATTTCCTCGACAAGAGCTTTGGCAACAGTGCGCGAGTCTTGTGCGGGAACAGCAACCGCTGCCATAAACTTCGATAGACTATCTTGGAATGTGAGTAAGTATTTGTTACCTTGGTGAGAAATGGGGAACGGCCCTACGATATCGATGGCACATCTTTCAAAGACTTGTTCTGGTGTTTGGGTTAGCACAAGCGGCATTTGTGTGTTGCGCGTTGTTAATTTAGTTTGTTGACAGCTATGACATTTCCTAATGTATTCTCTGATATCCTGTTCCATACCCTTCCATTGAACGTATCTTTTCACCTTCTCTATTGTTTTGTTTACACCTGTATGACCAGCCACCGGTGACTGGTGGCATTCCCGTAGGATTGCTTGTTTTTCAGCCTCATCTAGTTCAGGAAACTCATCCTCTGTAGTCTGCGTCTGCGCTTCGACCTTTTGTGTTTGAGTGTGTGTAGTATTAGTGTTCTCTGAGGTGTCCATATCTTCACTGGCGTTATTATCTTCATTGGTAGGAGTATATGGGACTAGGTGAATTTCTGTGATTCGACTGAGGGCGTCAGCATTCGAGTTTACCTTTCCACGTTTATAAATCAACTGGAAATTGTACTCAGAGAGTTTTAATCGGAATTTCAACAATCTAGAGGATGGGTCCTTGACATTAAAAATCCATGCAAGAGGCTGATGATCGCTTATTATCTTAAAATGAGTCCCAAATACATAAGGACGAAATACCTTGCACCCAAACAAGCAGGCAAGACACTCACGTTCGCTCACCGAGTAGCTCCTTTCTGCTTTATTCAGCGTCCTCGACGCGTAAGCTATAGGTAAATCTTCTCCTATTTTCCCTTGCGATAAGACAGCACCGAGGCTTTCCCCGCTGGCATCGACAGTAATTAAAAATTTCCTCTCCAAATCGTGGGTATTGTAACACAGGTGGCGTAATTAGTTTCTCCTTAAGGGTCTGGAATGCCTGTTCAGCTTTAGGGTTCCATTCGAATTTGACGCCTTTCTTGAGAAGATCATATAATGGCTTCGCAATTCTGCTGTAATTTTCAATGAATCTTCGATAATAACCGGTGAGGCCTAAAAATGTTTTTAGTTGTTTTGTGGTTTCTGGCTGAGGGTAATTTTTAACCTTTTCGGTTTTCGCGGATCAGGATAAACTCCTAAACTCGTTATCTTATGGCCCAAATAGATAATCTCCTTACGAAGGAACTCACATTTGGCTGGCTCCAATTTTAAGTTGTGTTTTCGGAGCCTGGAAAAGACTTCTGCTAACCTTTCCTGATGTTCGACCAAACTACTTCCGTAAATTAAAACATAATCTAGGTACACTAGAGATTTATCACCATTGATCCCCAAAAGAACCTGGTTCATCAATTTCTGGAACGTACTACCGGATGTGGATAACCCCATCGGCATCTTGGCGAAATGGAATTTTCCTTTGTTTGTACTGAAGGCGGTCATCTCTCTATCTTTCTCATCAATTAGCACTTGGTGATAGCCCCTCGCCAAATCGAGTGTAGAAAAGTACTTAGCTTACCTAAGGAGTCTAGAATCTCTGAGATAAGAGGTATTGGGAAGGTTGATCCCACGGTAATTTCGTTGAGCTTCCTAAAATCTACGACTACCGATATTTTTTGCTTTCCACTGGCGTCTGCTTTCTTGTGAATTAAAAGTATAGGGAAATTCCAACCACTGGTTGATTCTGTAATGATTCCCTGTTCTAACATGTTATTAATCTCTTCATCTAATATGGGCTTTAAAGCTTCAGGTGTTCGGTACGATCTACAGTTAATAACAGTTCCTGCTGCTTCAGGTTTAAGTTTAATTTCATGTCTCACAGTGTCAGTATGTGTAAGCTTATCACCTGGAAGGAAAAAGAGATCGTTGTATGTTAAGCATAATTCCATAATGGACTGTCTTTCCTCCGGGTTAAGATGTTCAAGTCTCAGATTCTCTTTAAGCAAGTTAGCACGTGGCTTTGTTTTGGTTGACCGCTGCGCCATATGATCCGGCGGCTTATTAACATGACGTATGCGTTGTGGGCTGGGCACGTCGGCATCAGCTGACAGCTCTGTGTACGGTTGTGTTTCCAAAGCTGTATATTAAAATTCTACTTCCTCCTCTCTAGTATTCAAAACAGGAATAATACACTCACCGTTCTTTACTTTAACAATTGATTCGGGTACATGGACACCGGAAATTAGCTCTTGTTTACCTATTATAGCTTCTGTGTTCCTTTTACCTTGTACTTTTATTCGCAAAACTCTCTCCTCTCTAGGACCTACTTTAATTAATTGCTCTTCTTCATCTGCAGTGGTTTGTTTCGATTTGTTAGGTTGCCCTGGATGAAAATTTTGTTTGTTTTGATTTTCGCTTCCGCTGTCAGTGACTCCCCGATTAGGCACTGCATTGTTTTCTGCGGAAACATGAGTGTTTTTTGCTTTCTGTTGTTTCGAATTGCCTTGAGTGAATGCCTAGTGTTTGGTTGTCTTTTGAGTGAAATTGTTTTGAGAGTTTCTAGCATGATAATTCTGCTTACGCTTGTACTTTGGGAAAGCATTTGCATTTATTACCCTGGCCTTCTGGTCTGTGGAACGCTTTTCCTTCCTTGACAACATGGGAATGTTATGACCTTTAACGTAAACTGTTCTGTTCTTATAATTAATTACTATTCCATGCTGGAGCATAAAATCTCTTCCTAGTAACCCTTGCTCGCTAATATCAACCTTTCCGGATACAACATGAAATTTATGAGTTAGGTAATGGTTGGGAGTTAAATACAATCTCAGCATAACTGTTCCTTGAGTTCTAACCAGTTGAGGTGAGATCCCCTTGATTTAGATTGTCTGTTGCCTGTTTATAGGAGTATTTGGCTTCAAAGCTGATTGATTTATAAGACTTAATTGCGCCCCACTGTCAAGTAAATATGGAATATTTTGATTGAGTATGCTAGGGCAAGGCAGTTTTATATAATCACTAGCATACTGACAACCTACGGCATATACAGATCCATAATTCCGAGTGCTAAGATGGTTGTCTACTCCTGCACCCGGGCACCGTTTCCCTGTTTGTTTGAGTGTGTTTATTTATCCCCCAGATTTGCTTTACATTTAGATGGGAAATGCCCGATCTCATTGCACCTTGCGCATTTGTTTCTTTTGGTTCGACAATCAGCTACTTTGTGGCCGGAATTTCGGCAGTAGCTGCACGTAATGTACTGGACTCTTTTGAATGTTGCATTGCTTCTACAATCTTTGGCACTGTGGCCAGTACGATTGCAAATTTGACAAGTTATGGCGCTTCGACATTCCCTACTTAGGTGTCCCGATTTTCCACAGGAATTGCAAGTAACGAATGTACCTCTATTGTGTCTGAACTGTGTCGTTTTAGTGTCTGTTTTGTTATGTGAATATTTTTCGCGTTGCGATAGAATTGTTGATTCTTCCGTAAGGGCTAAGTCAACGACTTTTGGCAGGGTCGCCTTTTTACCCTGTGCTCTGACAATTGTCTGTATTCTTTCGTCTTTCAACCCTTGGACGAAAGTCGCATAAGTCAGCTTTTCTATTAATGCAAGACTTCCCTCAACATCCGCGGCCTTCATTTCATTTACAGTGGCTTGCCGGAAATCATGTTCCAATGCATCAACACGAGAAGCCCATTCTGCTATTGTTTCGTTACTTTTCTGCCTAGCCAAGAATAATTGATATGCGTAATCATCCAAGGATCTCTGCTCCCCGTAATTTTCTATCAAAATAGCTTTGAACGAAGGCCAATCTTTTGTCTAGTCTCTGACAAGAATTTTTGACCTTGCGTTCGAAACTATTTTGCTTTGACAAACTGTAACAATACATCATGCTCCTCTACAGCTACTTAAGAGAAAGCTGTCGACACATTATCAATAAAGGATCTCAGTTCTGATTTATCTCCGCTAAAATTGTAGGGAATTAATTTTAGTGCATCTGTGACTGAAATTTTCACACTACTTGATTCACGCACACTTTCCGCACTCGATAGCTTGTCGGTGGGCATTTTGAACACTTGTTAGGCACTGTTTTTCACTTTACTCACTGTTTTGCTGCAATTGCTATAGCTGCTCTGCGATGCGCGCCGGCAACCAGCGCCTCTAGCGGATGCCGCCGTCCCTTCTCGAGTCGCGATCTTTTCTGCTGCGTCCAGGTCGCTCTGCCGGCCGCGTAGGTTAATCTGCGTCGCTCACCAAATGATTCCGGAACGTCTTCTTCTTTCTTGATCCTTCTCTTGCCTATCACTCTCTCTGTGATTAACTAGTCTCTGTGTTAGGTATAGCGAGAGAAATAATTTCTTCCTCTGCTATGCTAAGTGGAACTTTGTTCCAAATTAGTATGCGGTAATTGAAACCCCAAATCTGCACACCAATTTTATGTGGGTATGTCGCGTGTTGACCGAGCTAGTAGCAACTTACCCACTGTGGGTCCGTTCCAGCGTCTACCTACTGCCAACTGAGGTACTTCCGGTTTCCAGCCGGCATCTGTAAGTTCCTAGCTGGGACAAAGAAATGCACAGAGACTTAACTGGCCTAAAATTGGGACGTAGGTGCTCCTTGAATAATGTAAAGAATTGCGGTTACTTGATTTATTCGGCGAGGCAGTTGTATGGTACAATTACAATCGACTGGTACTTAAAATCAGCATTCCTGGCATTAGAATGATGGACCATAGGATCCGATGTTGAGACAGAATGCGTTACAAGCCAGCAGAGGGAGGATTCTTGGAAAGATGCCCAAAATGGCTTGATTAGACCGTAACAGGTTCTCACCACTAAAAATCACATCGCGGACTGGGGCGAATCGTGCGCGCAAAGAGGCGCCCTCGATTCCGGAAGGTGGGGAAAGCCTTCTTCTCATTGGCTGACAGTCACTACGAACACGCGTGTGTATCACGTGCCCATAGTGTGTTAGCCTCATGTACTGGTTGTGCTCTACAGCGTACCCACAGTAAAAACTGCCAGCCCAGCGGCCTTGGCTTCGGTGTCGTGTACTAGCGGTGTAATCTTCCTGCTACCGTGCTGGCTTGGAAGTACTCTGCCTTCATTATTACTAAACTCTATACTAACATCTATACAGAAATCAGCTACCGCGAGTCAAAAAATGGCGCTGTCTCTTCGGTTTATGAAATCCCTTGTTGGACTGCCCCTCAAAATCTTGCAGCGGAATGAAGGCTAGGGCACATTGTGTTAATGGACTTCGTAAAATTTCAGCCAACTTTTCATCTTCTTTCGGGCCAACATTGCTTTAAAACGTATTAAAATTGTGAAAATTTGTAATAGGGAAGGAAATGAATGGTTGTAACTACATAACGTGGTCAAGTCACACCCTTGTGGTATAAAAATAATAATTCCGTGTGGTCGTAATTACCTGTTGGCAGGCGGCAGGGTTTTTCTATTGCCTGCGCATTCCGTCCCTGTTGTAGCCGACTTAACCCGGCAATCCTACCAGGTATGAGGAAGTGTATATTTTAGTTCCTTAATAAATTATGTATTCTTTTATTTAACTCAAAACCCTAGTTATAAACAGTAATTAATGATGTGTCCAATTAATAATGAATAATTAATCGTTAATTCGCAACCAAATATTGGGAAAAGAAATAAAAGTAAAAAATACAAACCCTGTTGCACGTTGTAAATCGATGAGTATGTGCTTCTTCTCCTCTTTTGATACTTCCATAATTCCCGGAATTTCCAATCTTTTTCTAATCCAGTCACGTTGTTCTGGGGAAGTAAGATGAATGTATTCCGAGCCGATGTGTTTGCAGTAGATGTTTTCGAGTCGGTTCAATATTTCACGAAGTGGGAGTGCTGTCTCTTTACCTCCAATATACGTATCTGGTGGTAAGTTAAAGACTCGGTCCATATCCTTTTCTCCTGAAAACAATTAGGGAAAATTTCTTATAAATTTTGCGAAATCAACAAAACATTATAGCCTATAACGCGGCAGACGAAGGCCTGAATATGAAAACTGGAAGGTGAAGACTCCAATTCGAACTGTTTAAAGTATAACAGTTAAGGAAACAATGAACTTAACAAATTTAGTTTTCGAGTTTTAAAAAAGTATTTCGCACTTAGGCCTAACTAAATAAATTAATGTATCTGATATTAAATCAATCAAACCTAATTTTTTTTAAGAAGTGATTATTGATTAAGTAAATAAGGTATAGAACAAATTTATAAATTTATAAGCTGGGTACACATTCTAGAAAATATTGACTGAATACAAATTTGTCTACAACTTGTAGTTATGCAACACAACTATGTTGATCTCATATGAAGGAAAGTCCCATTTTCCTCGGTTTTTCGTCATAAAGGAGTGAAGTGGAAAATTCAGATCAAGAGCAGAATGCAGTATATTCAAAACTGAATAATAGTTAGGCATAGGCAGATATTTGGAAAAATAAGCTCCTGGTGGTATCACGTTGTAAATACTTTGAACCATGAAAGTGTATTGTAAGTGTGAGTTATTTAATTTATTTATTTTGGAGTCATTGTAGAACAAGATTAAAGGAAACAATCCCAGATATGTAAAACCAGCAACCCTCTTATTAATTGACTCCTGGACTGGATAAAGTATGAAATTACTGTCAAATAATAACTGATGTTAAAATTGTGGAAGCGATTTTTCCGGAATTGATTATTATAAATTTCACGTATACAATTTTCCTTCTAATACATAACACAGAATTTATTTTAAATTCTTTCGCTGTTGGAGGTTAATTGTCAAGAATTTCTCTCAATTATTTATTCCATTTTATGAATCCCTTATCTACCAGTGGAAACTTTCCCACTCCCTTAAGCCTGAAATCAAGTTCTAATATTTACTCGTCTCTTACTTTGCACATATTGCTTATAATTTTTAATCCAGTATCTATCCGGGCCTTATCGCCGGGTATGCCTCAAGTATATATTGAACTTCCTTCAACACCTCCTGTTCAGTCTGCCTGTAAAGGCCCCTGCCAGGCAGACCTCACACACAACGCGCCTGCACGCCGGGATACATATACGACTCCAAACAGGCGCAGAGGCATCAAAACAAACCAGGAAAACAAATAGAATCATCTAGAAGCTAAGTGGGACTATTTCTTACAGAGGTCGCCGTACTACCACACAACGGAATTCCTGCGCCAGGCCGCCTATATAAGTGTAGCCGGCCGCTCCACCGCCAGTTCCAGCCTGACCGCTGAACCAGCGTCAACTACAGAAGACCACCGGAAGTTCGCGAGAAGTAGAAGCCGTCACTCTACCCCGGATCAGGACCAGGCTGAAATTCTCGACGGTCTTCTGATAACTGTACCCACATTTGTTTATGGTTTACCTGTTGTATTGTGTACCGAGTAATAAACTTCAAGGAACCGTTAAGTGTAGTTCACTTCAGTGGCGAAGGGGTTGGGATAAGAACTCTCGACCATCATGGCTACGCCAGCAGCACCTACGGAATGGCAACAGTTCCTCCAAGGACTTCTACATCAGTTCTTCGAATCTCAGAGACAACTGATTGCGGAAGTCAGGAATCTCCGCCAACCCACGACCCCGCCTCCGTTCCCAGCATTCAACGACGACGTCGAGGAATGGGAGACCTACGAGAAGCGCATAAGACAACACTTCGCAATTCACCATATAACCAAAGAAGAAGACCAACGTGCATATTTCCTTTCCTGGAACCAATCGAAGATGTATGTCTTGCTCACCAAACTTCAGCCACAAGACCCCGACACCCTCACCTTCACGACCATCTGTACGACACTGAATGCATACTACAGACGCCGGTACCATGTCGTCGCGGCCCGCGTCGAATTCTATCAATGCCGGAAGAAGCCCGATCAGACGTATCGCCAGTGGGCGGCCGAACTCCAAGGCCTTAGCAGAAAATGTAAGTTTCAAACTCGTTGTTCCCACGAATCCTACGCCGACGACATGGTGCGTGATCACATCATACAGGCTGCACCAGATGCCGCACTCCGGCATGACGCCCTCAAGTTAGAGGACCCATCCCTGGAGCAGGTCATCGAACTTGCCTACAAATTCGAAATATCTACGGCCGCAGATCGCCGCCTGGAGTCCTGGGCGGATGTGGCCGCAATCCGAACCGACGTAGAGGACACACAGGACGTCGCCGCCATCCAGAGCTCCCAGTCACGCTCCTCCCGACACCACAACCGGGGACCGCTTCCTCAGAAGGACATCGAACCGGCCCGTTCCGGCAGGGGCACCAAGTCTCGGCAGCAGCAGCGGATCCCGCAGCGCCGACGCCGCAGCCCGCTCCGCCTACCCTCCTGCCCCGCCTGTTATTCAGCACATGAGAGGGAAAATTGTCCGGATCGTTGGGCTGAATGCTCACGTTGCGGCAAGGAAGGACACCTGGCGTCCGTCTGCCGCACCAACACCACCAATGCCAATCCCGGCTCTCGCCGCCCAGGGTCTTACCAAGACAGGTTGAGCGGCGCACCTATGGATATCAATCAGGTAGACACTTCCACTGCATCCAAACTTTTTATTGACGTTACGGTCAATGGCAATTCTCTGCGCCTACAAGTCGACACAGGAGCAGCAGTCTCATTGCTTAATTATACTACTTATGTGCAAATTGGCTCGCCCCCCCTCTCGCCGGCCCCCAAGCGCCTCCTGACATACAACAAACAGGAAATAGCACTCCTGGGACAATTCACAGCAAACGTCATGTATAAGTCTGTACATCGTTCAGTCCCCTTTTTAGTAGTTAACAGTTCATGTTCCTTTTCCTGAAGTGGACGCCCTTTGCACCGAGTTTCAGGACCTGTTCTCACCAGGCGTCGGCTGTGCAAAGGACTTCGAAGCATCACTCCAACTCCGGCCGGACGTACGGCCTCGATACTTCCGGGCACGCCAGGTACCCGTAGCGCTTCAACAACCACTTCAGGAAGAACTTCAACGTCTCCAAGACGAAGGGATCCTCCAGCCGGTGCGGTTCAGCCCCTGGGCCACGCCGTTGGTCATAGTTCAGAAGCCAGGACGCCGCTTACGTCTCTGTGGTGACTTTAAGACCACCGTCAACCCGCATCTGCTGGTAGACGATTATCCACTTCCGAGACCGGACGACCTCTTCCGTAAACTAGCAGGAGGTACCTACTTTACAAAAATTGACCTGGCAGAAGCATACCTTCAAATCCCTTTGGATATCCAGTCCCGACAATACACAGTCATCAACACTCCCTCTGGCCTCTTCCAACTCAACCGGCTCATGTTCGGCTTGGCCAGTGCTCCAGCGATTTTTCAACGGTATCTCGAACAACTTCTCCAGGATATTCCGGGATGCATCAACTATCTCGACGACATAGTCGTCACTGGACCCTCCGCTGCCGAACACATGACCAACCTCCGCCTACTCTTCCTCCGCCTCCGTGCAGCAGGATTGAAATGCAACCTTTCCAAGTGTCAATTTTTTCAACAATCCATTTCCTACCTGGGTCACATCATCGCTCAGGAAGGCATTTCCCCAGCATTTTCCTATGTGGACGCTATTTCCAACTTACCTCGGCCTCAGGATCTACATCAGTTGAAATCTTTTTTAGGCAAGATTTCATACTACAGAAAATTTATACCCTCAGCAGCACAAGTGGCAGCACCCCTGTACCACCTCTGTCGCAAGAATGTCCCGTTCCGTTGGACCCCAGCTTGCGAGACCGCATTCCACACCCTTAAACAGCAGCTCAAGTCCGCAGCATGCCTCATGCCATTCACTCCAAACCTCCCCTTGATACTTGCCACAGATGCATCCGATTACGGTGTGGGGGCAGTTCTGTCTCATAAATTACCAGATGGCACGGAACGCCCCGTAGCTTACATCTCCAAAGCCCTATCGGCTGCTCAGCTTAAATATTCTCAAATCGAGAAAGAGGCGCTAGCTATTGTTTTTGCCTGCTCCAAATTCTATTCCCTTTTATATGGGATTTCTTTTCATCTCATTACCGACCACAAGCCACTCCTATCACTATTTGATCCGTCCACACGTCTGCCTACCAAAACATCCCACCGCATCCAGCGTTGGGCACTATTCCTGTCCCAGATCAGATATACCATGCATTTCCGTACCACCTCCAGGCATGCCAATGCAGACGCCTTATCCAGACTACCGCAGGGACCAGACCTTGCCTTCGACAAGTCGGAACTTCTGGTGTTCCAGATCGACGATGACATACAAGAAGCACTGAAGACATTTCCAGTCACGGCCTCAAAAGTCGCGGCAGCCACAGGGGAGGACCCCCTCCTCCGTGTCATCCGACACCACATCCAACACGGGTGGCAAACACGTTCCCCTCCACGCCATCATCAAGACCTCAAGTTCTACTACTCCATCCGCCACCAGCTCTCAGTAGTAGAGGGAGTGCTCCTCCGCACAGAACCAAATTCCACCCCGAGGGTCGTCGTTCCGAGATCCCTACAACCGACAATCCTCCAAACTCTCCACCAAGGACACTGGGGAATTGCCCGCACCAAATCCCTTGCCAGACGCCATGTATTCTGGATCGGCCTTACCACGGATGTCACGGAGATGGTGCGGCGCTGTACCATCTGTGCCCAACAACTGCCCCGCCCCCCTCAAAAGTTCCTTTCCTGGCCTGCACCGTCCGGACCCTGGGAACGCATTCACCTCGACTTCGCTGGCCCATTCCTAGGCCACCAGTAGCTCCTAGTGACGGATGCCTTTTCCCACTTCCCATATGTCGTCCGTTGCTCCACAATCACCACAGAGGTCACCATTTCAGCCCTCACGAAGATCTTTTCCATCGAAGGATTACCATACGCTATCGTCACAGATAACGGACCGCAATTTCGAAGTCGGGAATTCCTATCCTTCTGTACCGCCAACAATATCCAACACCTCCTCACCCCGCCCTTCCACCCCCAATCTAACGGGGAGGCGGAACGGCTAGTCAGAACATTCAAAACCCAAATGACCAAATACACCACAAGTCACAAACTCGAAGAGGCATTGACACTCTTCCTCATTTCCTATCGAACCACTCCAGTGGGGGCCAAAAGCCCGGCGGAATTGCTGCATGGCCGCCAACCTCGCACTCTCCTCCATCTCCTCTTACCCCCGCCCAAAGTACAGGTACCTTCGGGCCCATTCCGTTTCACCCCTGGCTCCCTAGTCTGGGCCCGCGGGTTTGGCTCCCGGGCCGGTTGGCTTCCGGGGGTCATCCAGCGGCCCCGGGGCCGCCAACTGTTCGACGTCAGCCTGGATGGCCGGATAGTGCGACGCCATCGAAACCAACTACGTCCCCGCTACCCCACGGCACCGTCCTCTTCCACCACGGCACGGCCATCCACTTCTTCCTCTCCTTCCCTGCCACCTCCACCACTCCTGCCGTCTAACCGTTGCTCAGGGACAGTTACAGCGCCACCAACGACGCCACAACCTGTCGGTCACTCCGACACCCTTCAGCCGCAGCCTCTCGACCACCTGCGGGGACCATCTTCAGCGCCCCCCGTACAGCCCCCGGCCATCGACGCCGACGAACCGATGCCGTTAGCTCCACAAGTACCTCCACCACAACCTGCACCACGACGCAGGTCGGCACGCATCGCCAGGGGAACAGCTCCGTACTCCCCTGGAGGTAGCCTTCATAGTCTGCTCCAGGGCGCCGCGGCAGACGACCTCGCAGACGTCGCAGACATCGCTTCCACCCCCCCCCCCCCGGGAGGGAGGTATGTTCAGTCTGCCAGTAAAGGCCCTGCCAGGCTGACCTCACACACAACGCGCCTGCACGCAAGGATACATATACGACTCCAAACAGGCGCAGAGGCATCAAAACAAACCAGGAAAACAAATAGAATCATCTAGAAGCTAAGTGGGACTATTTCTTACAGAGGTCGCCGTACTACCACACAACGGAATTCCTGCGCCAGGCCGCCTATATAAGTGTAGCCGGCCGCTCCACCGCCAGTTCCAGCCTGACCGCTGAACCAGCGTCAACTACAGAAGACCACCGGAAGTTCGCGAGAAGTAGAAGCCGTCACTCTACCCCGGATCAGGACCAGGCTGAAATTCTCGACGGTCTTCTGATAACTGTACCCACATTTGTTTATGGTTTACCTGTTGTATTGTGTACCGAGTAATAAACTTCAAGGAACCGTTAAGTGTAGTTCACTTCACCTCCTGTCTACCACTGACTCACAAGATGCATCCTTAATAAGAGCATCATATGATAAAACAAAACTACTCCTTGTTGGTTGCCAGCCTTCTGTTAGGAAACAGTAGCAGAAGAAGTAGAAGTAAAAATTTCCTGTAATAATAATTCCGGGTGGTCGTAATGACCAGTTGACAGGGTTTCTATTGGCTTCGCATGCCGCTCGTCGTAGCCCTCCTAACCTAACCTGGCAAACCTACCGGGTACAGGAGACCTACAGTTTAACGTGGAAGCCGAACCACGGAAGCGTTCTGGCGTACTTCACATTACACTCCTAGCTGTGCCAGAGGTGAAGGTCGGGTTAAGGGCTTATGAAAATCCCCGCCGAGATAGGGATTCGCACCAGGGACCTTTCGATCCCCAGTCGGACACCTTAACCACTGAGCCACTAGACCACTCAAAAAATTTCCTAAAAAATACGTGGTCTCCTTTAAACATCTATCTACCAACACCTGTATTTGATACCTCAATTGCTTCACATTCGTGATACATATCCCTTACTACCAACGCTCTAATCGTGTCTGTTATGTCCGCAGATACCATAGTAGCTTGGTTTACCTTGTCCATTTCATCGGAAATAACTTTCAGGTATCCCGCTAAACGAGATTCACATGAATATCTTCTCCTAAACCCAAGTTGCTGTTTTACAAACCACAGACAATATTAATGTATTTGGATATCAAGTTTTCCGGCAACTTACCTATCACTGATGTTAAAATTATTTGTCTGCAGTTTTCAGCCCTAATTGTCTTTTATTATTTAGGAACAGATAATATTATGTATGACACTTTATAATGCAGCAGGGCTCTAGACATAAACTAAATAGTACATTTAGGTATGGCATGATGATGTACCCTCTAAAATTAAAACATCTGTATTAGTATTATCCATGAGAGTCCTTTGAGATTTTTTAAACTTACTTAGCTCCTTCATAATATCCTCTGTAAGTTATTTCTATTTTTTTTTATTCTGCTCATTTCTATTTATGTGGAGAAGCTCCTCATGTGATTTACACCTTTCCGTACCTGATCAATGAGAGCTTCTGTCCGGGCAGCCAGATTCGGGTTTTCAATGGTTTCCCCAATTTTCTCCATACGAATATCGGGATGCTTCCTTCAAAACGCCATGGCCGAATTATCTCCCATTCCTTGCCCCCCAGTCCTTTCCCGCCTCTAATGACCTCGACGTCGACAAGGCGCAAAAACAACTTCTAAGTCACTTTTTAACCACCTCTATAGTCTTTACCTTATTAATCACAATTGCATAGCTGATTCGGTCAAATTCCTTTGTGAACTCCAGTGCTATACTATTAACTTAGCCTACCGTATCCATTTCAAGTGAAATATTTTGCATGTAGCCCACGAATTGAATATCACGTTAAAATTCTCACCTAAACACGTGCTGCTGATTTACAAACGCCATTTCTATTCATCACAGACATTTCTTACGTGGCTGCATTTCAAGGTGTTCATCAATTTTCTTACCACTGACGTAAAACTGATACTTCTACTTTCCTATATGAACCACTACCATTATGGCCCTTTTCCAGTTCTTCGGCATACAGCAAGTCTCCGGACTAAGTCTAAATAATATTTCAAGGTGTGGACAACTGTTTATCCCTCCATCTTTAATTAATCTGTAGTAATATTATCCATACCGACTCCCTTACAGTTTTTGAGCTTGCTTTGTTCTTTCATAACATCTTCAGAAGTAACTTCTAATTTCCCAGATCGCTCATTTCTTCTTCTGAGAAGGAGATCTTGCTCTGACTATTTCTGAATAATAGTCCCTAATAGTCTAAACCAACCAGTTACTCATTGTCTCTGCCATTTTCGTGTCCTTGTCAAGTTCTTCCTCATAACTGTCTGAATAACATATCTGTAACATAGCTATAAAATTTTGTAGATGCATCATTCTGTAGACCACGTCCAACGAAAATATTCTTCATAAACCCATCTTTAGATTCCCTCCTTGTTGCTATTAATTCGTTATTTAGTTGTTTCAAATGTGTTTAGTTAACTATCGAAAAATTCTAAAAGATATCATATTAACCAAAATTTATAAATAGGACAACATAAGTAATGCAACTTTCGAACCAGACAAGAAGACTAAGAAACTTGAAGGTAACTGCTGCTGACTTACCAAATCCGTGGTGGCTGAAGGATAATTCGGGAGGTGGCTTGTCTTCCAGACTGGCACTACTGAGACCCAGAGGATCCACTTTGGCGATGTAATGGCCTTTGTCCTGGTAACACAAAGAGAGAGTATCATATGCGCTGTAACAGTAAAGGTCCGTTCCTATGGCGCGTGGTAGCAGGACGCGCCTTTCATCTTCTACCGCCTGGCGGTGGGTCGAGACGCCCTGTACCTGCTAGCTTATGTGGCAAAGATGAGAGGCGTCCCCTAACACGCGCCGAGGGACGCACCGTTAGAACCCAGCTAAACGAGTATGGCATCAATTGGCCGGGAAACCCCGAAAGGCAGATCGGACACCTGAGCGACAGAGCTCCAAAGTGACAACACTATCTGCTTTTGTTACAGTCTGTGCTTAATCTAAGCCGAAATTTAAGGGAACCAACACACTGATGTCAAATTTAACAATGGAAGCGAGCCAACGTACTTCACTTACATGAGCAAGCCTTGCCAGTGGTGAGCCACTAGCGACTCCAATCAGGTGCTTTATCGCGGAGCCTCAACCTGTGGTCCGCGAAGTTGATTCGGGTGTTCCTCAGAGAGAATATTAAAACTTTGGATACAGTATTCGTTTTGCAAAAGGCTGGAAGCGAGTGTCTATAAATGCGAATTCTGTCTGTTCTCTGTTACGTCTTCACGGCTAAACCGATCTTTATGAAATTTGACAAGGCAACACTATTTGCCACCGGAAAAGGGATATGGAACTTTTTTCTGTAAAAATATTGTGTCATATAATTCTGAAAACTAACTGAACAAAGACGGACAGACTTACAGCGTGTGTAAGTCTCTGTAATGGCGTACCGGAAAGGGGGATGGTGGCTCATTGATTAAGGCGCTTCCCTTGAATATGGGTATGGTTCCGGGTTCAAATCCCGGTGAGGGTCAGGAATTTTTAAGAGCTGTTCTGTTTTTGATCAAATAAGAACCTTCTGTTGTTCGGATTGCTTAAACTGTAGGTCCCACCAATTCAGAGGTGGAATGCTTGGCAAATCGTAGGCGGCCGAAAATGCTTATGGATCCCCCTACCAACAATGCCATACGCGTTATCGTTCTTATGCTATATCACTCAGGCTTTATTTCTCTCGCAGTCAGTTTGTGTATAATATACACTAATTTGTACCAACGTCGCTGTAAGTTCGTTCAAAGTAGATGAAACGATAAGAGGAAATCAAGTACAAGGCCAGCTAGGTCTACTTTCTCGAAGGATGCCAAAGAAGCCACCAGGTGTTATGCTCCCATCCGTCGGACCAATCACCATCAACAGCGTAGTGTACTCTGACTTCAAATGCTTTGCGGAGAGGATTTAAATTCGAACAAGAACTTGCAACTGCGGCAGAGGACACGCGGCCTGCTTCTTTGGGTGTGATGCCAAAAAGACTCTTCGGGCAGCACGCCGCCAGAAAGCTGCAGCGGCCACGAAGCGCCGCCAAGAAGCTAGCTCCAGCCAGCCTCCCTACCGGCGGAGAGGACTGCGCATGAGGCGTATAGAAGCCCCGCTGCGCGCCGCCAACACCAACCCATGACAACTATAGGCCGCCGATAACTGCTACATCTGCCGTACGGACCCAGTGAGCAATGAACGGTGGTGGTGACGCTGCTCACGCAGCTTAACACCACCCTCATGACACAAACGGTCACCAATTAGACGACAAGTACTCCAAAAACCCAACACAAGATATCAGAAAAAGGAATAATTCTGGAACTGCATCCACATAGTAGGAAACTACGCCAGTTGACGCTGCTGCTGCTGCTGCTACACAATCTGGTGATTAGCAATTGCATATCACCACATCTGCTTACAAAGTTGTGAATGTTCGAACAAAATACTACCGATCGCCACAACTATCATACAGGGTGTCCAGAAAAGGACTCCCTGATTTCAAAATTAACTATCTCAAAAACAAAGATCGATAGAGGAATGCAGTAAACGGTATGTTTATCGTGACAGCTGTAAGAAGTGTATACAGCAGTTTGAGGAATACTTCGGGAATCGAGTCATTGCTTTGGGATATCCCGAATTTACTGGTGCAGGCATGGATTGGCCTCCATATTCGCCGGATGTGACTCCCTGTGACTTTTGTTTGTGGGGCACAGTGAAAGAAATGGTCTACCCGAAGCATCCCGCCACGCTGGACGAGCTGGAATCGGTGATCGCTGCGGCATGTGAATCCATTTCGGTTGAGACACTACTAAATGTAATGGCGAATTTCAGTCTTCGTTTGCGCCACCTCTGTAGTGCCAATGGTGAACATTTTGAAAACATTGTGATGTGATTGTTTGCAAAGATTGTTTTCATACGATTATTTCACTTATGTATGCTGATATGAGCTGTACAGCGTACATCTGTTAGCAGCTTTTGTAACTAATATTTCACACTTCTTACAGCTGTCACAATAAACATACAGTTTACTGCATTCCTCTATCGATCTTTGTTTTCGAGATATTTAATTTTGAAATCAGGGAGTCCTTTTCTGGACACCCTGTAGTTACATCGGTCAGGAGAGAGAGGATTATTCGAGGGACACAAATAGAAGCTTCGATATGGCTATGCTTTCCACAGAAAGAAAACCAGTTTTTAAGGATCTTAATGATATTTGCACCTGGTAGGCGTGGATGAGAGCCTGCACTTCGAGATTTCCAGCTGTTGCGGTGGCAGCAGAGGGAGCCGACTGCGGTGTTGGGCTCGTCTTCACCTGTTGGAGGGCTGAGGCTGCGCGCGTAGCCTGCTGTTGAGCTGATGGCACCAGCGTAGGTGGGGACTGGTAGGCCTGTCCAGGGGATGCACCGGCCGCCACATTGCGAAAAAACGAATCCCAAGACTGCGTCGTAACCAAAAGAAACATGAATGAAAACTGTACACTGGAAGGCAGTAAAATGAGACAAGCTCTTAGAGAATTGCTTTTGGAAAACTTAGTTTCTTGCCTTAATTTGTCTACATGGATATTTCATCAATAACAATGGTGAGATTATTTCATTTAATTGCGATATATTCGGGGATGAAAACAAATAATTGAACTCAATTACAGAAAAAAATTATTTCAAGGAACACAAGTTTCAGTAACAAATTCAAATTAATTACTTATTTATTCTTTTTTATAGCTTTCTTTAATATAATCAGTTAAAAGCCAATTTTAGTTGAACAAGAAAGCAAATTTTTTTACAGTACTTTGTCACCCCTCTTTGAAGCGAAATCTACATCTTTATACAAATTAAAACTATCGATATTTTTTATTATCAAATTATTTCTACTTTCAAGTTTTAGTACATTTTTTTTATTACATCTCAGATCCAAAAGAAGATCATTGAATCAGATTACAGACTACAAAATAAATGAAAAATTAGAAAGTTTAATCATAGACGAAAATTATCAATACAGGTATCGAAAATGTCGTCCGTCCGCTGGATGATGATGATCCCTGATAGGAGAGAAGCGCCTTGATGATATGTTGAGTCTGATTTAGTTATTATATTTGCAATTTACAGAGTTCTTCCGTTCGCCATAAAAGCTAAACCTGTGAAACGTATTTTGCTGTAATGTTAGCGTTGTATTATGAGTGTAGTACGTGGATGTACATGAAAATTCATTACCTCTGATTTTTTTACGTTTACTGGACCGTTTAGAGACTTATTCTCTGATCGATAACTCTTTTTATCAATTACTGGCTTCCTGAGCTTATAGTGGCTTCACCACAACACCGTCGGCCATCATTCTTCCAGATTTCAATAGTGAATATATAGCAGCTTTAACGGTCTCAGGGTATAAAGAGTGTTAGCCCCCCCCCCCCACTTATGCCTACTTTATTTCGTTACACGTCTCCTACCTTGTGAAGAAAGCTTAGTACAAAGGTATCATTTTCAGATCTCAGTTTTATATATTAATTTATGTTCTGAAGCATGGACGGTAAAGAAAGGAATGTAAGTATAATCCAAACAAAGCTGATGATTTTTTATAGTAGTGTTGGGACAACTAGACTGGAAAAGGTGCAAAAATGCTAGAAAAACACAAATGAGAAACCTGTACAGGACAGAATCCATTCCTACGGTGACATGTAAGTATAATCGAAGGAACCGTAAAAAAAAAGTGCAATTTGAAAATTAAATGGAAGTGATGTCAATAACGATCAAGAGATAGGGTTATCAAGATAATACATTAAATTATACAAGACAGAGAAGTAAATTGGATGGGGTGTAAGAGGAGGAATTGTGGATGGA
>CM061914.1:48906129-49018066 GCA_031002005.1 Vandiemenella viatica
TTTACAACGTGGAAAAGCTGAAACGGCGATAAAACATTACAACAAATCATTAAAGCAACATTTTAAGTGACTGATTTTTCAACGCTGCACAGTGGGGCAAGTTTTCCGTAAAACAAGAGCGCAAAACGTGAAGAGTATATATAGAAGAAGCAATTAAACACAATTTCAACAGATTAGGGACCGTGCACAAACTACGTAGTTCGTTCCAGGAGGGGGGAGGGGGAGGGGGGGGGGGGTTGGCTGGAAGGCTACGCTGGGCTACGTGGAGGGAGGCAGGGTTCCGAGCCAGACCACGTATCTTTCCTTTCATAACATTTTTCACAGTTAAAATAAGGAACAGAACTCACAACAGCATGTGAATATTTATTTCCATCAGTTTATTATCTCAGTAAGTAATTTACAATAGTCTAACATGAGAGGAAACAGTACAAACTGTCTTCTGGAATCAAAAGCTACGTGGGGGGTGGGGGTGGGGGGGTAGAGGCAAAAGACACATACGACTAAGTGGGGGGAAGGGGAGGGGTTCACAGAAGGCCAAAATGTAGCTACGTGGTTTATGCACACTCCCTTAGTACCAGTTCCGAAAGTGGTGCAGTCCGCAAAGGCTCTACTTACATGTGACTGATGAAAGCAATATAAATTAAATTTAAATACTGAAACCGTCGTACTTCAGTTAGACAAGCTGTTATAATTCTAGTCAAGGATGCGGAGATCGCAAAAAAAATGAATTTACATTCATATCCATGAAGTATGGCATATTACAACCTAACATAACCTCCGATAATGTCGTTGCGTGAAATAAAATTCTTCTAACACTGATGCAGAATTATCAGAATATATTCATGTATCGCGATTTGAAACAACGTTTCTTTTCCCTTAATATGACATGAAAACGTAAAGAATACATCCCAACGAAAGACTTCATTCAAATTTGAAGAGGTTATTATGAGTTTTTGATCGTTGCTGGAAGTCAAATAGCAGTCGGACTATTTACAATCAAATGACAATTCTACATTAAAGTATGAAATACCTTAATTTCTTCGGAATTTTGGTATCCTACATGTCGCAGGTGCCTTCTTATTTTCAATACTTCAGGTTACCCAACGTGAACCAAAGAATCAGCGAAAATCGATAAAGTACGAAAGAAACATAAATTCTGGGACCTAACGCACGGTTTTGCAAATGTATCATCGAGTCTGATGGGTACATTCTCAAGTGTCACTCAAAGTTTTGCCCAACTACATAACGCAAATGTGGCATGTTTTGATTTTGTAGATGTTTGTCAGCCTGCAAAAAAATTCTGTCTCAGAGATATTATTTTACGTCGTTTAACATAACCATTCCTTCCTCCATGAACATAACAGGACACCAATGCTTTGAGTATGAGTCCATACTCCATAATAAAAACTACAAATTCTGTCTATAATTTCGTGGCGTATCTAAAGCTAATACGATGTGTAATTATTACTGTATCTACGCTTTATTTCCACATTTGTTCTTCATTACTGGAATAAGAATCATTCAGGAGTCAATTTTTTTTTCTCGTTAAGGGAAATTCATAAATTCTGTTATAATCACACATGCATGAAAAGAAAGAAAAATCTATAAATGAAAGCCTATAAATGTTTTCTACTTGTTGGAACTAAATGTGCTTAAATTATTTATATCATGACTATCTTCGCCTCTGGCCTGGATAAGCCACAAGGTAAAAGCAACTTACAGTTAAATTCAGTATTCGAACGTCATAGCGCTCTAGCGTTCTTCATGATGAATAAGATAAAGGTTTGCAAGGAGTGATGATGGAGGTCAGTGTAACAAATCCTAAAAATTCCAATCGAAGGCGGTATTCAAAACAGAGACCGTTTGCTCACTGTAAGGCATAGCAGGCATTGTGCCCCGTCAAAGTAAAAAATCAAACTTTGTCCTGCCATTACATTGTTACTTGATTCGAAGAAATAACCGCACTATGAAGCACTCGTAAAAAGTATATAATTTTTCTACAAAAACACATTTTTAATTAATGCGTTTTGGGCAGGATCCAAGGTATGAAAATGCTGTAATTGCCCTTACTACATGTTGACTGTATTAAGGACGTCAAATATAATTAATAATTGAACCTTCTAAATGAAGTTTGAAGTATTTTCAACTGCAGTCTCAACTAAATATATGTTAAATATAAAACTAAACTTTTCTAATATTTGTAAAATTGTTTAAAAACCGAGAAATAATTTCATTACATTTGAAGTATAACAACTCGTATTTGGCTAGCAGTAGGATCCTGTAATAGGGAAAATAATAGCCGAAAAAATAAAAGCTGACCTTTGGAAAAATTAGGCTGTGAAAATGAGCATTGCAACAAATTTTACTGCAAATTAGGTAGTAAATAAACACGTTAAAATTCCTTATTCAAGAATCAGAATCTCTGTTACAATCAGTTAAAGTAATTGCGCGTGTTATTGATAACGAGATCCACCGCTTAATTCGTGTTTCATTCTCGTTATCTTTTTTTCTCACTTTAATTGAGATTAATCATGTGCTCCAGTAGCAATTTCAATCTTAATTCCTATGAGATCATTTTGCCTATCCACATACTTTTTTCGCCTTTTACGAATTTTAATTTTTAACTCATTCAAACTGTTCAGCATTTCCTAAGTAATTTTTTGAAGTCACTGTTTAGGTCTACAGGGAGAAATAATACCAAATCAAAAATAAATCATAATTTAATCTTCTAGTTTATTAAAACTTAACTTAGTCCACAACCCGAAGGTTGGTTGGATCCTCCCGAAGGAGGCATACTAAGCCATTGTGTCAGAGGTAGGACGGCAAGTTCCTTTTCTCGGGGACCTACAATTTAACGTGGAATCCGATCCACGGAGCGTCCTGGCATAGCTCATATGATCAAACACAACTCTCAAAATTCCTGCTCCTGCCGGGATTCGAACCCGGGACCGGAGCAACGAATGTTTTGAAAGCTAGCGCCTTGACCATTTTTTTTAAATTATTTTTTTTTATTGAAAGCAATTAGCTTTATTGAGAGAATAAATACTACATATTTACCTGCCAGAACGCTTTTCTAGTTTTATTTATTTCGTATCAGAAACATACAGTTACACAATCACAATCATCATCTATTAATATAATAGACAAGATGTAGCGTTGTAGCACCTACGTCATGTCACGCGGTGACGTCAACCTATGACGTTGCGCTATGACGTCACGCTTTACGATATTATTTGTGGGAGTGCGCGTTATTTAATATCATTTCCAAGCAACAGTGAATAAATTAACTCACATAACACTGAAATAAAAGTATATATTGCGTTAAAATCGATATATCAATCATTAGATGCTTATATTTACGTAATATTCTTTTGATATATTGAAGTATTCCTTAAATTCCTTGTCCATAGATATTGTAAGATAAAAGCTTTGTATTTCGAGCATCAGTGCTGCGAAAAGTTTGGTTAGAGTATAACTAGCATGGATCAGAATTACAAGTGGCATTTGACGTTAACGCAGAAGGCATGAATAATTTAGTTTTTTTTTTTTTAAATTTAAACTGTGTGCGTTTAAATTGGCATATTAACTATCCGTTTTTTTTTTTTTTTTTTTACTGAAACATTACATGGTTCAAATGAAAGAAGTTGCAAATGTTCGTGATACGTATATACGGCCTAAACCACAATGAAATATTACATGGCATAGCTTAAGTTGTTAAGGTTTATTTATAGCATCCTTCGTTCTTGCTGGAGTCATTATTTCAGCCGCTGTAAGCTTTCTTAGCCGTTAAAATATCGACCTTCATCATAGGTATTAAGAAAGAAATGTGTCAGAACCTGCGAAGATTTGGGATCAAGTTTATATTGCGATGCAAGGAATGTATTAATTTGCGCGTGATTGAAGCTTTGCTTTTCTATCAGAAATTTTAGTGGATATTATGGTTAAGTTGAAATGCAACCTGGACCAAGTTGACAACTGAAGCTTTTTGCTACAGCACAATGAACGATAAATTACAATGAGCTTTATTTTGTAACAATTCTGATTAATAGTTAAGCAACTGCAGAGAAATACCCACGTTATTTAATAACATTTCTAGGCATCCACGAATAAATTAACTGACAGTACATACTTATTAGTTGCTTGATTTATTTAATATTAGTTTATGTAGAAGTATTCGTTGAAATCACATATATGTAAGTTAATTTTCGCAATGTTAGCGGCAGTTTTGATAGATTGTTATTAGTTTTTTTTCTGTTACTTAAATCATTACTTCGTTCTAACGAAAGTGTTGCTAACATTTTTCGGTTGCGGAGCGTCTTACATTTCCGATTTTTTAATTTAATTCATGGCGACTTTTCCGAAAAAAGGAGGGTGCAAATGTGAAGAAGAAGCCATTATAACGAAGCAATTGATACAAATTTCAACAGGGCAGTACCAGTTTCCGGCCGGTGGAAAATATCACCTTCCACCCATTAAAACTAATATTACGTTGGAATGACGTAAGTTGTTAAGATTTATTTTTAATTTTCTTTGGTTTTACTGATGCCTTATTTCAGCCGCATGTAACTGTGTCAGCTATTCAAATGTGTTAGTATAATTCTGAATAACGAATATAAAAAATTAAGATTGAAGAACCCTTATAGATTTTTTATTTGGTTTATTTCGCCATGCAATGTGACCATTAAAATGTGATAAGTATATGTATTAATATGCGTGTAACGGAAGTATTGTTTCTCTGGCGGCATGTTTAGCGCATGGAGGAAGGAAATATTACCTGCATGGTTTAGCGTAGTACTGTATGTCGTTAGGGGGCAACCATAAATTACGTGAGGTGAAATAGGGGAGGGGGGGTCCGGCGAAATCTCACCAGATCTCACCAAGGGGGAGGGGGGGGTCTACGGAAATCTCACGTGAGATTTTGCAAAAAGTTTGGGGACAATAGAGCAAAAAAAAAAAAAAGTCTCAAATTTGCGGCAAAGTCGATTTTAGGAGGGTATTTCGTCAAAAAAGTTAGGGTGTGACCGAAAGAAAAAAGTTTCTAGGGGGGGTTCTCACGGACCAGATCTCACCAGAGGGGGGGGGGGTCCGGCCAGATCTCACGAAATCTCACCAGGGGGGAGGGGGGGGGTCCAGAAATCCGGAAAAACACCTCACGTAATTTATGGATGCCCCCTTAGGGGATTCTACGATAACCGTGAAGACGCAATTTGTTGATGGATTCTTATGTAACTCGACGAAAAAAACTGAAAGTAGAGAATAAAATGTTTTGATATCTCTCTTAATTCTCGAGATATTGTATCTCAAAATTGACGTGGTTAAGTTGAAATGCGGCCTGGAACAGAAGAAAAAATTCTACATTACCAAATTTGATGATGATATCGTATGTAACTCGAGGAGACAAATCGAAAACAAAGAATATATTCTCTTTCCATATCTCGCTTAGTTCTCGAGATATTGTATCTCAAAATTTAGGTGGTTTGGGTGAAATCTGGCCTGGACCAGAAAAAACAAATTACCAAAACCGCTATATGTACACGGTGGAAATACACTATATGTGTTTTATTTTCTTCCTGTTGGTTGTTGTTAGGTTGAAATACGTCCTGGACCAGAGGAAACTTCACCAAAATCACAGTTATAATTGATTTTCAACATGCTATATCTCGAAAACCAAGAAAGATATCAAAAAATTTAACTTTATTTTCGATTTGTTTCGTCGAGTTCTACAAGAATTCATCATCAGATTGTGGCGCCACGGTAATGATAGAACTGCCTTTTGTTAGATTGAAATGCAACCTGGACTAGGATAGAAACAGAAACATTTTGTTATTGCGCAAGGCAATAGGAATTATATTATGATTTATTTTTGTGTTTATTTAAGCGGTTGCTAAGAAATGATTTGCCAGAACACTGAATTTGTTATGATTTAATTTAGCATCCTTCGTTTTCACTGTGGTCATTATTTCAACTGTATGTAACCTATATCATCCGTTAACACATCGATCTTCATCGCATTATTAGCGAAGATTGTGGTTAGACTGAAATGCGACCTGCATCAAATAGACAACTGAAACGTTTCACTACATCACAATGGATGAGAAATTACAGCACATTGAGCTTTATTTCAAAACAATTCTGATTAGGTATGCAAGTAAACAGAAATTAATTGCCAGAATACTCCAAACCCGTTATTTTTGACGGGCTTTGTGGCTAGTCAAATTATAATCGACCAGAACTTGGCAGTTTATTAAGCGTTATTGAAACCAGTAATCTACCGTTAATGATTACAGTTGCAAGTCATTGCTGTTGCTGCTGATGTGTAAAAAGCACCCTTGCATCTATGAACTTTAGAAATGGCTTCCCCAAAATAATGACCCATCTCACTAAACAAGAACTTGAAATATACCTTTGAAAGGAAAAAAACTTAATCTTTTGAGCAATAATTCATGGAAGTTTTATGTCTGGCAAGTATTCCTAACTTCTGCTTGTTTTGATGTCTAGGCGTATTGTGTTTTTAGTTAAGTAATAATTGTTTGAGATACGAATTTGCTACACTGGCGGCTTATATTCCCCTGGCTGCGCTACTCACCTGACCCTCCACTCCCTTACTACCTTAACGCTGTGTTCAAGTAGGCTGGTGATAAATTTCTCCTTCGCATGTAGGGGTAAGGGTTACGGAATAGGGATATAGCAGATTGACCTCGAGCCACTGCTGTTAACTGAAGGGGCTTTAATATATAGGAATATTTCGTGTGGCATGTACTGCAGGTCTCGACAAATCAAAAATTGGTCGGCGTTTTAACCGATCCCACCTAGCCAAGGTACTGCTCCTTTGAGCAGAGTGCGGTGGAGTTTATTGTCCAAGGACATTTACTCCTAGTTTCGACTGGGCATTACTTCGCTGTCAATTGGTCTTGTTGTTGGCTTTTGATTTTGCCTTCAGGGGTGGTTTGCCACCAGCGGACTTCATCCTCACAAGTGGTCAGCCACTTCTGTTGTGATGTAGTTAAGGTAGCCTCAAGGGATGAGACGAAACCTCCTTCGATGATAGTTGATGGACGAGTTGCGTGAGGAGAGTAATAAGGTCGACGAGTCTATCTTCCCGATGGTCAGCAAGGTGGCAGTTAGAGGTGGCTACAGCGCATACTGCCACCGCGGCTGCGTTCCCCTCCGAAGGTCTTCGGTCTGACTTTGCGGTTCTGTGCTGGATATGGCACCGTCTTATTCTTGCTTCTTGAACGATGACTGTTGCTCGTGGTAGTGGCATGGTGCCGTGAGGCCACCGCAGCTCACTTGGTGCCTCGTTGTGGGCTGCATATGAAACCCTGGGCTCTGCTGCGGCCGCTTTTTACTACGTTGCTGCTTCCATGGCTGCAGCCAGAGTCAGAAGCAGCTTGCCTAGAGCCCAGTTGCAGCAAACGGCGTCCTCGCAACGCTGCCTGCAATCTGCCACGTAATGGATGCCTCCGCAGCGCGTTTATTGCATTCACTGGCGTAGTGCTAAAAACTTTGACACTTGAAGCACTGCACGGGCTTGCGTTTTCTGCGAAGGGACAGGCGTCTTGATTTTTCGCTGCCGGGAAGCATGATGTCATGGACGATGGACCCTTCCTGAAGGATCTGTACGGCTGCCTCAAAGTCATTGGGGCAGGAGGGTAGGATCTTCACTCCATAATGTTCCGGTCAGCTAAACATAGGGAGCGTCATGGCGCACTGCAGCTGGGCCAGTAGGTTGCAGTAAGTCCAGGGGGAGTGGATGATGATTGGAGGGACTGGGCCCTCCGTTAGGGCAGTAAGGTCGGTGGTTCTCGGTGCCTGCAATGACTCGGCGAACGCTGTTGGGTGTTCTGCGTAGATGATTTGCCGTCATGATAAGGCGATGGAGGTTTCCTTATCGGCGTAGTCTTGACATTGTAGCCAGTCGTCGAGTCGAAACAGAAATTCTTGAATCTTCTCTTGCTTTAATTAATCATTCCGAACTACTATTTGGCAGATTAGCATTTCACAGGTGAAGAATTACTCTCTTACTTTAAACAATACCAAGGGAAGTTTCCTAAACGACGGAGTTGATATATATTAGTTACGTTCTTCTTTCAGAGAACTATGAACAAAGCCTGACAACTTGGTGAATGTTATGCCAATTTTTGATAGGGCCTATAGATACTGCACAAACTGCGCATTGCACATACATGAAAACACAAACGATGCAGTTACGAGGCATAACCAAGACGAACGGAAGATGACGCGAGAAGTGAACGCCTTACCGTAATTCTCCCGCACTTTGCAGGATGCGTACATTTGTTCTTTCAATTAGATGTGCTTTAATACAGTATAAGTATTACTTTAAAGAACAATGAGATATATTTGTGAAATATGCCGAATGCTTTCAATTCATATCTCATTCATCGAAATTTATTATGTGATTAAGTTTCAAAATGATGCATACATTCCAAAAACTCTATGTCAGATTGTATTTTGCAGTTTACACCTTGATTTGTTCTGATGGTTCATTTCTAAATTTCATTGAAATCATCATTTAACATTAATATAAATACTACATCCTAGAAAAAGAAGGCAATAAGGCAACAAGAGACCAAAAAAAAACAAAAAAAAACGGAGGCATCTCACAGAGGAGGCAAAAATACTTCATTTTTTAGTGACATATCGAGAACAAAATACGGTAGTTGAATCTCAGTTAAAAAAAAATATATATTTGCCGTGTTCGCAACGCGTAGTAGTTTCAGTAATATATCATGATTTATGTCATTGCATTATTTGATTGAAAAGTAAGTATTATGGTCTCATCCAGAAAACTCTCTGGCCTGGCATTCTGGAACACGCGGATTTAAAACTCGACCTGACAATCCAGATTCAGGTTTCCATATTTTCAAAAAATCACTCCGTTCGGATCCCTTCCCGTTTCCAGCATCATGACAAAGGTTAATTTTAAATGGAATTTTGACAATTTCGTATGTCCGTGTGAGTAGTAACAGCTGGTTAAACCCATAGAAAATAACGATAATCATTAAAGATGGGAAATGAAGAAAGAAAACAAGCAGAAAAAAATGTTGGGTACGTGGAATTATTACGTATCGTGACGCTCAATATTAGTGAAATTACCAAACCACCAAATACTCGACTCCACTCTCTTCCAACCGATCTCTCTAAGGTCACGATAAAAATTTCTGCTTGAGAATACAAATTATGACACAGATGATTTATTAGATGTGACTACAACCCCCATTAAAGTTTTTGTTTACAACAAATCGATTTTCCTATTGCGCTTAGAACCGCAGGAATAATGCGTTGGCTCACTAATATTAAGGACTATAATGTGCCATTATAACAGATGATTGACGTGTTTATAGTGAATGGATACTACAGCACAAAACACATAAAACGCAAATGACCACCGTCAACATGATGAGCAAGGAAAAAGATTTTTAAGCGACCTTCATAATGTTGTTCTGCTAGTCGTAATATTGACGACATTGGACACACCTTCGAACTGAATGTAAATCAGGGCCGGCGTTAGGGGAGGGTAAGCGGGTCAAAAGTACCCGGGCCCGCGGGCTGATGAAGACAAGAATCTGCCTAATGTCGCCGGCCAATTTGTAGAGCTTTAAAAAGAAAAAAAAAAGTCAAACATTTTACCCCGGGCCCGAAATTCCTAGCGCCGGCCCTTATGTAAATATATAAGTTTTGCTGAAAGAAAAAGTATCTGACTTGGTCTTGACTTGAAGCTTAGGCAAATAAGGTGCAGCAGACCTTTAGGAATAGGGGCGTGAAACGAAAGAATAATAATAGGTCAGGTAGTAGCCATGGGGGGAGTGTAGGCCCTCTCCTGCAGTATCAGTTAGGCACAAGTTACCAGGTCACAAGTTTTTTTCTAACCTAGTGCAACTTTAGGTCAGTTAATAGGGGATATAGGTTCACTTTGTATGAGTTTCACTAAGGACAATAGAGTAGTCACAGTGAGAGTGGGGTGAAAAGTATTGATGGAAATGCGAGTTATAGTATGTGGAGTAACCTGAGGAAGGCGGTGAAGAAGGTGCAACATACCAAGGTTGAACTCAAGAGTGCCTCACCCCATTTCTTGCTACGTGGCTATGGTACCATTCTGCGACGATGGATGTCTCTCGTAACTTTTCAGTCGTTTCCTAGCTTTTAGTGAACTGAGCAGCACCCCTTCCATTCGTTAATTTACCAATGGAGCCTGATTATTACCCTTTTTATGTCTGCGTCTCTCGTTACTTGAAACTCTCGTATGAGGCCTTTTTTTGTGGAAATAGCCTCTTTGATCTGTGGCGTGGTTCTGACTTTTCAAGTTGTCTTCCATTGTCCGACGTGGTTGTTGCATCAGTGACTTTATTAACGTATGCTGATCCCGTTTTTTCAGGTGGCAGGGCATCCTCTAGGTGGTCGATTAAATTGGATCTAAACCTCTCCCTGTTTATTCTTTGGGTGTTTCTGCGCCATGTTTCCTGTCTGCATATCAGTCTTGCGGTAAATGATCGCCGGCATGTGGTCTGAGGAGAGTGGCGATGGCAATGCTGTGTCGTAGTACCTTAGTTATTCCAATAACTAGGACAGGTGTCTGGTCTGGAAAATAGTGGTCTCAGCAGGGACATATATGAAGACATCTTGAAGCACTAAGACAACAAAATTATATCTTTCATTCAACCACACGCTTTTCCCACCTTGAACTGAGGGTGAAAAAAACTAATGCGGCAGATCGTTTATCCCTGGCCATCGAAACTATAATTTACTGTGGTTTCTTTCAGTTGATTTCGCCGGTCTTCCATGAAGAAGTTTTAATATTTTTATCTCCAATTACCTTTTTTGCAATTTAATTTTTCTCTGATCTCTTTATGTCGATCTGGCCACTTAAACTCATTGGAATTTTCTGGTGATTCAATGTGTTAAGACTCAAGATTCTCTTGGTTGCCAACAACCTGCATATCCACACAGCACCAACCAAAACCTAGCGACAATAGCTTACATCAGTAATGCACTAAGTCTGCACCTTCATTTTTATAGTTGCAGAATAATGTAATTGGGCAGATGATTTTCATCGAAGCTAAAAATCCGGAACGGCCGACCAGGCCCACACAGCCAGCTATATAATGACTACCATAGAGGAACTCCTTGAGAAAAGATTGGCCAGTATGTGGTGCTGACCCCCAGGGCCGGCTTAAGGAATTTTGGGGCCCCCTGCTAAGTTTTATTTCGGGGTCCCCTACTTCTTTTCTAGATGTACTGTTGCCTAAATTTGATAATTTTCATGACTTTATACACACATACGAGTATATATATATATAATCTGTGTGTAGAGCACAAAAAACGATTACAGAGATGGACAGGTTTCTCTAAATTTGTGTACAAACGGGCCAGTAGTTTATTGAGTATTAGCTGAACGGGACCAACTTTGCCGAGTCTTTGGTGTTTTATCAGTGCATCTCATATGGATCTTCCAACTATTGTCACTTTCATTTCTAGCTAAGCCCTGCTGCCCATTGTGTCAAAATAAAATTGTTTTTGTATTCAGTTTTATAGCAATTATATTTATGATACACTTTTTTATATGACATTTATTTTCTTGCCTTCTTTGCCAAAAGATGAATGAGTTTATTCAAACGAAATTGCATAATTTGCTGAAACAGGTTAAAAGAACAATACACGCCTTTAAATAATTATATAGGTCTATTGTAATTACTTCAGATACGACTTTCTCAAAACTGAATCTGATGAAGGACTTCTCGTGGGACTGCACGCCTCGGAAACGTCTATTGTGAACACAGCTTGTTAACATTCTAAATTTGTTGATTATTTATTTCAGCAGGAAAATTGTTTGTTAAGTAAGGACAAATTTTGAAGGGGATCGTGGTGGGCCCCCTCAAGCTTCACGACTACGGTTCTTGCAGTAGCCTTAAACCGGCCCTGCTGACCCCATCCTCTAGTGCCATTCGGGAATCACCAATCTCTATCTTGGTGATTACAAGTCGTGAACCTATATTCTGAAAAATTATAAAATGTTAATGTTTATCTTCATTCCATTTTTCTCCAACAACAAAATATTTTGATTGCTTCTTATGCAAGACTTTTTGTACACCTTGGTAGTGCTTATCTTTTTTTTTTTTTTTAAAAAAAATATTGTATTCTTCTTTTTTGCAGCAGGCTTCTGATATCAACACGACGTAGAACATTATAAACTAGTTTTGATGCTTCTGATAGAAGAGAAGAAATGTTTGTGCTGTGATAAGTATAACATCTTATTCTATTGCATTCCTAAACAAGATGAACATAATTTAGGGGATTGATTTTTTTTTAGCAATTTAAGTTACATTTCTTTAATTCACAAGTATTTGTGTCAAGACTTAAAATGTCTTGTTTTTATTTTCCTGACTTAAAGCCAACACAAAATGAGAGTATCTTATCCTGTGACGATTCTGAACTCTCTGAAAATATAAGCTGATTTGTTATAAATCCATGAGGCTGTCTCCAGTATCCATATTCCAGGAAACAATATTCTGGATACACTTTTAGAAAAGAAAAGGTAAATGCACAACTGGGGAGTGGTAGTTACTGCCACTATACAAATAAATAATTTCTTCATTACTCTTTCGTTATTAAATTGTGACATCATACAAATTATTTTTATGAACACTGTACTGCTATTTACTATTAAAATGTAAAGGAAGACAACAACACATTAGTATATTTTTATACAATAACTATTTAATGTAGTCATAATGAATACATTTCTTACTCACTGAAATATATATCTATATATTTGCAAGGATATGAAATAATTGTACAATGAAATTAAATACCGACATAAACAGCAGAGAAAGTTTGACGATTTAACTCTGAAAACTCACTGTGAAATCTGTACACACAATGTGAAGAGCACACTGATTATATCTCGTTTTCATTACAATTGCATGACAATTATAAACTCAGTCAAATAATGACTATGGGTTTTTTGCATGGTAAACAGTTGCTTGCTATATTCCCACTTAAAGTATTTTTATGTACATTTATACAAATAATTAAGACACTTCTTTAAGATGCAGCAACAATCACCAATTCAGCTAATTTGACTGGTGTTTCAAAACTGAGATGCTGAAAACATCTCTATCCAATTTGGATTATAATATTATTTAGTACAATATCACCATAAAATATATACTCATACAAAAACATGTGTGTTAACTTCTACAAACATAACTCTGCAGTTTCATTTCCATACATTCTTAGGGCTTGACAAAATCACATTCTGACATGAATAATCATACAAACATAAGCTAAATCAGACATTTCTCATTTGGTTTTCACATTATAAATGATAAAGCATGACAGCAAATAATTACTTTTTAATTTATTGCACAAATTATATGAAAAGACAAATGGTATAAAAATTAAACTACATACTAAGTTCAATAATGTCTTCATCATGGTAATTTAGGAGGCAAAACAATAAATTAAACAGTGGAATCATTTAAAAACCCATTATTATACCAGTTTTCAAAGTAGATCTCAATATACATCAATTTTATTTAGATAATACTGCACCAAACAAAACTAGTCACCACAGTTCCAAAAAATGCATAAGTTTGAGCAACATTGAATGTAACATACAGCTCCAAACATTTGATTCTAATAAATATCCCTTTTTGTATATCCCAGAAGTAGCTTGACTAAAGGAACAGTTTTGAAGTCTTAGTAACAGCACTTACTTCAATCACAGTAAACTCTCGGGTACTTGTGACAAAAATATTAAGAAATTACAGCCATCTGAGACAAAAATTGAAAAATGTGAAACACATACTTTTTTCAATTGCTTTAAATATCTAAAATTTATAAAACTATATCAAACAAACAAATTGCATAAATGTGTGGGAAAGCTAAACACTGATCAGTGAAAATGTACTAAAATCATTATCAGATATATATCAAAGACTTAAGAGACAAAAAATGAACTACAACTAAATATATAACAGAGGGAACCAAAAGTGCTTCTCCCTATTAAACATTAGCATAAAAAATAATTTGTATATAATATCATTTGTCTGACATTTTTTACCATTATTCTAGCAACCTTAGTCCTACAAAACTATACCTCATGTAGCAAGCACTTTCACTTCTCTCTATTCATACATTTTGGTGATATCTGCTAACTAGTATAATTGAAATTAAAGACAGTTTCTGAATATTCCATGATTAACTTAAACGTACACAAAAAGACTTATGTTATGGTACTGAGTAATTAACAGGAAAACTTCCCACTGCTTGCTTCCTGATTGTCTGTCCAGTTTGATATTAAATTTATTCACATGAAAATTTTTATTTGCTATCAGTTTCCTTAGCAATACCTTCACACCTTCAAATTTGTGAAAGATTTACTCTTAACCTTAACATAAAATTTGGGAAAAGTGTAGAATGACTAGTAATCTCCACACTAGGACTGAGATTTTAGTTATGTAGACTAGTCTACATAGCTGTGGAAATAGTAATTTTTACAACATGTACAGGAAAAATCCCTCACACTGATGGGCAGTGACTTTAATATCCTGGATAAGTCAATAAAAAATATCTTAACCTAAAAAAAGAACATTTGTGTTCTTTTTACTGATCATTGTACTATGATGATTAACACAAATATCCAATTGTACTGCCAGAAAACAGTTAATACAATAACCCAATGACTGGAAGTAAACGAAAATTAAAACTCACTGTAACAGCAAGGGATGAAAGAACAAGCAATTATAGTAAAAAAAAAATCATTATATTTTACAACCAAAATGTCTTAATTTCTTTGATTCTGTGCTCATCATTTCTAGACAGGTGTTCCTCATATTTTGCATATAAGGTTACAATTTAAAAATATGTTCAACTTCAAACAATATTGGTTGCAGAAATGTGACAGAATCTAAAGCTGAAAGAATTGACGCACAGGCTTCAACTTTTACATCAATGGCAATTAATTATTTTTCATTACTCCGTAATTTGACTTTCAGAGAAACAGGCATCTTGGAAACAAGCACCTTATCTAGACAATCCTGACAAATTAAGCACTCCAATGTCAGCAAGCAAAATGTGATACAATTAACTGACTGGTATAAACTGGATTAGCAAAAGCATCCTGCACAAACAAACACGAAGGAGGTCAACAGAATATTATGCTTAAGTCTGAAAACACTATTTTTCAGGAACTCTGGTCATGTTTTCTTCTTTTTCCAGGGGCAGTCATCATCTGACCTCTAGCACGGTGCAACTAGTGTGTAGCATGACATCAATCCCCACAGGGAGCAATAGAACATCATCAGAACGAAGCTGACAGATCTGAATGACTAGAAAAATTGCCCCATCTCACACACCTAGCCACGTAACAGTACCACATGGCTGTAGCACTCAGTACTTACAAATGAGCTCTTGTTGCATGATGGGCTGATACCTTTTTTAAAAAAAAAAAAAATTAAAGAAGAGGCAACTGATGCATCTGCAACATATAGAAAACTGATATTCACAAAATGCTACAAAAATTGTTATTGTGGCACCACATCATGCAGTCACAGGAGGAGGCCGCCTAACAATTAGCTTGGTGTCAGTGACGTGTAGCCCGTGGCGTGACCTGACTGCGAACTTGGCAAGGGCAGCAGCTGTTACGTTAGGTGTGTGGCGCATATCAAGCCGTACCAATGCATCACAGCGTGCTAAATGATCTAAGCTGGCATCAGTTAGCAGTCGACATGAGGATAGGTCCAGGCAGGTCAGCGTTGAGGTGGTGGCAGCAGGAGGTGCTGCCAGCTGAGCCACGCCAGCATCTGTTACTCGAACGCACTGCAACACAAGGCAATCACTATTTTATGACCCAGGAATACAGGTGTTTCTTCAATTACGGTAACACTTTGATAGATTTAATGCTATGAGATAATTGGAATAGTTGACAGAGATTAGGATCGTAAATAAAGTGTAGTTATCTTGGCAACAGTAAGTAGAACAGTGAACTTCCACATAAAATTTTGAAACATTTTGTAGTCGATTTATACCAGGATGACATCATAGTTTGTTGTTATCTTGGTTATCTGGGTTGAACCACGTCAATTTATCAAAACCTAACATTTCGGCCATAATTTTGTGGAACCCAGACAACCAAGATAAAATTGACAATGACCATGGAAGTCTGCGCACCCATCATAGTTTGTTGCTGTAATAGTAGCTCCTTACTATATCCAAGAATCTTCAGATTATTTCTGGATGTTCATTTCAGGAGCAAAATAATTTATGTAGTGTCCAAACAAATGAAATATTTTAACTTTAAATATTTTTCTTCTACAGCATTGAAATATTGGGTCTTGTAAACTGCTCAGTTTCACCACTAAATCATTAGTCTCCATAGAATAAGAAATGTGGCAGTTTTAGCTCTTTTTTCGTGCATAAAATGGAAAATAATTTTGCATGTCCCACACACGACCTCAATTTATTTATTTTATTTTATGGCCGCAGCACATAATAAATAATACAATTAAATACAATTGTTCCACACTAATAAAAATGTAGCATTAAATTATAATTAAAATTCAAAGTCAACATAGTGCAGCTAATGTAGAGCTTCATTTGAAATATCTATAAAGCCTATTGGTGATCCCCTGAAGGATTGAAGTGGGCAATCAAAGGTTGTTTTCATTACCACAGTTGCAATTCGGTGAATCTGTCATTTCACATGTATACAGAGCTGAAGCAGATCTGCCATGACCCGACCTAACTTTTTTAAGAGCTGCCCAGGTCTTGCGAGGAAGGTTGAGTCCCTTTAGTGCCTGTTGATTATCAAACAGGGAGTGCCATTCTGGTGGGGCTGATGCTATCCACTCCAATTTCCATGCTTCTCTCCCATTAAAATTATTAGATATAATCTGTTTTGCAGTTTTTATGCTTGGACTTCTTGATTTAAGTCTCTGAAATTGGGTTACCATGTCATTGTGGATGGGCAGATTCACGTTTTGACAGATCTTATTATACTGGGCAATTAGGCGATTGTGTCATCTTATCGTAGCGGGTCGATGTTACACAAAACGGGTAGCCAGTGCAGTGGAGTAGTCTTGATACATCCACTAATTATTCGCATTGTCTGGTTCAAAACTATGCCGATCTTTTTGACGTTGGTGCTATTCATCCAGACAGATGAGCAATACTCAGCTGCATAATACACAAGGCTCAGTGCTGATGTGCGAAGTGAGGAGGCGGATGCTACCCAGTTCACTTCTGCAGAATATTATTTCTGGATCTTAATTTTGCTGCAAGGTTGTTTACATGTTTATTATACGACAAGGTGTGATCCATTACGACTCCCAAATACTTGGGGAAGGGGTTGTGTCGGAGGGGAATGCCATCAAGAAGAATAGCAAGTGAGAGTTTCGCCGCCCGATTGATAAGATGGAAGACATTAGTTTCCGTCTTGCTGAAACTGGGTACGAGACGCCATTTCTTAAAATAGTTGCTCAGGGGTTTGAGGTTTGCTGTTAAACTATTTTCAATTTGCTGAATGTTATGGGATTGTTGTACTAGTGCCAGATCGTCAACATAAGAGAATTGTCTGGGTTCTGTTTGAGGTATGTCGGAAATATATACATTAAAAAGAAGTGGGGCAAGAACTGAGCCTAGCAGCAGACCATTATTCATTCTTCTTATTTTGCTTATCTTAATATCTGAGACAACCTGGAAAGTTTGTAGCTAGCTTGGTATTAATCAGACAAGTGATTTTTTTGCACTTCAAAGTGTTCAGCGGTTTGTATGCCATGCCCTCTCACCACACTGTATCGTAGGCTGCTGTAAGGTCAACAAATACAGCACCAGTCTTCAAACGTCTCTCGAGCTGCCAGGACCTGATCCTCACAGTTTCTTACAGGTCTAAAACCTGCCTGTTCAACTGGAAGGTTTTCGTAAATAATTGGACTGATTCTATTGTAGATGATCCTTTCAAATAAATTGTAAGTAGGTCTAAAATTCTCTGAAACATCAGGGCTTTTTCCAGGCTTCAGAATGTCTATGATCTTTGCCTGTTTAAACTCTGCAGGAATGACACTTGTCTGTAGTATGTTAGTTAAGAAGCAGACCAACCATTTTTTGGTGTTTTCCACAGTGGGTGAGGAATCCCGGGTGAACTTTGTCAAAACCTCCCTTTGCCACCTCTGAGGTCTGTAGGCGCAGATGGAAAGTTGTTTTTCACTTTCCGAGTATGATCTTTATCGGCGCTCACTCTAGACATGTTGGCAAGTCAGCTTGCTATTTGGTCGAGAGTGACCTGATGCTTTGCTTGAGGGTTATGTGGGGTTCCACCTAGCTTTTTAAGGAGGCTCCATGGTTTCCAGCTGGACTTCTTGAAATTCAAGGTTTGCACTGTGTCATCCCATTTGAGATTATGGGCATTTACAGGTTCTGCAGCAGTTCGTCGGCTGCTTCTGTGCCCCTGTTCTGTTGTAAATCATCATATAGCATTTCACATGTTTCGTTCCAGCATGGGATATATTCTTTTCCAAAGTCTCTAAAAATAGACTTTTTAGCTGTCACTATGGTTACTCTAACAAATCTATTGTAATTTTTTGATAATGGACATATCCATCTTAAGTTTTTGTCCAGGTTAGCGGCAAATTCCTCCCACTATGCTTTCCCAAATTTCCATCTAGGTAATTCCTTCACAAAAATTCTAGATTCACTCAAATCAAACATAATTATCTTCTATCAAGATATCAAAGTTATGAAACCAGGATACAAGGTCTGGGTCTGTTTAACCAGTCTCCACATACGCTTTCTTATTTACTAGCAATCCCTATCTGGGAGTCTTTAGTTCTTATAGCATTCAATAGACTCTCTTATACCATTTACACACTTTTCTCAGTTTTTACATTTTTAGAAGCATTCATGTAAAGTGTTTGCCAATGTAGTATCAATTGTGATTGTTTGCATCTTGTCACTTTTATAAATGACTTCTATATGACTGGAGTAGAAGTAGCCAAACTGCATATTGCCTGAAGAAAATGGCTGGAAAAAGGAGTTTTTGTCGTAAAACGTGAGGAAATAACACAAAAGTTTAGCACAGGTGGATATTAAAGAAAGGTATTGGTTTCCACAATGTATGATGTCCATAACTTACATGAATGTTTGTACAAGAGAAAGCCATCAGCACCACAGATGCCACATTTGTCAATATTCGATTAGTAAAGGCTATAAATTAATATTTTTCGGGAAAGTTCATGTGTGACAGCACTATTACACAGAGTTTTATCACTGTGTATGAAGCATGGAATCACTACTAAAAGCCAGAGATGAATCAGCAGTCTAAACAATTGTTGGAAGAGGGTTGAAGTTTTCAATGGGTGGCGAAATGTGTTCTGTCAGCAGGAGAGGTGATGGCCACTGATTTTGGAACACTAGGCTATGACACTAATAAGCTATCCAGAACAGTAAAAACTGTCAACATATGATTGATGTAGTATTGCTGGAGAAACTGAAAAATGTTACTGAATTGAAAAGTCTAGATACTAAAAAAAATCTGTTTTTTCCACCATGACAATATACTCATTCACATTTCATAATTTTCAATATTTAACCCCTACAAATAGCACTTCTAATTGCTGCAACATGTACCAAATTCACCACATTTGGCCCCACTTGTCATACTGTTTCCAAATTTGAGAAAATAGCTTGCTAATTAAAGATTCAGTTCAAATACAGAGATCACAGCAGAAACTGTTTTCCAGAGTTAACTAAAATCATACTATATCAACAACAGAAAAGAGTTTATTGTGGTCTATGGTAAGTGCATTGACTTTATAGTGATTGAAAAATGAAAAATTCCTTAATAATATAGGATTTTCAAATTATCCACATGCAATAATGCCTAAATGACTAACAAAGTGAAATCTATTTCAGAATAAGAGTAGAAATAAATTTATTATTAAAAAAAAATTTAAATAAACATGCCGTTTGTTTTATGTACGGCAAATTTATTCAGGATAAGACTGGTACAGAACTGTTATAAAAATAATCACCAAAGTATGGATACATATCACATTAGTAAATATAAGATATGAGAGGGGAAAATAACCCATCACTTGCCACAGATTTAGGCAGGGGGGCAGAATGAACACGTAAAAAACACAAAACAAACAAATATCACAACATTTCGGTGAGAAACCTTAGTTATGTGAGAGGCGAGACATATGGCCTTCGTTTCATTCATGAGGCAGGGTCTAGATGTCATTACATATTTCCCACTGCCATACGTCTCGCCTCTCACATGACTAAGGTTTCTAACTGAAATATTGTGTAATTTGTTTGTTTTGTGTTTTTTTACGTGTTCATCTCACCCTCCTGCCTTCATTTGTGACATGTTATTTTTCCCTTTCCTATCTTACTTTTAGTGCCCAACGGCAGTTTCTTTGTTTCCATTATCCACATTAGTAAATGTAATCAATATGTCTCTCCTTTTGTCTCACGACTTCTTGTACAAAAGCTCTTACATCTGAGAGAACTCTTCAAAAATAATCTTCACATATCACAATTGTAAGACCCAAGGCTGATACCGGGGCTGAAGTATAGCCTTAGTGCCTCAACTTACTCTCTTGATGGTGATTCACAGTTCTCTGTAAAACTTACTAAATAATTTTGAATTGACCATGCAGCCAGGATAGTTCAACTTGAATGCTTCAGATCGCCACAATATTTGTTGACCCACAAATATTGAAAAGGTTATCAGTTAACTACAAAATAACAACAGTTCACTTTTCAAAATTCTTCAAATTTATTCAAAGGAAAACCAAAAGTTCAAAATAGCATTCTAAAAGTTGAATTGGCGAATCGAACATACGTTTCCAAAGTTGCAGATTGTGGAGAGAAATCTAACCAACCGAACCCCTTTAGTAAATTTAAAAGTTCTTAGCAGTCATTAAAGTTACGATGTAACACGACACGATCCAACGTGGTTGAACTAGCCAGCATGGCGAGTTACAACCAGCGCGACGAAAGACAGACCGAAACAGACGCCAGACAGGAACAGACCACAGGCAGGAACAGACAAACCATGATGGCGGCGGGGTCTTTTTATAGAAACCATAAGAACCGGTGACGTCAGCAACTGTATCACATCTTTTTGCTTCCGCGTAGCTCAAAGTATGTGTAATTTATTTGACGATCCAGACTATTAAAAACGTTTGAACTTTGACAGTATCTGGACTTATCTACTAGAAGTCCAACTGCAGTCTCTTGAGAAATTTAGAGTAATTAATTTTAAAGTTTTAGCTGTTTAAGACTCTGCGTAGTGATACATTCAAATTTGGGTAAAATCCCTAAGTATTCTAGAATTTTACGCGCGTGCACAACAATCCGCGACAATCTATTTTACAAAAACTTAATTTCCGGGCAAATGCTTAAACTTTTTATGAAAACCCATATATGTATGAAATCGTCTTAATTAGGGCTATCTGCTGATGTAATTTTTAATTTAATATCTCTTTTAATAAAAAAGCTTATTTTTTTCTCTTAATTAAAATCACTAATTAATCTTTACCAAATTACTTAATTTTATTACCAAAATAACGGGGATAGTGTTAACTACAGCTGCTGATAAAAGTTCGGTTGTAGCTTTACGCGATTTAAAGATATTGTAAATCTTAAAATTTCTACTTTTACGATCGCGTGTTTCAAAACTTGAACAAACGGGAATATCTCTCAAACCAAACGTTTCCCGATATGATAAATACACTTTAAAATGATTTTTATAGCAAATTGTTACTGTGAGCAAGATTACAGGGAAATTCCTTAAAGTTGAAAACTACACTTCTCGAAATTTCTGAGTCCCGCCTAAGCCAAACTAGAATTTGCCAAAATTCTAAGGTGCTTACACAATTCATAACATGATGATGACAGCTCTGCATAGCAACAAATTTTCTGGTATCCTTTGGTAGACCCTTTCTTTGGGGAAACCCCATGGAAAGAAATCACCATCAAGACATAATCTGCTTAATTTCAGTATTACACAAAGGTAAAAAAAATTATGGGGGAAATCACTGACAACTTTGGTAGAGCATGAACTCTCCGTGGAAACTGTAGTATTTGTTTCCTATCTCTTAAGTAATTACAGTAATTTTGTGTCACAGTCAACTTTTAAGGAAACAAATGAATATCCAAGCAAATAAATTGCTGCAAAGATCGTCGTGGAATTATCAACTTGGCAATTGCTTTTTGTGTGTGTGTGTGTAAATTTAATTGGACTTCAAGTTAAAGTTGCTTGTATGGCTTTGACTTGTTCTGGAGTGTGGACACTAACAAAACATGATTGCTCATACTCCAAAACAGAATAAAAATCTTCAAATTAACAAGATTATTCAAAGCTGTTGGTTTACAGGGAGCCCAATGAATACCAAAGTCTGAGTTGATGTCAAGCTTTGTTTCTTCAAAAAGCAGCACAATCTTTGCATTTTGCACAACAGTCAATCTTCTTATGTCTGCCTTAGCAGCAAACTGATGAGTAATCTGTAATACCAACTAGCATATTTCCATTATTTTCATGAAATTAAGAATTTGCATGCCTGTTTTGAAACACTCCAATAATATAGATTTGTACTAATAATCAAATCATATAATGTTTCATGTTCCACCTTGTAGCAACTACAAAATCGGGGGAAATGAGGAGGTACCAAAAAGAAACTGAAATATTCTTATTTTAATCCAGGTATTTAATTTTTGTGAAAATACAATCACTCTCCTTCAAAGTACTCTCCCATTGGAACTGATACACTTGTACAATCTTTTATTCCATTGTACAAAACATTGTTTTATACTCCTCTTTAGAGATGCCTCTTTTCTTCACCTCAATGAAAAAATGTTTTCCTTTCATATCTCTTTTCATTTGAGGAAATAAAAAGAAGTCGCAGGAGGAGATGTGTGATGACTAAGGTTGAGGGGACACATGGGTCATGGCTTTTTTTTTTTTTTTAGAAGAATTGGCAGACAAAGAGAGCTGTGTGAGAGGTGCATTGTCTTCATGGTTGAACCAGTCGCCAGACTGCCACAAATCAGGCCTTTTCCATTCCACATTGTTGTGCAATATTTTCAAAACATCCAGGTAAAGGTCTGACCCTGCGAAACAAACTCTGAAAGAATAACTTGCACATTAAAGATACAAATCAGCATTGTCTTGATGTTTGATTTCACGTCTTGCTTTTTTGGCATGAAGCGAGCATGCGGTCTGCCATTGGCTCAATTGTTGCTTCGTTTCAGAGTCACAGCCATAGCACCAGGGTTCATCACCTGTAGACCTTGGAGAAAGAGTTTGGATCATTTTGGAGTTCTTCCTTCAAAGCACAGCATGCTTCCAATCTTGCAAAATCTTGTTTCAGTCAGCAGTTACGGCACAAATTTGGCAGCTGTCCTTCTCTCACCCAACTCTTCACTAATGAACTGAGCTGAGCTCCAAGTCACTCTACAACTTCTTCAATTGTATGAGTACGATTTCGTGAATGTTTGTGACATTTCCATCCATTTGAGCTGTTGAAGGCCTTCCCGAATGAGGTTGGTCATCAATTGATATTTCACCTATTTTGAAACGGGAAAACCACTCAAACACTTGGGTTTTTCCCATAGCATCTTTCTTGGACTTTGTTTTCAACATTTAAAGAGTTTCTATGCTAGTTTTTCCGAGCAGAAAGCAAAATTGTGTGCTCTGTTCACAATAATCAACCATTGCAAAAATGATGAGCATACAAAACAGCAGTCACAAAAAAATTAATACCAGCCAAACACAACCTTCTCTTGTTATGATAATTGGTATATTGACTCTGGGATAGAAGTTCTACATGCCCCAAGTAGCAAGATTCTGTCCTCTACAATGTCAGTTCTCTTTTGGGTACCTCTTACTTAACCAGTTTTTGCGAGACATTTCACAGACCTCAAACAATAGAAATAAAGTATCCAATATATGAAGTCCTTTAAATTTCATGAAACATAACAATCCAATCTTAAACAGATACACTTGAATATAAACTGTCCACACAGTCAATAAAAGGACATAAGGTACCTGAGAAATATCCAGTTCGACAAGACGGGGAAGGTGTTGTGTAACATAACGTAATGCAACATCTGAGATATCACAACCAGCAAGCCGCAGTGTACGCAGTCCACGGAGCCTGGAACGTGATCCCACAAGACCTGGTCGTGAGTCAGGTGGGGGACTCAATAATTCCCGCAACGAGGCATCATTCAGCCCCGACACAAAGCTGAAAACACCACAAGTTTTTATCTTCTCTTATAATAATACAAATCCACAATAAAAAAGGTAACATTTAGTATTCAACAAAATAATATGCTTTGAATTGCATCTACCAAAACTTCACACAGAGTTAGAAACAGTTATTATTGTCTGACCCTACAACATTTCACTATATTCTCAATAGCCTTCGTGCCTCCATCTCTTTAATCCTGTTTTCCTTAACACCCAGGTGAACGTTTCTTGTGCATCACTGCACAATACAATTCGGGGTTTGTCTGACGTAAGCAGTAAGTAAACAACAGGAGCTCGTAATACCATGTCACCCTTAATGCTGCCAATTGAGTTTTAAATTTTTTGTAGATGATCTGAGAAATGTGTTGACTCCATGTTTGGTCAACACACTGCCCATTTTAGAATCCAGCATACCCATGAACAAAAGGCAAAGCTGATGATGTCAGCGGTGGCCAAACCTAGCGTCCAAGAGAGGCATACATGTAATTTCAAAGAAACAAGCATTTTATCCCTTGCCAGAGATATTTGGGACAGCTGTTCAAATCAGAAAAGATGCTTTTTTAGTTAACAGGAATAACAGTAGATACCAGCTTAGTGAGGCCTGAAACTTGGCAATCAATATGCTGAAGCAGCAATGCGTTGGTAAGGGGCAGAAGAGTGGATGACATCATCAACTTGGGTCAGCTTTTGTTTCCAACCATAGCCCCAGCACTGCCAAAACTAACAATTACAATTCCAGTACATTATACAGTTGGTTGAAAATGAGGGCAGAGATCCAATGAAGCTGCCAGTGTTTTTCCTTCTCTTCTGCCCATTCCAGATACCCTCTATCTTTTCCCACAGAACCACCGCTCACCAGAGCTAATTTTTTGGTAGTGTGTAATATCTTCATTTTTTTTTTTTTTTTTTTTTTTTTTTTTTTTTAATGTGTATTTTTTTTGTACAAGGGCAAGTCAAAAATTATCCGCACCTTCATAATAAGATACTTTTTTACTTTCCACGAATACGTGTTTACAGTTGATACTACTGTGGCGATGCGTGCCTCGCTCAAACTTGGTCACAACAATATTAGCCAGCAGTGACAACATAAAAATGTCGGCTCCACTAGTGGGAAAAAAGGCAGAATATGATTTCTTTGATCAGAAAGAGTAAAAGGGGCTGAAATTCATTATAGACTTTTACCAAAGAATGGTGACAGTACATTGTTGCAGACAAGTGTTTTCAAGTGGATCAAGAAGTTGAAAAGTGGACAGACAACAAAACTGAGCAAGATTGATTGATGGTTTCCTCAAATAGGTTAGTTACTATCGATAATTTAGCATTCACATAGAACATCAGTGATGATTCTGCTTATAACATTATCCATGATGTATTCGGCTTCCATAAAGTTTGTTCACAATGGGTGCCAAGACAACTCACAAACTCAAATGTCTTGACGTCTGCCAACACTTATTGAAGTGTTACAAGGAAGGAGTCGACTCATTTTTGGAAAGAATAGTAACCTGTGATGAAATGTGGGCTTATCACTATGAGCAGAGCATGGAGTGGAAACACTGTGAATCACTGGTGAAGAAAAAATTCAAGACAGCGCCATCAGCAGGAAAGGTTATGCTAACCATACTTGGGAAGCAAAAGGACCTATGCTGGAAGTTTACATGGAGAATATTACTGCGCATTGTTGTCTAACAAACTTAAACCAGCAATTTGCAACAAATCACTGAGGTCTTTTGTTGAAGAAAGTGTTGGTATTGCACGATAATGGCCACCCTCACACGGCTCGACTCACCCTTGAAACCATCAACAAATTGGGTTTTACGGTGGTGGAACATCCACCTTACAGTCAAGAACATGCTCCGTCGAACTTTCATTTGTTTGGGCTGTTGAAAGACGCTTTGCAAGGCCACCAATTTTCCTTACATCAAGAGTTGTAGGAAGCAGTGCATCAGGGGCTTGACAACCAATGAAAAAGCTTATTTTTGTTAGGAATACACAAGCTGTGTACTGCTGGACCAAGTGCACTACAAAGGAGGGAGACTATATTTAAAAATAATGAATAAATCAAACGGTATTTTTTATGTAAATAAATTGTTTTACGTAAAGTCTAGATAATTTTTTACTCATTCTCGTATAATTATATGTAGATATGTTTTACATTTAAATAAAAGATAGAAAGGTATTTCTGCAGACCTCTGCCACATTTCCACTACTGGTTCCCATGATTTGGTTCATAATTTTCGGGTTTACACCGTTCGACTCCCATTTTCACCTCCCGCTACGCTGATTCTCCCCCATCATGAGCCACCAGACTATTTTATGCATGTTCAGTTAGCTGTCAGCTACCAAAAGGCAGCAGCCTCATTCTATTGTTGAACAAGGGACAGAGCCCAAAAATTTCAATCTACATAGTTTTCAGTTACTGCCGCAGCAATCTTCTACTCTGATAAGCGGTGGTTATGGAAATTTAACTGTTAATTAACTGTGAACCACAAAGTTAGTTATAATACTGTTTTTAAACTATTTACTGAGCTACCAGCTATTATTAAATAAATAAAACTTGCACTAAAGATATAATAAATTTGAAGAATTAGAGAAGAAAATTGTAGGCAGATTATACACAGGGAGATCAAACAGACTGTTTTTAAAAAAATATGTAATCACAGCCTACAGGTGGCTGAAATAACTCTAATAATAATAATTAAAGGTGCAGACTAAAAACCTACATTAAACTAGGAGCTAACAGATGGTGAGAATACTGAATGATTGGGATGGCATAGACAACAATGAGCTAGAAATAAATATGTAGGATATCGTGTTTCAAATTATTCTTTTAATTTCTTGAGCAAGATTTGGTTATTATAAATGAACAAGCATCAATGACATCTGATTTAAATGCCGGAGAGCATATTCCAATGAATCAATCTAATCTTTAAGCTTATAGGCAACATTCAAATTTCATAGTCATATACAGGCTTGAAGAAAGAATGAATGCATGAAACAGTTACAGTGTTACAAATCACATTTACTAACAATTCTACTTGAATAAATTTCTTTATTTCTGTTGGAAACCAGGGAAGCTCACTGGATAACAATATTAATAAATGGAATTATGAACAACAAGACAATCTAGACTTATGCTGCTGAAACGTGGACAACGAAAAAGCGGGACATCAGCAGAGTACAAGCAAGTAAAATTAAGTTTTTAAGAGGTACAATGGGAGTTACTAAAATGGACAGAATAAGGAATGAAGTGATTAGATGCACCATAAAAGAGGAATCCCTACAGGAAAGTGTAGAGAGGACCAGACTGACATGAAATTAAGTTGCATGGTAAACGACCCAGAAGAAGACCAAGAGATGGATGGCTGAAAGGAGTGGAGGAGGGTGTACGGAAGAGAGGAGAGGACTGGAACAAAGTGGTGACAGAGAGGTGGTGGGATGAAAGAAGCAAATGGAGAGGCTTGTGCATAAAGCAGACCCGGCCAGAGACTGGAAACTGTTGAGGATGATGATGAAGACAAGAAATTAAAATCTGTCAATTCATGCCCCATACAGTCTGAAAATTAAATTAAATGCACCAACCTGAGGTCCAGCACAGAAAGTGGAGGGCAGATGCACGAGCGCAGGGCAGAGGCTCCAGCCCAGGAGCAGCCACGTAACGACAACTCCCGCAACTGAGGCAGGCGTGCCACCAACCATGCCAACTGGCGTTTTGCTGGTGGTGGGGCAGCCCAGTCAAGATGCAGTGCCTCAGGCTGACGCCGGACTAATCCCGCCAGCAGGGCACCGGACAGTCGGCGTCCTGATAGATCAGTTTTTCGCCACAATGAAGGATCCACTGATGCACGTGACCACGCACGGCAAACTGCAGCACACCGACCGAGGTCCTCCACAGGAAGGTACCTATGTGAAAGCAATATTTCAATAAAGCACGACGTGAAAAATGTCTAAAAAAAAAAAGTATATATCCTACAGCAGAAGTGTGAACCATATCACTAAGCCATCAGTGATTCTCTGGCAGGGATCAATTTCATTTACCCAATAAGAAATTTATTTCTCATCCTTTATTGAAACCTAATTAATATAATTTTTTATTTATTTATTTATCTTATGGCTATAGCACATAATCATTAATACAATTATATACAACTGTTTCACATTAATAAAAATGTAACATGAAATTATAATTAAAATTCAAAGTGGACATAGTGCAGCCAGTGTAGAGCTTCATTTGAAATATCTATAAAGTCCGTTAATGATCCCACGAAGGCTCGAAGTGGGCAACCAAAGGTCACGTGACGGATGATTTGTTTTTCCTCACCACAGTCACAATTCGGTGAAACTTTCATTTCCCATGTGTACAGAGCTGAAGCAGATCTGCCTAACTCTGTTAAGACTTGCCCCGGTCTTGCATGGCAGGTCGAGTCCCTTCAGTGCCTGTTGATTGTCAAACAGGGAGTGCCATTTTGGTGGGACTGAGGCTATCCACTCCAATTTCCATGCTTCTCTCCCATTCAAATTATTAGATACTAGCTGATACCCATGACTTCGTACGCGTGGATTAAGAATTTCTTTGCCAGAATTGAATACAGAAAGTTGTTGGTAATGAAGGATTGGTCCCAAACACCACCAAGTCGGCATAATATGACAGGAAAGCTATCATTATATCATTCTACCGTCAAACCAGTCTCTTGAAGCGAATCAATTTCCAACCTATTTCTGTCACCATTCAATAAGTTCTCAAAATTTCATGATTAAAACTGTTAATCATACCGGAAAAAATGTCCTGTGCCCTTCCTACAGATTTTCTGGTCAAATTCCATCAATATCGGTATAGCCATTAAGTCGTCAAAACGTAGCAAAAAGACAGAGACTTACTTCCGCATTTATAGTATTATTACTGCAGATCACGCACACACACACACACACACTGACTGCGAACAACCCCCAAGGGATCATTACAACGTAAAAAGTGTACACCTTCAACATTGCAAGACTACCTATGATTTACCTCGCATTGTCCCCCTAAATTTATGATATCACCAGACCGCTATATGGAAAGACAGTACAGAGACCTACACATCCTACGCATCTGTTTATCATCGTTCAGTAATTTTTCGAAATTATAAAACATGTATTATTTATACAGAAAATTTTTCAACCAAATGTAAACAGTACTTTCCTCCTTGTTTCAAAGGATAAGTGTGCAAACTTTCATTGAAATCAGATGAAAACTGTGAATTTGTATAAAGAACAAACTAACCAACAAACAAACTAACAATATATATATAATCTGTTTTGCATTTTTGATATACGAGGGTTATTCCAAAAGTAAGGTCCAGTTAAGAAAAAAAAAATCAAAATCAAAATTTTTTCAAAAACAATTGTTTTATTTATATTCCTTGCAAATTTCTCTATTTTTTTACATAATTTTCATGCTTATTTAAAGATTTGTCACATCGTTCAACAAGCTTTTGAATGCCTAAGTCGTAGAAATCGGCCACCTGCGAAGATCAACAAGCTTTTGAATGCCTGGTGATGACGTTTGACGCCATTCCATCGACTGACGTTTAGACTCGGGTGTTATGTGAGAAACCCATGTCTCATCCCCTGTGACAATATGGTCTAAAAGACTGTCACCTACCTTATGATATCGCTCCAAAAAAAACAAGAGCATAAGCCATTCTTTCCATTTGTTGGGACTCAGTAAGCAGCCTGGGAACCCAACGGGCACACAATTTGTGAAAATTCAAATGTTCAGACACAATTCTGTACAAAGTCGTTCTACTCACATTCGGGAAATCTACCCGTACGAGTATTTCGAGATCTGAAATAGTGAATCATCGATCTTCACGAATTTTTTGGTCAACCGCATTGACCAAATCTTCTGAAATCACTGATGGTCGGCCAGACCGTGGTTCATCATGCACATTTTCCCGTCCTTCATTAAAAGCTCGCACCCACTTGCGCACTTTACTGTCACTCATTATGTTAGGACCATAAACTTCAGTAATCTGCCGATTAATTTCTGCCGCTGAAAAGTTTCTTGCAGACAAAAACCGTATCACTGCCCTTACTTCACAATCGGCAGGCCGATAAATTGTCTTAAACATTGTGAACTGACACTACAAACAGCACACAGCAACAGTAATAACGCTAATGGCGGCGCTTGACGCGCAAGGCATGCCGGGAGTCGGCGCGCATGCGTGTTTTGTCCTTGGCACCCAATTCAAATAGTTACAGCAAATTGGACCTTAGTTTTGGAATAACCCTCATAATTAATTTAAAAATGTGAGTCTTATGATATTTCCCTTCCTGTATTATATTTAACCTTAAATTTAAAATATTATCAGAGTATATGAAGCATCCATTCACTTATTCAACTGAACACTACAACTAATGTTTATAATGCATCGGGCACAATGAATTGGACTGGTGAACTACATACATGACATAGGTTGCTGAAACTTATTATGAGGCTGCTTTCTATCACAGTCATGAGCATGAAATGCAATCTTACCTAAAGACAGGTAAGAGTGCATCAGGGTCGAGAGTTGGGCAGGGTGCTGGGGAGCAGTAAGGCAGTGGAGGTGCAGGTCGCACCACGTGAGTAGGCCGTTTCAGCTGCTTGGTTGAGTTGGCAGACAACTGGTAGGCCAGCTGAGTACGCAATGCCAACTTCCTCGGCTCTGAGCCAGCTGGTGGTTGTGGTGGCGTTGGTGCCGGTCTTGGGGGCTCAGCACCCTCATCGACATTTGGAGGAGGAGGTGCACATTCCTCCATGTCTGCCCCTTGATCTTTATCTGTATCTCCTGATAACTGTGATTCTCTTTCTTCCACCTCCGGAGGTTCTTCCTGCAAATATAAGAGCCTATAAAGGAACATCTACTTTGGTGCTTATCTTTGCGTATATCCAGAAAATAATGGGTTCTTCCACCTCTTTATTGTACAGTCATTAAATATTCACATATCTTAAAATGAGGAGAAAATTTCCTGTCAAAATAAATTTTTGAGCATAAAGATTTCAACATGAATTAGGAATGTTTTAGTGTTTATTATGAAAATATTTAATTTTCTCCACACTATTTTTAGGGTATTTGTGTTGTTTAATAATACTTTTTACACAATTTTTGGCAAAAAAGGGAGTTCAATGAGATAAATACATTATCTTCCCTCTTTCCAACAGCCAAGTTTTCTTAGTGACTATGTTTACATGAATACAACCCAAAACACACTCATTATGTAGGTTTTAAAAATTTAGTTCAAGAGCAATTAAACTTGAATTGTTAGATAGATTAACATCCATTTTATCTGCATATTTCAGTCCAAACGTGGCTTCTGTTTAAGAAATTTTGCTCTAACCAATTATATAGACCATTCCAAACGAATTTTGCTCCCTGCATTAAGATAAAAAAAGGGGAGGGAAAAAAGATAGAAGCTTAAACATTCTAAAAAAAACAGGTTTCTATTAGACCACAACTAAGAATATTATCTATGTTTTCCATGACAGGTTTTAATGCCACTGACACAAATGCTTTGGTTATGATATTTCAAACTATGAGTTATTTTCAGGTTACTGTGTACTCACTTGAGACTGCTCTCATTCACCTGTTTGTAATCCTTTTCACTTTGATAAAATGAACTTAATAATAATTTCAACCAAAACTATCTTGACATTTTCTAGTATCTAATATCACTACAATCTTTTGTAGCCGAACTACACAATGCTGTTGAATGTCTTGAAGACTCTATCCAACTTATTATAAAGGAAGATTATTGTAGAGACAGCTGTAGTAATCACATTTAAGATTTTTTTTTAAGTATGTAGCATTGTTAACAAAATACTGAGAAATAATTCAGAAAAATATGTCTGTATCTGTCTGCTTGGATGACTGCAACTCAAACAAAAACTAATGGTCAGATTTTAAAAGAGTTTTGGATTATGTACAGACCATGATTGCACAAGTAAAAAAGGTATGTTTCATTTTGATGTTACCTCGAAGCTGTAAAATGCAATATAAAACTGTCCACAAATTGGCAGCCATTTTTTGTTGAATGTAACTCACGTAAGGGGGCATCCACAAATTACGTGAGGTGTTTTTCCGGATTTCTGGAACCCCCCCCCCTCCCCCCTGGTGAGATTTCGTGAGATCTGGCCGGACCCCCCCCCCCCATTCTGGTGAGATCTGGTCCGTGAGAACCCACCCTAGAAATCGCCCTGGAAACTTTTTTTTTTAGGTCACACCCTAACTTTTTTGATGAAATACCCTCCTAAAATCGACTTCGCCGCAAATTGTAGACCTTTCTTCTTTTTTTTTTTGCTCTACTGTCCCCCCAAATTTTTCGCAAAATCTCACGTGAGATTTCCGTAGACCCCCCCTCCCCCCTTGGTGAGATCTGGTGAGATTTCGCCGGACCCCCCCCCTCCCCTATTTCACCTCACGTAATTTATGGATGCCCCCTAAGAACCACTCACTGGATTTTGTTGCGATTTCAAACAATGTACAGCCAGTGAGCACGGATGATAAATAGGCTATGTTTCATCTTGATGAGATGTCGAAATGCTGATAAATTTATGATAAAAATGTTACAAATCAGTATCTATTTTTCACAAAACATGATTCAAGCAAAAATTGGTCTGATTTTGATCAGGTTTAGGTCAATTTGTAACCCATGGTTCCAAGAGTAAAATGTGATCTCATAAAGCTGAAAAAATTAACATAAAAGTATTCAAAAATTAGTGTTAATTTAAAGTTATGTTTTTTTTTCAGTATTTTCTGAGATATGTACCAATAGCTTAAATATATACAGATCTTAAATGAAATAATTCAGAATTTAATCTGATAATAAATTCTGTGACTGGATCACTAGCAACATGTGAAATTACTATTATTTGGTTACAGTTATACCAAAAAACTATGAGCCGATATCATGGGAGGCATAGATAAAGGCTGTTGCAAATCATCATGAGGTGTTCAACTGGCTTTCTCACCACATTTGCAATATTCCTGACTACAAATTAGGAGGTCAAATTGTCCAGTAAAAAAACTATAATTCATTTCATAATCCTTCATAAAATTAAAAAACCTTGTGATTGAATGTAATGTCTAAAATTGTTGTATCTGGCTAAGAATGTTTTCAAGGTTCACAATACTTTCAAGGGTGGGCAAAGATTATTTAGATTGCGACTTTTTTAGTGAAATCTGGAAAAAAATTAACAGACCACTCAATCCTGACCTTCACACTGTGACATCACACATAACAGCCTGCTTCCCTAATTACTCTATTACGATCCTTCCCGTTCCTCTGGGTTTAGAGAATTGATTTATAGGCAAATACTAGTATTCATTAACCTCGTTCTAGCTAAAGATGAGATAGTACTATTTTCCTTTCTTAACTCTAACTCATCAATACTCCACTCTTAATTACCCCCCTTAAAATTTCTCTTTCTCAGCTGTCCCATGGCTCAACAGGAACCACATCTAAAGAGAGTAAACCCATAACTTACTTGGTTAGTGAAATTTTAATAATATTTTTATTTCAGACACTGACCCCATTCCAATTTTAAATTTCCCCCACCGCCCTTATTCTACCACAGTATCACTTTGCAGTTAGTTATTAGTTCTTTTCTATATCCATGCATTCATATCATGCTTTTCTGCTAAAGATTCTACATCCATACTCTGAAAATCACAAATATTGTGGTTGGCGGAGTGCTTTGCACCAAAATTAACTCTGGGCATTCCAACCTCAAATAGCCCGAGGAAAGAAAGAATACATATAAGCATCAATAAGGTATCTTATTTCTCCTAACTAGGTTGGTGGAGGAAGTATTTCATTGCACTCGTAAATGAAAGAATAATTTTGCATTTTCACCAATAAATTCAGACGAAACCTACGTTGTATGTATGCCAGCCCAATCTATGAATCAATTCTGCAATGCTTTCATATGGGCTACAGCAAGCAGTCATGAATCAAGTGGCTCTCATATGTACTTTCTTTAATGGGTCAAAATATCCCTTGTGATAAGGATTCGAAATTCTACAATGTTAATCCAAATATGGACACACAAGTTTTAATTCTTCAAAATACGACCTATGAATCTAAACCTAGAACTAATTTTACCCAAAACAGAAGTTATTTGCAGGTACCATTTAGTTTCTCTATGCAATATTATGCCCAAATACTGCACAGAATCAACTGTGTCAAAAACTGGCCTGTTTACTTTGTACTCATGAGCAAACAGATTCTTGTTTTTAGTTACATGCATTGCTTTGCACTTTAGCGTATGTTGCCATTTACAGCACAATTTCAAAATCCAGTTTCTAAGCAATCGTCACAGCACTTTACTCTCCTACCGATAACTACTTCATCAGCAAACAAACGCAACCTGCTATTAATGTTGTCACTGAGATCATTTACAAAAATTAAGAAAAGAAGAGGTCATATTACATTACCTTGAGATATGCCCAAAGTAAAATTTAGAGTAGAAGAGGCTACCCCGTCTATGACAACATACACCAAACAATTACATTCCCTCTCCTCTACACATTTTAAAATAATTGTGTTGTCTTGTTATAATCTGTCATTTGAATTTGTTCAGTGGAATATTCTTCAATATAAATTCATCATTGAAATTTTTGAATTTTTCCGCTGTCGCAGATCATTTGCATAAAAACTATGCATATTTTCAAAGAAATGTTGCGTTTACTACTGGCTTGTTAGGTCTTTCATATTTTTGATGGGAGGAAGCGGTTGTGTTGCCATCTGTCTAAGAAACGTGTAATTTGTGTTCTAAGTAGATAAGTTTTTATTGTTGTTATTTGGGGGGAGGGAGGGGGAGAATGTGTAGTTTATGAGGTAGAGATTGGGAACCATCTTCGGATTGGCATAGTGATTGGAGAACAGCCTAAAACTGAAGTCAGGACGGTCAGTATGCGAGGCTTGGGATTTAAATGGATCTGTTGTACATCTCCAATTTAGTGTGGTCGAAGCTTTAAAACATGCAGCCACACTGGAGGTTTCAATAAATTCTTATATCCCATAATAATCCAAGAAAATATTCCTGTGTGATGTAAGGTCCAATTGAATACATGATACTCATGCTAATTTGAGACACCTTCATATCCAAATTAAATGATTGGAGGCAGATGTTATGTACCAGACAGCATAATTTTACGTGATAAATGCAAGACAACCAATAAAGCTTATAATATGAATTAGCTGGCTAGATGAAAGCATGAGCTACTTAATGACCTCTCAATTATAAAATTGTTAACGATACCTGAACTTCAAAAAGAAGCCTAATTAACATTTTGGTGGTTCATGATTCAAATGAAAATAAGGAAAGCACAATGAACCATTTCATACAGTAGATTCAAATAGAAGTTTGGCTGTTACAAGATATTTATGGCTTCATCTGGAAAGATTCTTATAATCAAATCAATAAAGAAGGAGATAGAAGTAGTGATAAGAAAAGTAAACCTTCACATTCAAGCTAGTTCCATATCTTCATGAAACCAAAGCAAAGCATGCTAATTTCTTTCGAGTATGTTCAAGAACTATTATAAGCATGACCCTTCTAATTTAAAGCAGAAACAATAATATTAGGATCCTGCAACATCTACACTATATCTATGGAGTAATTGTTCAATTATTTGAGGAATGATTGGGTCTAAAGATGGAAAAGTTTGGATGATTCACATACCTGACTTTAGTACAACATTTACAGAGAAACAATTGCCTCAGGAGCCACAGAACTGACTGGAAAAACAATGAATTTGTGTCTGGCCTCTTGAGTATATTTATAGAGAATAATTTACATATGAATAATTAAAATTAATGTAGTGAATTATTATTCTTGTGATGAACTGAGTGCATCCAATCAGATAAACCTAAAAGTAAAGCATTTCACACCCTCCTCATAATTACAGGAATATTCACAGAAATAATCATGGTATGTTACTGTATTATACACATCAGCACATACTATTTTCAGTAGCAAATCAAGGATAGAGTTGAAGAAACTGACACACTACCTCTGATAAACCACAAATAACATTGATTGTGACTATGACTTCTCTTATTAAAATATATTTATCAGTGATTTGAGATATATGATTTCTTTCCAATTTTCTGTTGCAGGTTACAAATCATTCACAATTGCAGCTAATGTACTTATGGAGGCATTTCAAAATAAGATCTTTGATGGGTAACAAATTACCTTCCTTCATCATCTGGCCTCATGGAATTGACTTATATTCCAATTTAATATCACCCATTACAATATTATAATAGTGACAGTGAAAATGTTATTGGGTAATGATAAGTGAGGATAAGGAGAAAAAGACCTGTCATTCACAACAGATAAAGGTAAGAAGATCACAATGAAAACTAACTCAGTTTACAATAGTTTGGTGAAAACCTTAAGTCATGTAGCAGGTGAGACATTTGGCAAGGCAATCAGATGTGCACAAATCGAGACCTACTACAATACAGATTACAACATTAGATGTATTGCCGCAGAGGAAGAAGAGAAACATTATTGATGTTGCTGGTTAAAAAAAAAAAAAAAAAGAGGATACAGTTGTCCGATTTACAGAGTACATGCATAAGACATAATTAAATTAATTGTGATGAGGTGAATGTTACATTGGCAATTTCCCTGGTCACCTATTTCTCTCTTTCTTACTATTATTCTTTTTATTGTTATCTTACTTACTCCAAGTGTAAATTACTCCAGCCATATAATTTTGCCATTTGGGAATTTTATTTTTAAATAAATTCAGTATTTTTTTGTAAAATATTTGTCACTTCCCTTGGTAATTTATTCCAATTCCTGACTATCTTACCTACAATAGAAAATGTTATTCATGAAATCTAAGTGCCAGCTTGTGATCATGGTCATATTTTCCTCTCCATGTTCTACTATCAATTCTTTGACCAATATCTTTCTATGCCTCGTCATCAACATATGACTTGTATACTTGCCATCACTGTCTTCATCCTCCTCCTGTCTTCCAATGATTCTCAATCAAACTCCTTTCTCGTATCAGTTACTGACAATAATTCTTGGGAATACAAGTGTGGAACTACTTTCTGCTGCAAAAATACAGCATGATACCAAATATTTGTCATTCCTCAGAGTAGTAATATCCTAAATGCAACACAGAACTGCAAACAAAGTTTTATTAATATACCCACTAATTATTGCACTAGCATCAGTGATAAAGTTTTTTTACGCAATTGTTTTCTTTGAAGAACTTAATCTATAGTACAAAGAATATCAGTACTGTGAAACTTATTTTCCTAGTCCCTGCTGAATTTCAAAGTGACTGATTTTAGTTTAGAAATGCAAACAAATTTAAGTTCTTGAAGACTGTTCATACTTCAACAATGACGGGAAATAATTAGTAATAATGACCGGTTTGTAGCAATTTCACTCAAGAGATTGGAACCCAGATGGAATTACAAATTTTTGTTTCATTCTTAGCTGTATCATAAGCACAAGTAGATCTTCAAACACCAATCCACACTAAATAATGACTACTTACAGTTTAACATATTCGTTCAAAATAATGAAAACCTAAACACTTTGTGCATCCAAGAGCACAATTACTGAGAGAAGATCATATAGAAGGTAATTTTTTCAGGAACCTGGCAGCTAGAAAACTGTTACATAAAATGAACAAAGTATTTCCATCGTGAAAAGACCTTAAATGTTAAACACGATGTATTTAAGTGTGCATAATCATTTAGTTTCACAACTAATTCTTTAAATATTTAATTATATATGTGCCAATTCTCTTCGTTTCCAGCAGTAGTAACTTTAGAAGTGATGAGCTAGCTGTGTTAGTTTAAATTACGATTAAAATTGTGCTGTATTTTGAATACCTGCCTAGAGGTTACAATAATATTGTAAAAATTTGTTTACTATATATGCATGTGTGCCCTGAACATAAACACACAAAGTCTAGATCTAGGTGCAAGCCAGAGTACCCCCCAAGCAGAGTCAACAGCAGCACTGCTTATCCTTTTCTCAAAGTGATTTGGGCCATTTTTTAGTCTTAGTGATGCCATATGCTTCAAATTTGTATTATACATAGATACCAGCAGTCTTAACATACATAGTTATTTTGTTTTGATCCTGTTCTTATTTTGGATGTTATTCATATGCAAATATCACTGTTTTTCTTATACACTCACTGACGATCATTAAAACTCTAAGGTATCATTGACATAGAAAGTTGAAATTTGGAAGTTTTACCTCCGGACTATAAGAAAAGCCTATAACTCCTAAAATTCCATATATATACCCAAATGTGAAATCACTTTCTACTGTAATAACTTTATATGCCTCAGATTTTCTTTATAGTTGGACTTTAACAAGTTTAAATAATGTGTTAAATTTTACTTCCTTCCTTTCATTTCATTGGAACCTTTTCTTCTTTTTTTTTCGGCTTTGGCACATCATCTAAATTCTATCACACTTCCCATGGTCCTATAAAATCAATTTTGTATACACACGATTTCATCTCCACGTCATAAGAAAAATTCAGTATTGGTGATTTTTACCTGTATTTATTCAATGGCAATCCCAGACGTGAAAAATTTTGGCACAAATTTCCAAGTTAATTGCTTTGCTCTAGATGAGGCTGTATGCCTCAAATTTCTTTTATGCATAGTGAGCAGAAAATTTAACCAACATCTTAAATTTTACTTTATTCCTTCCTTACAGTCGCAGTCAAAACTGTGGCAATTGGCACTGCTCAGCCGTGGCACACACCCACTGTTTGCAGAGTGTGTGGACATTATTGATAACGGACACACATATATTGATGTCTTGAATTCTGAAATGTCTATATCAACTGATTTTCAAATTGAATTGTTACATTTGAGTGGCGTCTCAGAATAAGTGACATCTTACAAAAAGAAATGAGATCCCATAAAAATAGTCTATCTCGTGCAAAGACAAAAAGTTACGAGATCTTGTTCTGAGCCAAATCTACCCTTTATTTACAAGAGCAAATGACAGATGGTATTTTCTCAAGTTATTAAATGACAACTTTGAACCAACACTAATTGTAAACAAACAAGGAGCGAATTTGTTTTTTTTTTTGTTTTTTAAAATTATGCTTGGTTAAGCTCATTAATATTATAACACACGGAGAAACTTGAATATTGCTTTTATAACTCTACGAAAACAAAAACCATGGTATTAAAATGGCTCTCTATATCACAGATTAATTAACTATTTAACATCAAGGCAACATAATTTTCAGATTAATATTATGAGTCACCACTTCTTCCTCCCCATCTTTCAAATTCCACTGCAAAGACTATACCTTCAAAATATTAAAACAGAACTTTGTATGATGAACATTTTAATTGCAGTTTCTCACACGATGATGAAAAATAAAATTAGAAACAAATTGTTGAAAAATATGTACTTACATTCACTTCCAAAGTTACTTGGTTATTTCAGAACAGACCTGTTATTCTATTTCCAAATGTTTGCTTTATACTGAGAAATATCAAGACTGAAAATATTAGCTACTGACACCTTTGTCCAAATGTTTCAAACTTAATAACAAGCAGGACCTATTTAACAACCTACTTTTATTTTTTGACCACACACCAGACATTGGCCTAACCTGTTGAGCAAACAACAGCTTAAAACTTGTACATCATACGTATGTGCTTTGATAACAAGATAAGAGCAAGTTACACATGGTTTACTGAAAAATTCAAACTAGTACTCTTCATAATGATGTTTGATGGATTTCAGACAATGTTTCTAAGGTCATCTGCTTCTTTTGAATTTCTTGATCCACTCTTGACGTTTAGGCATGATTCTATTCCAGCAAAAGATAAATATGATTGTTCAGTTTTGATCTTAAACAGCCATATTCAATGGGAGCCATGTGCTGCATATCTTCCCACTAAAAAAAAAAACTACATACCTCTGACAAGAGCACTGCCTGAATTTCAAATTGGCTGTTTAAATCAACACTGATCTGTTTTTTTTTTATCTTTTGCTGGTATAGCACTCCAAAACCTCACTTTTGCTCTCTTTCAGTGTCTTGCAAAACCTATTTTGCAGCATGAAGGGTTTCAGGGCTGAGAAATTTTTGTCTAATATTAATCTTTGTTCCACTCAAATATTTTAGTCAAACTACCTATACAGATTCAACTCTGCTCATGCTGTTTTATCACTATCTTGCCACATTTTTTTTTAAAAAAATTTCTATTGCTCACAAAGATAAATGATTCTATTATAAATGAGGCTATTTCCTTTTTTATATCTGCAGCTCACCCCAAAGTCATTTTTTTTTTCAACTGAAGTTATCAATTCATGTCATATATGTCCAACTAAAAAAAAAAAAAAAGGCCATTCGGCAGTTTTTTTTTAGTTTTTAATTTGAACAGTCTATTTATGCAAATGCTGTTAGATTTAAAATATTTTCGGTTGGATAAGCAATTTCTTCCAACAAAGAAGCAGTAAAGGTTTTAAATGCAAAAAATCGTTATTAAAGCTGCAATAAAAATATAATTTGAGAAAAAGCATAAACTATTTATCCAAAAATGACTGAATCAACTTGCATAATTATACTAATTATAGAATATGGAAAATTTTTCTCCTACCATCAGACCAAAACCGAAAGAATTCTCTCGTGTTCTAATAATGAAAAAATGCAAAACAGTTCATAAACAAGTTTCACTGAATTGTACTCTGATTCTACCCTTCGATAAAAGAAATGAATAATGATTAAATTAATGTCATTGACTCCAGTTAAATGAAAATGAATAGCATAATTCCCCAGGACAACTACAAGGAGATAATGTCTTCACATTAGGTTAGCGAGACAACTAAGGAGCACTTGCTCAATGGTGAGCGTCAAGCCTGTTAATTTAGGTGGCGATGACAAAATCTGTACGAGACAAAGCATTGAATGTTGCAAAACCTAAAGTACCAGCAATTATCAAATGTGGAACAAGAAGTTCACATTAAACTCTCACGAAAGGTAAGAAGAGATCAATAAACCAGTTAAAACAAGTCTCTACAAGAAATAATACTCAAACAAACAATCAACCTGGAAAAATTCCTATTTCTCTCACAAATGAAGCAGCTAAAAAAGAAATTCAACAGATGGGTAACAGTGCAAATCGTGGCAAGTCAAAAGCCATATAATGTAATAAAGAAGAAAAAAAACTGGAAATTCACAATGCAAAATTTAGTTAAATATTTCTCATTAAAAAAGAAAGAAGTAGAATAGTGGAGCTAATAAATCAACTGGAGTTTAGTTCATAAATATCACAATCCTACCATGATGGATATGTGGCCCGGTAATCCTGGAACATGGCTTTATCTGTTGTTGACTCTATACACACCAAAAGCCAAGAAAAAAACACTAACTACTGGATATAAAAGGCATGCAAACTAAATGACAAATCGAAGAATTACCCTCTCGTGTAACAGAATTGTAGGAATATGGAAACGATTGATAAAATAAACCCAACACTCACCAGAGTTGAAGGGAAGAGGGCAGCAGCAACAAAAAACAACACACAAACACAGAAAATACAATATTTCGGGGTAAACTCTGTCAAGTCAAAAGAAGTAAGTGACTGAGCTCGCGCAAGCCTTGTGGTCAATACAGTCACTCATAGAATGAAACTAACCGTCGGAGGTGGTGCGGGCAGTGCAAGCTCGGCCACTTACTTCTTTTAACTTGACAAAGGGTTCAACCCAAAATATTTTATTTTCTCTGTGTTGCTGCTGCCCTCCTCCCTTCAACTTTGGTGAGTATTGGGTGTATTTTATCAATCCTTTCCATATAAATATTGCCTCGCGGCAGTTCTTTCCATTGTTACCGAAAATTGTAGGAATAATACACAGGTCATATTAATCACATTATTTCTTATTACCATGTGAAAATACTGGAAATACAGTGCACACATTCAAAACCTTCCTGGAATACTGCCGGCAGATGGCATCAGTGTGTACTCATCACCAACTAAGTAACACACGTTAATGTCAGCTGTGAGAGGAGTTAAAATACTGCCCTTTACACCCAATATTACCCTAGGTTAGCCACTCCCAAACTTTTCCAATGGCAGATCCCTTAGAAATTAGGCTAGACCAAAACAGTTATTTGATAGCTCAACTGTGGCCAGAGGGCACGTGTTCCCATACCCCCATTTATGCTTTTGTAATTATTAATTCTATTTGTATTTTGTCCGCTGATTCAGTTTGGGAAACCCTGCTCTGGGTTGACATCACAATTCTCATGTGGAAAGGGGTTGCAAATAAAGAAGAACTTGTAACAGAGTTTTGACGAAAGACTGATCACATAACCGAATCGCACATTGCTAATGAAATTATACGCCTTCTCCCTTTATAAAAGAGCTGTGCAAAATGTGGTCAACTTCTTTAAAGACTGTTAGTTGTTTGTATTTTATTTTGCTAGTAAGTGATCAAATTATTCCTTTTCTACAATGTACCATGATAAAACAATGGCTTCTATTTAGGCAGCGTATTTTGGATGAAATGGAAATGGGAGAGCAAGATGGTAGTGTAGTACTTTTCATGGCATTTGAGAGTGAGCCATAAAATAGTGTATAAGGTAAAAACCATTTTAATGGATAAGTTTTCTGAGTAGCAGAGTTCATAAAAGGCAGAGACAAAAGAGTGGGTTAGGAAATACAGTATTAAAAAGTGAAAATGGAAGTGCCGCAGGCTAGTGTATTGAGACTAGTATTTAAATGAATTTGTTACTCAAATTTAGTTTGCAGATGGTAAATTTATATAATAGGATTAATACAGACGAGGACTGAACACTTACAGAAGGATCTGGAGGATATCTTGTTGGGTCGATAAACATGGAATAAAGATAAATACATAGATGAGTAAGCTTGTTTTGTACACAGATAAAAAGTAAACATTTTCTATGACTACAGGATAGGGGATGAATTGCTTGCTTAAGACCTTAAGTATAAACTCAATTGGGCTGGGCACATTGGGTTGGTGGTGGAGAGAGGTTTCAAAATCCTTCATTTAATGGAGGTCATGAGGAGATTTACCAATGAAGTGAAGGAATTATATTACTAAGCTTTGGTCAGGCTATTGCTTGAATATGGTGTAGTATGGTACCCACATTTTGTGTATCAAATTCAGAAGTTGCAGGGGTTGCAAAGGTGGAAAGATTGCATTTGTGGAAATCAGAATTGAGATGTTAGTAGAGTGTGTTTGGAGTTGCTGGGAGATAGGTGGTGGTCTGCTGGCACTTTATGTAAGATATGATGTAGAAGGATAATTTTCTTTCGCAGGTTATAGTTAAATAAGTGCTCTTAGGGACATGTATCTTTTATTACTTCCAGCTCAAAGAGTGTGTCTACCAATGCCAAAATAAACTTATCACACTATAATATCACAACAAACCAAATATTTTACCAATATTCATTAAGGTGGGTATTTTTTATTCCAATCTTCCATCTCTGTATCTGTTTGTAGTGTGATACATTATGCAACAAGGTTTTAAGAACTCTTTTTTCCTCTTACACTATATCCAAGACACTGCAGGATTATTCCAATAGCTCTGTGCTGGAAATGTAGATCCTTCCAAAAACCACAAAAACTATTTGGAATGTTTTAGTCCAGAAATCATTCTAAAGCTCTGTTTCAGCAAGTATTTGATCAACATCAACATAAGTTTTTTACTGTATCAAATAATACAGCAAAATGAAGTTTCATTTCCTTAAGCCATAGTACTCCTTTGTACCACAAATAGCGCTATAACCCAAGCACAACTTAAAGGCTTCAAGAATTTATCCAAAAGCGTAATGGCAGGTGTAAAGAATGGATACAAGTTGTGAATGATTTACAGAATGCAAAACAAATGGAATGCACTTAAACCCTAATTTAAGATACATCACCAAGTACATTTGAATAGGTTTTAATTTCATCAAATTTTTCCAAACAAATTCCTTTACCTAATAATGCATTTGTGTTTCACCCTCCCCCCACCCTCCCCCCAAAAAAACCTAAATATTAACTCTACAATAAATGCAGTATAATCTAGATAGGACCTTCAAAATATGTAGGTGACAAAAAATAAATTATAAATGAATGTAATCTTTCTCGGCGTTGTTTATTTATAAATGTTTCTCGGGAAACAGAGTGATGTTGTTATCAATGCACAATATTTCGGCGACTTTATTCTCCGTCGCCATCTTCAGGTGCAGTTGCAAACAACACGCTCAAGGCTAACTTCAAGGCAGACTTCAAGACTTGCAACTGCACCTGAAGATGACGACGGAGAATAAAGTCGCCGAAATATTGTGCATTAATAACAACATCACTCGGTTTGTTTCCCGAGAAACATTTATAAAAAAAAAAATTGTAAACACTCCACAAAAAATTTAAAATGTTAATACTAATACTGCCTCTACAAGCACATTCAGTGCAATTGACTAACCTTGTGCAATCAATACTACTTGCAAATTTAGCGCTATTCTGCTGTTGTAATGACTAATGAATTCATTAATAAATTTTATTACAGTAGTAGATAATGTATTTTAAAAAAACATGCACAGCTATGACCAAGGTTGAGTAATAAGCTGTTACCGCCTATAATTAAAAACAAAAGTAAATGAAGAAAAGGAACTATAATTTTAGACACATGAACTTATTATTTTGAAAAGGGCACCAATTATCTCACTTCTTACTTGGTGTTAATACTGTTAACTGTTCTCTGTAAATAATATGCTGCTTCTGATCCATACAGAATTACCTTTAAATCCTCATAAAACGAACATCATGATGTTGCACATCCATAACCACAACCAAAGCTGATCACAATAAATGTAAGAACTTGCCTTTAAAAGGATTTTAAACAATGAGAAAGGAAGCCCAAAATTGTGATTGAATTTTATTTACATCATTATATACAAGAAAGGAATAGAAAGTGGTTTAAAATACAATATTTAAAATTCTGATGCATTTGTACTGGATATAAAAATACTGCTAGAGTAACAATTTAAATAGCATCATTCACAATATTTTCAATCTGTGATTGCACTGTAAATTTTATGAACCTTTATTAGGAAATGGAGATCCTTCATATGAATAAACCTTTGAATGGGGAAAAAATTAAGATAGTGCAATCACCTCTCAACACTATAACTTAAACTATTGACATCCATATACTGTGCTTTATTTTTAATAATTGCCATCAAAGATGTTCTGAACTGAATACAATGACATAAAAAAATCTTGTGTCTTAACCTCTCTTTTTATATATAAATCTATAACAGACTAGGGAAAACTCTGGGGAATGGTGTAAAGGAAATACAGTACAAATATTCCAGAAAGCAGAAAAGAAATCTGCCACAATTAAGGTTAAAGCAGAAAAGCATTTGTTCCATTGCATCCTTTTCTTAATTAACCAGTTGAAATAAATGCACCACTTACAACAAATACTTTTCAGAAGCACAACTTCTGAAAATCCCTAAATCATTTATCTAATATCTTCAAATGAAGGCACACACTGGCAATAGACAAAAAAGGATCTAGCTTTAAAAATGGTGGTCTAATGCAATGAGAAAAACAAAATAATCGGTAACAAAATAGCATTCTTATGTAATAGTTACACATGCCAAGTTAACACATATCATGCAATTAGTTGCAAAACAAGCCATGCACAGCCGAGTAACATCTTTCATTTTTCATACCATTAACCACAAATATAGTAGAAAATCAAAACAATGAATATGCAAGAATACAAAATTTTTTAAATTTTACATATGCAAAAGAAATTGTGCAAGTGCAATGACTTTCAGAAACAAATTTTAATACATTTCTGCCCTTCAAACAGTTTACGTGTATAACACTGGACATTAAAATGATTTTTAAAAAAAGTTCACAAATTTTTTTTATGCATACTACTACTTGGAGGAGAAAGAAAAGAATGGGATGTACCTATTTCCTTGGTAATTTATAAAGATAGAAACAGGAAAACAATCACCACAAGGACCACACCAATCAGTAGTATGGATATATATGGAAATAAACAATTTAACAAATAATGACACCGAGTCTTAAAATATCAGAAGAAAGATACCAATTTATAACTGGGAAGTAAAAAACTCATTGTGCACAAAACTGGTCTGTATTATGAAATCAAAATCAAAAGGTTTTCCACATGCTGACTTGTTCACAATCAAACCTTCCATTCAATTTTAGTGGTCGCGTTTTTAATCTTCTAATAAGAAAACTTTTCATTTTCAACATGGAATGTTCAGTTGCATTGAAAATTATTCTGCTGTTGAAGTACAAAGAAAGGGATTGAAAATTATTCTGCTGTTGAAGTACAAAAAGGCAACTACAAACACTGGAATACCTGGGTTGTATTTCCTTCAACACCACGAACCAGACAACATTGCACAATATGTACAAGAAAACAGTCTTTCCTGTGGCTATTGAAAGCAAAATTATTACAAGTTTATTTGCAGTTCCAGACTCAGAAGGCACAACATTTCTCACACAAACTTTTCATGAAAATCAAGTCTTAGATTTATTTAGAAAATGTTTTTGACAACTGTGTAGACCCAACCTATCATAAAATTGTTTTATTCATGCTCCTTATCTACATAAACAGTCCACTCAAGGAAAAAAACACAGTTCCGAACAGAACACTGTGGGACATAATTTTGCTTTTTTTCCGCTTAAGTAGAATGATTCTAATCAGATTCTGTCTTCATTCGACATCAGTCAGTTGTAATGGGTACATAAACAACTGACTACAGCAACCTCAAATTATGCAAAACAGCCACATTTCACATACATTACACTTCATTTAGTTATGAAAAACTTCCATCCTCCAGCATAGTTACGAAGATTCCAGTCTTCAGAATATCTCGTGATTCCTCCATCTTCTTACACTTTTTACATTTATAAGACTACGGAGTCAATGTGACTAGAAAAGAAAAATGCATGTATGATCTTAATTGGAGAAATCACTAGACTGCTTCTATTGTTAGACATTGTAATGCATATCTGACAAACACGAAATATAATCAAAGAAATTGGGGTATTTCAATCACATACTCAGTTCAAATTTAATCTGTTACAATTAACTGCATAATTAATAATAACATGGATAAATACTTCTTGAAATTAATAACCAGGCATTAAAAACACTGGATAATTTTCTAGACAAAAATTTAAATCAACCAATACTGAAAATCATAATGAGTAACAGGAAAAAACAAGTGTTGTGAATCTGAAAACAAATAATGCTTAAGATAGGCTACTGTAATGTAGATAGTTACATCAAAATGAGAGTATAAAATCTGTATAATTTAAACATTCAGATTCAAAATGTAGTTAACTACACATGAGAACAAAACACCTATTACCAGAATACAGCGTTCCTGCTCAAACTTGTACAAGCGTCTAAGTTAATTTTAGACAAACACTAAAAACGAGTAAAAAGCAACTATTTTCTATTAACTGAACCACAATACTGTTCCTTACTGACTTTGAGGTTATTAAAAACATCAGCATATGAAACCTCATTAATTTTGTAATTCTTAATACCAATTATTATTATAAAATGAGTAATCAAATTTAACTGCTAATTTAGGCACAAATTTTGAAAAAAAAGAAAGGAAAAAAATAAATTATGTCCCACGTTCCATTTAAGGTGTAACTTCCTTCACATTATGAATAATTCAGCACTAGTGAATTCAATGATCCAATGTTAATTATTTTCAGTGGCATAACTAATAACTGCTAACACCTCAAAATCCTATTTCTGACTAGCAGTATGACTCCATATGTTTGAAAGAGTGTCACGAGTTTTCCTTGATAATAATAAATATTGCAATAATAAAAATTTAAGTTCTGTGACAAAAAAATAATTTCTAAATTATTTATCCTCTAAAAAAAACTAAAATTTGCCGTTTGGATATGGGTTTTATTTTGACGATATATTGATTTAATCAATTACTTCTGCTTTTAAATAGAAATTTGTGGGGATTAGAACTAATCTTACGTGGTATCATGTAAGTTCATTAAGAATTATTTTTAATTTCCTTTGCTTTCACTAGTATCATACTACTGATGTCATTATTTCAGCCGCAAGTAAGTAGTTTCAATGGGCGAGTTTTCGATCGTGATACAGTGAATATTTTTATGCACATGTGAAAGAAACTATGTTCATCGAGTAGCAACATTAGTGCAGCTTCTTGTTAAGTTGATATGCAGTTTGGATTAGAATGAAAACTGACATACTTTCTTTAAGTAGAAGGCACAATGGATTTAGTTTTATAATTTACACAATATAGCATAAAGTTTTCAGATTACTAGCTAAATTTTAATTTCATTTGTTCCATATTGCTGCCATCTTTAACTCGATAGCATGCAAGAAGTTTCATTTTTTGACAATTTATACCACAACCGAAATGTACATTGCAAAATCAAAGTTATGGGCATCATTTGAAGTCAAAATAATAATAATAAAACAGAATCCAAGCATGATCATAGTGTAATATTTTGTCAGTGTTTCTTGATGCGAGTGCTCGTCACAAATATAGAGTGATATGTGCGCATATTTCGAAATGATCATAATTTCTTTCTCCGTTACTTAGTACCCATAAGTCAAATCTATTTTTTGCAGATTTTAATCTGGACACTAAGCACTCAAAATTTGAAAACACCATCAAAACTGATATGGTAGTTTCTGAGTGATGACATTTCAAAGTCTCAGACACACACAATTCACTTACAGATTTATAATGGTATATAGAATTGCTCTCCTCGTGTTTTCAAATTTATTCAGTAATTGTGTCTGAAGGTAACTAAACTACAAAATTTAATTATGTATATTGGAAGCAACCAAAGAAAATATTTCGATAATTAATGAAATTCGACAGTATATCTTACATTATTTCACTTTTAACAACTGGCAGTCACAAGCACAAGTCAAGGAAAGAAAAGAAAAGGATTCTAATTAGGTAAACAAAATAAAATGAAGAGGAAGCGAGGCCACATAAGGTCCTCGGATTCCACAACATTTAGCAGTAATAACAAAAAGCAATAACCAAAATGAAGACTTAAGCAGCTGCAAGCGGACAGTAAAAAATTTGACTAACTCCATCATTCAACAGTCTGTCCAATTGAAAAAACATAGAAAGTACAGTACAACAATTCTATTTGATCAAAACACAATGCTATCAACAACTTCAGAAAGTATCATTGTGTTGCATTCAAAGTGACCTTTGTTATACTGTTTTGTTGTTTGTTACTTTCTTGTTGAGCAGTATGATAGCCCAGTGGTCATGTGCTTGCCTACTAAAGTTCGGGGTCTGGTCCTGGGCTCAAGTACCAGTGGGGACGGCAAGTTTTAAGAGTTGTGTGTGATCATTCCATGGTTTGGATTCCACATTAAACTATAGGTTACAGAGGTAAGGAAATGGCTGGCCTACCCCTGATACGATGTCTTAGAAAGCCTCCATTAGGGGGATCACAATAATCTTCAGATTGTGGAAATAGTTTTTGCTTTGTTATTGCCTGTGTTTTGTATTTTTATTAATGTGACAATATTAAAATGCATTAAAAGTAAGCAAACTTTCGAGGAAATTAGAAATTGTGAAGCAACTGCGAAAAGGTGAAAGTGCAAGCAGTATTGCACCCATTTATGGTGTTGGGTGAACGGCCACAAATGGCATCAGAAGAGAAGCAGAAAAAATCTAATTTGCCCATGTCAAAAACGCCATTTGGCACCAGTAATCTAAAAGGGCGAAAAACAGAATCTACAGATATGTTCCAGATTGTTAATTACTTTAAGTGCAAGAAATAAATGAGTGTCTTAAAGTGAACAAAATGGAGAGCAGCTTTGAGATTTTAAGTGATGCTGAGAAAATGCAAAATATGGTTCGTGAGAATGGTCCTATTAGTGACAAGATGAGGCCAATCATCGTGAGGGAACTTCTTAATTAGCGGCAAAGCAGGAAACAATGTTGGCAAAGGTTATCTGCTTGGCTCAAGAAACAAAGAAGCAAACTCCACACAACTACTGCTGCTAAAGAAGATACATATAACTGCTTCAAAAATGGCTCGTAATGTTTTATTATAAAGGAAGATTACTTTTTACAAAAGTAACCGATAAAGTCCAAACTTTGAACAAATTATTTGGTTTTCATTGATACAATTTTTATTCCCTTCGAATATAACATAGCCCAGCTGCATGATTATGTTTTTCAATCAAATTCAATTTTTATGTATAATTATTAATAGCAGGGAAGTGTAGGAGCTTCCCAAACCACCTCAAACCAAAAAAAGTACAGTTTATTGGTACACTTAATGTACAGACATTAACAAAAACAGGGAAACTTAAGGTACTGACAGATACCTGTGACAGGTTTAGGATCTTCAAAAACAGGGAAACTTAAGGTACTGACAGATACCTGTGACAGGTTTAGGATCTTCAAAAACAGGGAAACTTAAGGTACTGACAGATACCTGTGACAGGTTTAGGATCCTCGTACTTGCAATACAAGAAACAAAGTTCTGCGATTCCAATCGTTTTGACTCAGGTGGATATCGCTTCTATAAGGGAAAACCCAGAACTAAATTACTTAATAGTAACTTACGAGTATTTGGAACTGCTTTCCTACTGCACAAGAGTATCCTGAACTCTGTTGTAGATTTCTCATCACCCTCGGAACGTCTCTCTCTGCTCACAGTAAAATGTGCTAACAAGGCCTACACACTTGTGAATGAACATGTTCCAGTAAACAATGAACCCGACAAACAAAATCAAAAAGTTCTGGTCACAATTGGAAAGAGTACTTGCCAAAATCCCTCAACACCATGTCAAGATCCTCCTCGGAGACTTTAACGCACAAATCGGCAGAGAAAAGGAATACAGACGCATAATCAGGAATTTTTCAGGGCACAGAAATACAAACGTGAACAGACGGCGCCTAATAAACACCTGTGAAATGGCCAACCTCCAGTTAATGTCCGCGCACTTTAAGAAGCCTCCTCGGAAGATGACCACTTGGAAATCACCAAACAACCACATAGGTGAATACCAGATAGATCATGTAGCGATTACCAGAAACTTCTCTCCAGAAATTATGAATGTGAGAGTACAAAAGGGTTATGTAGGGTCCGACCACTACCTTTCACAAATCAAAGTTCGTTTCAGACCCAATCGGAAACTATATCAAAAGCCTAAAAACCCACGCATTGATCCAGAATACTTACAAGAACATACACAGGAATTCACACAATCCCTACAGATAAACGCACAGACATGGGATGAACTTCTTGATACCATTCAAGAATCAGCAAGGAAACTTGACCAGCCTCCACGGAGACAAACACAGATGGTGGACATCAGAGTGCTATAAAGCTCTGGATTCATGTATCAAAGCCTGGAAGAATTGGAATAGTCACGAACACCAGATAATTGGCAGATTTTATTAGAACATCCAAAATAATCAGACGATTCAACCGTATGTACCACATTAAAAGATTAGAGGAAATTGACAATGACTTCAAAAGAAACAACACAATAATTTTTTCAAAACTTTCCGGGAAGAACTGTCTACATTTAAACCTCCAAGTCTTTGCTTCCGTCGACCTGATGGTATGCTTGAAACCAACACAAAGGCCAATTGTGACATTCTGAAGCAGTTCGAGAAGCTGTGCAGTTGTAAACCACCTACTGAGAAACTCCTTTTCCAGATACCCTCTCCAAACCACGACTCAGCTCCACCAACACTGAGTGAGATCCGAAACATCATACTTCAGTTGAAAAATAACAAAGCACCAGGGGAAGACTGAGTAATAGGCGAGATGCTCAAGATCAGGTGCCAACTACAGACTGACCGGCTATTATTTCAAATATATAGGAGACTGAAGTCATACCTGCAGATTGGAAAATTGCATTAATTCACCCGCTGCATAAAAAAAGACAGGACAGATCCCAACAATTTTCGAGGGATTTCACTTCTGCCAGTTGCCTACAAAGTACTTTCTTGTGCCCTCCGGTCAAGGTTGGAGAAGCAGACAGAACACAAGATTGGTGAATACCAAGCAGGATTCCGACCACACCGATCATGCACAGAACAGATCTGGAATCTAAAAAATGATACTCCAACATCGTCAGTCAACCCGCACAGTGGCAACTTTTGTAGACTTTAAGAAAGCATATTACTCGATTGACCGCACTACGCTGTTCAATATACTACATGAATATGGAGTACATAATAAAACAACTATTTTAATTCAACAAACTTTGACAAATACAACTTCAAAAGTGAAATTTACGGGCGAAATCTCTGAATCTTTTGAAATTAAAACTGGTGTAAGACAAGATCATTAGCATATGGAAAAAAGAAATATCTGGAATATATGGGAACAAAGGATAAAAAAAATCAACATAAAAAGTCCTTGCTTTTGCAGATGATCTAACAGTAATTACACGAACTGTTGAGGAAGCCAAACATGCTGTTGAGAAGCTACATGAGATAGCTATCAAAACCGGCCTCAAATTCTCTTATGAAAAAACGCAATACATGGACTCCAAAAGCACAAACCTGAAGCCACTCGTGACCAAATATGGCACTACCAACAAGTTAAACACTTTAAGTACTTAGGAGAAATTATTGGGAATACTGGAACTGAGAAAGAAGCCCACAAAAACCGCGCTGAAATACTGCAAAATGCATATGCAATTACTTGGAATACTTACAATAAGAAATCACTTTCCACCAAAGCCAAACTCCATCACTACTACACCGTCATTCTTCAAGGAGCACTATATGCAACGGAGACATCATCGTTAACGATAAATGTCAAATGTTTTTGTAAATAGAAAGACAGATACTGAGAAAAATATTCGGCCCGAAAATCCAAGATGGCATCTGGATGCGTCAAAGCTCAGAAGAACTGTATTCACCGACCGAAAGATTCACCTCACTCGCACGGAAAAGACGCATGAAATTTTATGGATATATAGCACAAATGGATGACTCACGACTTACCAAGAAAATTTTCCACATCGTCAACAGTCCCCGACAAAACAAAGCATGCTGGTTTGTAGAAACCCAGAAGGATCTCGCAGAAGCCAGCCTTGACCCACTGACATCCACACGCAGTAAATATAGACGATTGACCACCTCACATAAATTTGCCCCTAAAAGCCCAACATCAAAAAATCTGAAACTCGGAAATGCTTGGACACGAGAGACGTCAAGCCCACAGCAAAAGAATGATGAGGTTTTGGGAAAATAAGAACAGCAGCAAGAAGAATAAGAAGGACAATGAAAATTAATGGTTCCACGCGCTCCTTAGTGGGCTAAACGATATAATAATAATAATAATAATAGCAGAATACGGTTCTGCCGGGTTGCCTATCAAAACACAGCTGCCAGTATTTTCATTAAAATTTTCAAAAAAAAAAATCGTAAAAGTTTGTTCACTTGTTTTTTAAATAAATTATAATTCACTTAAACGAGAGTTAGCCCACCATGCAGTCTCATTCTTGCATATCTTTAACAGCTGACAATCCCTATTTGCGGCCACTTTTAAATAGGCAACCCAAACTTGTAAAGTTATTTACATCTCACTTTAAAATAAGTTATAATTTAATAAAAAAATGAATTATTTTAAAATAATTTTAAATACTTGTGGCCATTTTTTGATAGGCAATCCAGCAGAATCGTATTCTGCTATTATTGACTATGCTTAAAAATTCCAATAGATGGATCTGGAAATCATGCAGCCAGATCTCGGGTTATTACTACTTGCTGTAATTATGTAGTGAAAATAACATCGACTTTTCTGTCAATTTATACATTAATGTACGTGGTTATTTTATTATCCACCTATCCTCAAACCTGTTATTGCTGCACTCCTAACACCTGATGGACAATCGAGGGTTTTTTACTGTACTGTAGAAGTCACATGTGAACACATTAATCCTTGTATTACCTCCAAGCAAAAAATAACAAAACAACTTCTCTTATAAAAAGTATTTCTTAAAATACAATTTAAAAAAAAATCACATGCAGAATATTTTACATCACCCTCATGATTCCAGCTGAAATCACTAACGTTCTTGATTTTCTAAGCCCATCCAACATGGTAAATAACCCAGTTGGTGTCATTCATCATAGTTCTGTTGTTTGCCAGTATACAACCATTTGTTTGACCACAATTTTGTAACCCAAGTCATTTCACCTGCACTCGAAACTTTACGAGAATCGTGAGAGGTGTTTTATATGCAGATTTATTACCTAAATTATGGTGAAAAAAAATCTGCATTTGCCACTGCCCTATGGTCTGTCTCCAGTTAGTCATTGTTTTAGTCTCCCCGCACTTCCTTGTTTTTACTGTCTAAAAAGCATTAGTAAATAACATGCACATTTGATTTCAGAATATAAGTCCTGAACCTGAATATTTGCTGCCAAAATATAATTTCATTTGTAATCTGCAGGCAAGTATGGTTTTAAGCATTATGTACGAATGTCTGAAGGAGAAAGACCCGAATCTGAATAAGGACATTCATAAAACTTACACACTATTAACTTCAAATTTTACTGCAGTTTATTCAGAACACATCTTCAAAATTGTAATACCATTATAATAGTTGCATCTTTTTATCAGATGCATTCTTTATCATTTCACAAGGAAATATTATACAATATAAGGTTTTGCCCTTTTCAATGAACTTTTAATTCGTGAACCAGTATTTCCAAGTAGCTTCATGGAAAAAATTCATTTTTTATGGTTCCGTACCCAACAGAAAACCGAGCCCTTTTGCTGATGCTCCACTGTCCATTAACCCTTTGACTGCTGTAGACGCGTTAACGCGCGTGGCTACTACTGCGCCCAGGTGCTCCAGACGTGTATACACGCGCCGCCTTGCCGCTCTGTCTCTGCTCCAGACGTGTATACACGCGCCGCCGCGCCGCCCTGTCTGTACTCCAGACGTGTTAACACGCTAGCCTCTTAGCGGCCTGGCTATGAAGCCATATTTCCACCCAGGGTGGTTAGTTGTTTTCCTCATTCTGCACTTGAGCATTGGCAGCTGCGATCTAATTTGTGTTGCTCTTTTCCTTTTAGTTTTCGCTGAGAAAATGGCATACAGTCATTATTTTTTTTTAACTGCTTAACGTCTCTTAACAGCGAGGTGTTTAGAGATGTTAAAGAATGGGGGGCAAGGAATGGTAAGGAATTCGGCTATGGCCTTTTGAAGGAAGCATCCCGGCATTCACCTGGAGTGATTTGGGGAAACCATGGAAAACCCAAATCTGGATGCCTAGACGGGGATTTGAACCATCGTCCTCCCGAATACGCCGTCGTGTTTGTACCGCGGAAGAAATCATGGAGATTATTACTAGAAGCGACAGTGAATATAATCACTTTAATATGGATGATAGTGATAACCCTTCGACAGGATCTCGATGTAATTTTCCTAAGCTGTGTACATCAGCTAGTGGAAAATGACCATTTTTCAGAGTTTGAAGCTACAGATTGTTCGAGCGAAATGTGTGGAAAAAGAGAATGCTTTAGTGACGTGTTTGACAGCATGTGCTTGTCGATTAAGCTGCAGGACACAATTGTGGATTACGTTAACATTCCAGCAGTTTGTCATTTTTCCTGATATTTCTAACGGAATATCATATGATATCTAATGCTGATGAGACCAACAGATACGCGAGAATCAATTCACACTATATTTTCACTATGAAGTGGTTTAAAAAGTTCTTTTTCCACATTCTCGAACACTGCATTTTAAATGCTCACGCTCTTCACCGAGTAGTAACCGGACGAAAAATGCCAGTTGCAGAGTTTCGTCTGTTGCATCCATAAATTTAAATTTCGTGAGGAATTTTTCAGGGTTTCCTGACACCCCCCCCCCCCCCCCCCCCCCCCCCCGTCTTGTAAGATCAGGTTCCGTGAGACGCCACCCCCCCCCCTTGAAATCGCCCTCGCAACTTTTTGAGACCTTTTTCCCAAATTTCATTCTTATTGCAAATTCAAAGAAGAGCACGCCAATGCGTAAATGCGCTGTATGTTCGATACAGAAAGTGCGTCGAGAAACCAATGCAGAACATGTATTGTATCACTGTGTGTTGTACCATTTTTCAAGGCTTATCACACAAAAAGAATTACTAACCATGGTTAACTGCAGAGTAATAATTATATTACATTTATACGCCTCTAAAAGTAAAGAAAATAATTTAAAAAATATATATATATTAACCGGGTCAAAAAGAAGAATGCAAAATTTGTGCAGAATTTGTGAAGGGAAGGTTCTCTCCAGATAAATTACTACGCTCACAAACTAAAAACATTTCAGTTGCTGTAATATCTATATAGTATATGAAGTACCGTCATGTTTGATTACGCAGACATTTACTTTTAGAGGAGCTTTAAACTGAAAAACTTTATATGTTATATTTTGTATCTGCGGTTTCAAATCGCAGAGCGACAGCAGAAGAACTCCACACACAACGCTCCAGATGTATTCAGCACATAGCGGTCCGGTCTAACGCGGCAGGCCAGGGCAGGTAGACAGCTTAGGCGTAAACAAAGCCGCACTCAGCGAGGGCTCGGCCGGCCGAACCGTAGCAGTTAAAGGGTTAATCACAGGCCTCTGCCAATTAAGTTGAAGACTTCAAGTTTGTATGTTGCATATTTCCTTGATGCAAAATCAAATACTTATTAATGGTTTATATTATGGGAGAGGGAGATGGTCAGAAATAAAGGGAGAAAAAAGGATCCACTCGAGTTTCAAAGGTGTTCAGAGCTCAGTAAGTACAGGACTAATATATTTTTTTCACCGACACTATTATCATTTAAGGAACTTGAAAGCTGTTCCCAATATAGACTAAGTTGAAAATGGAACAACTTATTTTATTTAGAACATGGCACCAACTACAATGGAGTCATTGAAATGCAGAAGATATTTTGGACTATTAATTCCACCAAAAAGCAAAGGATATGACAATTCCTAGAGGGGGAACACGGTTTAGTGTCGTCCAGAACTGTGAAGTATCAAACCAAACAAGTTACTTTTATTTAATTAAACAGTCATCCACTGCACTAGTACTGGAACAGAAATCCTTATCTCCTTTGTGTTGAACTTCTTTGAACAGAGTAAAGGTACACATGATGGTTAAAAAAATATATATTAAATAATAGCCAATATTGATAATACTGGTTACTTGGTCCAATAGCCCGAAGCATTGACAGTCCCTTGCCCGCTTAAGCTATAGAATAAAGGCAGCAAATAATTAACTCCTGGGCCAACCCATGCACCAGAGAAATCAAAGTTTTCAAATGAGAAGGAAAACAAGAGAAAACCAGCAACCCAAGCATATATTCCATTGCAATCAGTTTTTGTAAATGTTGAAATAAAAAGTGGTGGTATTAGTTTAAGGAACTTCGCAATATATGGCACTAGTTCATTAGAGCCAAGGATTAGGAACAAGAAAGAAATCAATAATTACATAACATTTATGTGAAAGAAATGTGAGTAAAATCTCAAACATGGTGCAAAACAACAACAGAAGCAAGCACAAAATCAGAACCAACCAGTTTTTCTCTGATGTCTGAGTTAGCATCCATGATTAAAATTGCATGAAACTTGTGGATAAAGTCCTATTTCTATGAAATAGTTGAAATTTAGCAGGAACTCATGTTTCTGCTGAAATTAGTAGAAGAAAAAAACAGTTTTAGTGCAGTACGGAGCTGCAAAAAGTCGAACTAATCAAGTTACTGTTCCTTTATTAAATACTCCTCACACTACACTATTATGGTTAAAAATTACAGGTGAAATAAATATCAGTCAACTGATAAGGATGATAACCTGATAGGGTGTAGGTAGTGAATAGCACTATCAAACCAATTCTGTGGCCTCACTGAAGTTTTCCATAAAATTTTCAAGCTGTTCAAGCCGCACTCTGTTGCATAATACAGCAATAATGACTGATAAGGCAAAACACTTCACTCAGTGTCACTCACCTTGACAGTAATCGTTGGGGCAGGTGGTGGGGGAAGAGACTGTTGCTCAGGGATTTCCTGTTTGACATCAGGAGTAGCAGGTTCCACTTTCGGCTTCTTCTCAGGAGGCTGTTCTCCCTCATCATCTTCACCTTCTCCATCAACCTCCCCATCAATGTCTGCCTTTCCATCTTGCATAACATGGTTATCTTTCATATCCACCATTGAGCTATTATCACTGCTGACAGACATGCGCCGGATGTCCGAGGACTTGGCACGCGCGCGGAAATGACGTGGCTGTTGAGAAACAAATGAGCACACTTTCAAATCTAACATCTTATCAGTATTAGTTTAAGAAATTCTTGTTGATTCACATTGCTTTAAGATATCAAAACAGATAAAGAACCATAGCACTTAAACACTGCACTTTGAACTTTCAGTTTGAAGTACCTGATAAATGTATATTGATAACATTACTGACAGTGAAACTAGAAATTTTGAACACACAGACTTCAGAACTAAAGATGTCTCAGTATAATACACAACTGCACTATTGAACTAACCTTTTCACATACATTTCTCTATTACAAAGGTCATTCAAGTAGAATTTCGAATACAGAAAGTATTGCAATTTTTTTTTAGCTAAATGCAAAAAGTTCAATTTAAGACATACTGCTGTAAGACACAATGCTCAATTTTGCAGTTAATCATTTCTAAAAGTTTACGTTTGTTATTATTATTAAAAATCATTAAAACAGCACATCTCTATTCCATTATCCATACATATGACGGCCTAAGGTGAATTTCTAAGTTGTTGTAATAAGATTTTCTTTCAAATTGTCAAGGAAGAAGCATCTACCTAGGTGTTAAATGACCTTTAGCTTGGAAAGAAACAAGGCTGTTACGTCAGCAAGCATTAGTGCTTGTTCAAATTGGTTATAATGTTTTATTATAACTAAATTATCAATGATCTAATCTAGTATTATTGCAAATGTTTGTCAATATACTTTGTTTGCAAAATTTTAATGATCATTTAGTCTTGAAACATGAAAAATAGACAATGCCTCTATGTGAAACTTCTCACCCTGTATTCAATATTCTTTCCCTCTTTACAGCATTTAGGGCACTCCCAACTATTTGGAAGGTCCTCATTCACAATCCCTTCAGCATCTGGAATCTGAAAATTAAATACCTTATCATTAAAAAATCTTTAATGAAATTTATAAAAAAGTACATTTTTTTGATGATATGCAGAAAAAATCTTAGAACTGGTTTAAAAAAAAAAAAAAACAGAAAAGGGAAGTGTTTACAGAATAATGAAAGGCAGTTTTAAAATGTTCGCTGCCCAACACACACCAGCCCGTGATGGCGTGTCAACGCTACAGTGCCAATCACATTTTAACGCATTGTGTGGAGTGATGTTTCAATAACCAGTCACGGATCCATGCAGGAAAAGCCGCACCTCAACATTTATTATTTGCTTCAATCGGTTTTATATTTTAAATGAATCTACTGGTATGGGTGTGGAGTAAAAGTAATGAGCTGGTTATAAAGGCATGTGGTTTCAAATTTATAGCTTTATTAGTTATTTAAAAAATCTTGATACATAAGTTGTAGAGAAGAGAGAGTTCTGCAGGGCCTTCAGGCACCAAAAGAAGAAATCTGCAATCTAACAATACTAACATATGAAGAAATTGCAAATTTGTTGGCTGAGCTTTTGGACAAGTATCTGACTTATATCAGTTATGACAGCGATGAAGAATTCATTCCTACCCAAGGTGCCCATGATATTTTGTATTCTGAAGAGGAAGAGTTGCAAGACATGCAAGAGGCAAATTCCCCTATGGTAGGAAATATAATTTGGAAAATGACATCACAGTGGAAGAATTTCCTTTCACAAAACCTATTTCCTGTTTCAGGTGACAATCCAATTGATTAATTTTGCCATTTATTTACCAAGAATACCTAGGATAAATTAATTGCTCAAATCAGTGATTATGCTGATTACTACTTAAGAGTAAAATAATGCTTTTTGCCACTTATTTTAATTATTTTCTTTCATTTTAATACATCACACACAAGTGCATAATGTAGCATTTGGAACTAATTTTACACCTAGTGCCTATCACACACAGGGGCGTAGTCAAAATATTCTATTAGGCAATACCCAAATATTACTTAGTAATCAGTATGATACACAAAATCATATTTTATTACCACTTTTCAATTATATCTGAGGTAAGTTGGCTTATGGGGAAAACTCATTTCTACATCACAGCATTAACTTATCAACACCTCAAGTGACCAACAGTGAACATGTTAAACTCGATTTTATTAATCTGACAGTATTCCAGTATGTTTTCAGCTAATTGAACCTGTAATGTAGAACAATAACTGATCCAGTACTTGAATTTCTGTAGAACATTGTTCAGGCGTTCATAATTGGATGCAAAATTTAAATAGGTGCCTGAACTGTAGTTCCTTGAAATAAAAAAAGTGTGGCTCTCTCATTTTTTAAATAACTTAACTATAATAACTACAACAGTCAAAGAAAACAAATTTGTATAAACATACGGTTTTGGCAATGCAATCAGGATGCACTATCTCATAGCAGATACAGCACTCCATGAGTGAACTGGGACCATCACGGTTGCCTTTCTGGATGGGTATCACTGGCGTTTGACCCCAACCATCCAATGCACACATTCCACATGCTGCAGTAACTGGTAACATTGGCTGCAAGAGAAATATTGTATCATTACCAAATTACAACTAATTTCATCAACAGCAGAGATTAATAACAACAAAAGTGAATAGTCAGTAAAACTTAACATCGACTGTTGTATATAATACTACCAACCACTATTATATTTAAACTTGACACATCCACAAGATTTTGTATTTTTACCTAGTCATACGGACATTTTGGCCTCTCAATTTTCTAAGAGAATGGCAATGCATGCTGCCAACTAATTCAATGTCCTCTTAAATTCATGCACTTAAAACTAGCATCACAGCTTTATCAATTTTTATAAACGGTAATATTAATATTTCCACTGAAAAAAATCGCTCATAGTCAACATTTCAGCAGACAGTCAACCTGCTAAGAATAAGTAGCACAACAATTAAATAAAAAGAAAAAATTAATAAATTTAATATCACTTTCCATCAACCAATAATTGATCATTGTCTCCATAAGTTTTAACATTTTTCCTCCTTTGAATTCTTGGAAACAAGTCAAACCTCGAGTAATGTGGAGATTTTAAAAACGGAAATTTTAAGATGGTTGTGTAAGGTACTTCTCATTTTTGAATGTGCTTAAAATATGTGCTCGATAAGCCAGAGCGAAAAATTAGAAACAAAAAACCGTAATAGATGGCTGGACAGACACACCAAGAACTGGAGAGAAAAAGAAAATATATCAAAGAGAAAGCAATAAACAACAGAGAATTACCAGAGACAGTATCGGAGGGTAAATTGTTTTTTCAGTTGGTATTAATCCACTGCCTCGGGTTCCATACTTGATAAACACTGGACATTATGTTGGCCCACTAGCTTATATTAGCACATGTAGCAACATGTCTTCAAGTAACTGAACCTCACCTGTATTTCACAATTGCAGACATATATGTCTTTCACTTTACTCAACAAATGGATAAAGGAAACAAAGAAACTGCCGCGAGGCACTGAAAATAAGATAGGATAGGGAAAATAAACAGTTACCCGTCACTTACCACAGATGAAGGCAGGAGGGCCAGACACGTAAAAACACAGAAACACACGAACTGCACAATATTTCAACCTTAGTCTTACTCATGTGGGAGGCGAGACATATGGCAGGGGGAAAGATGTGGTCACATCCCAACCCGCCACATGTGGGTTGGGATGTGACCACATCTTTCCCCCTGCCATATGTCTCGCCTCCCACATGAGTAAGACTAAGGTCGAAATATTGTGCAATTCGTGTGTTTCTGTGTTTTTACGTGTCTGGCCCTCCTGCCTTCATCTGTGGTAAGTGACGGGTAACTGTTTATTTTCCCTATCCTATCTTACTTTACTCAACAAAGTAATATGCAATTTCACTTAATAACCAAACACTCCCCACAGATTCACTCAGACATATATGGTGATCAAGCATAGATAGGTTGCACCTGCAGTTTTTAGCATACTTCATGTTTTATTAGCCATTACAACAACTGACTTTTGTGCAGGTAAATCGTACTGGTGAAAGGGAATCCTTTTCCTTGACAAATGAGATTTTTTTCTCCAAAAACTGCTCATGAAATTGATCAAAAATGTGCCATTATATGAACCTGTAATAGTTTCACCATTTTGTAAGCTGATTAATGGTATGAAAGCATACTTGTCCAACAAAATTTTTTTTTAAAAAAAAAGTGAATAGTTCTAGATTACAAACGAAAAAAAATCATCTTTCATCATGAAACGCCCCCAACGACATTGAAGTTTTGGCAAAGAGAAAATCTGATGGAAATAAAGAATGAATTGTTGGAACATGCATTTTATTCATCAGATTACCTCTTATTTCCATATCTAATGAAACTTATGGCTATATCTAACAAAACTTATGGCTGGGAAAAAAGTTGTAGCAGCTGAAGGATAATTTTCAGACCTTCCTGAATCACATTTGATGGTTGGAATCCACTCGTTCGAGAAATATTGGATGAAGTGTAACAAACACAGCCTAAGTAGGGAAATAAATGCATCTAAAAACTCTTTTACACTGTCAGTACAAGAACTCATCATCACTCCATCATAAAACACCACAGCATTCTCAGAAATGTATTTTGTTTATTCAGTTTTAAAACTATTTATTTAATCCCTTTTATGAATATTAACAGCTGAAAAATATGTCTCAATATTTTTATTACCAGTTCTTTTTTCCAGTTCAAAATTCAAAAGCCATTAAAAGAAAAACAGTAATTAAAAATCAATAGCATATACATTCTTGAATTAAAAAAATGGCTAGCTCAATGCAGTGAGGTCTAAGAAATCCTAGTACCAGTTCTGTGCTTTCTCAGTTAAAATAGAACAAACAATCACTCAGAAATCTGAACTACATACCTGAAGACATTGCCTCTGACACAAGTCTGTTTCGCACGTCCAGGCCCTCCAAACTTAACCATGTCAAGGCAAAAGGTACACTCGCCACAGTCAGAGCGTTGACATGCCTCGCAGCGCTTGCATCGTGTACGTCGCCGTCGTGGGCTTGCACTTCCATTCTGTCCCTTTGCAGACCCACTACCCCAAGAAGCACGGTTAAGCTTATGCTTAGGACCAAGCGATGCCCGATTCCCAGAGTTACGAGCAAGGGGTATTCGATTTGGGTTTCGTTCCTGGAACAATTAACACAGTTTGGAATGGTTTCCTATACAATACTAAAGTTCATAATAATGGTTATTAGTTAAAACTATCACTGTCAAGCAATGTGCAGCCAGTCTCATAATGCAAAGAGAAACATGTACATTTATTCTCATATATTAGTTCAATACAATCCTTTTTTGCACTATGACAATAGTTAATGTACGGGCATTAAAAGAAAAAATTCCATAGTGCTGCTTTCGTTTTGAAGAAAACTGTTCAAGAAAATTACATACTGCACCTACAAAACTAGGAGCTGCCCTAACCTAGGTACTAGTTAGATTTTATATCAGTCAGAAGGCATACAGTCCATATGAAAGATTGAGTTCAAACACTCAAAATCATAAAACTGGTTTTAAAATTAAAACATACCTATATCTAACAAACCTAAAATTTGATTCAAACAATCACACTGAAAGGAAACCCCATCACTTACCAAAGATGGAGGAACAAAAACACAAGTTGAAACAGTCTCCTACACCACCACCCCTCCTTGATTTTCTCCTGTTGACGAAGGACCGAGTCCTGAAATATTCATCATTTTTCCTGTGTTCTGTGCTTATTTATGTGTACACCCCATGATACCATCAACTAAGGTAATTGGTGGTTCATTTCGCATCCCTTTTTTTGTAAATCCATATGCTAGTTAGCTCATATTTCCTGGTACCCAGATATATATATATATATATATTGCCAGATGATTTACAACAATATTAACTATTCGTGGAATTAATTTTAAAATATGTACTTTTTGAATAATTTAAAACCAATTTTCTAGGGTTTTTTCAACACCAAAAATTGTGAATAGTATGTTATACCATACATAGAAAAGGGCATGAAAAATGCTGTAAAATGACACCTCTCCCAGCTCTCTAGCTAAATTAGGAGAGCTACTAGAGTAATTCAAAAATATTTGTTTGCAGCTTTGGGCAAAAATTTTAAACGTTTACATGTCTGTAAATGAAAAACGAGTGGATATATCTCAATTACATTTGATATTTTTCCAAGTCTATATTAATAGTACATCAGTGTCAAATTTCATGAAAATCTGAGATGACAAGGTCAATTTTGTTTTAAAATTGTGTTGATCTGACGACATGGAATTATCCTGGTGTGCCATGGAATTATCCTGGTGTGCTATTCTTAAAACATTTACTCAACAGTTTTAGAACAATGTGTGATCGTTTTAGAACTACCAGAGTCTGCTTTTAGCAGTGTGATAAACAACCCATGTCAGAACAAAGGTTTTTTTAAGCAGCTTTGCATTTTTTTCCTTATGCAACAGGTACATTGTGACAATCTCGTAACCCTCTGCTACAGCCCTCAAACCCAGACTAGGTGAAACTGTATTTTATGAATTATTCGTGACAAGCTAGGGGTAGAGTGAATATGATTTTGTATGTTTTCCATGTCATTGATTATGAATTGGTGTAAATGGACTGTTTTATGAAAAGAAATTATGTTTTATGCGAACAGTAAGGAACAGTATTTACATATGCATGGAGTCTTGTAGTTCAGTACTGTGAGAGTGTATAGCAGTATTGAGTGTAATCGCTGGAGCTTGTGTTTTCATGTGCAACCCGTATCTTTGGAGTCTAAATGTCTTCTGGAAATAAAGTTAAATCTGTATCTTAGACTTATAAAAACAGGAGGAGTTGTAAACTTTCAACGACGAAAAAACTATGTAAAATGAGTTCCAAACGCAGCACACTTTGGAGAATTATGATGACTGAAATCGACAGTGGTCTCCCAACGACAAGAGGCAGTGTTTTTTGGCCCAGGATACGACAAAGATTGAGTGTTTGGAAGATTGATGTGGGAAGTGTAGTGATTTTATATGTGAAGAGTTGTGATTAAGTGTTTAGAATCAGTGTAAAAGTGGTGTTTAACAGAGAAAAAGTTCTACCAAGAAACTAAGTATTTGATGAAAGAATATTCTTTGTATTTAGTCATTTCTTTTTTAAGTGTTTATACATTTTAAAGATTGTGGTTTTTTAAATCATGTCGGTGTTTCAAAGTCATCTTGATCCTGAGATATTAGTTCAAAATTTGAAAAAAATTTCGGGCAATTTACCTATTTACAAAAAATTTAATTATAATTTTTATGTCGAACGACGTTAGACATTATACAAAAAATTTGAAGTTTGAAATAGAGTTAAATTGTAAATCTGCTAAAAGATCAGTGGAATGGAAGGTTAATTTAGGAGAGTCCTCAAAAACATATTCTTAAGATAATGTGAAAGGGATTAATGTGGCAATTTGGGATCGAGAAAAATTAAAGGTAAGATTGAATGGAGAAGTTTCTGATTTAAACAGGGATCTAAATAGGATAATTAAAGAAACTATCAATTGACTGTTAAATTACTTTCAGGATGTAGCTAAAGTTATAGCAGAAAACAGGATTTCCAAGCTTAGAACCAAATTTGCTGATATTGGACCTAAGAGTAGCATTGAGTTAGAATGGTCTAGAATTAAGGAGAAATTGTATCTTGGGTGTAAGGTAATTAAGTACATTGAAGAGTTGACTTATGATGATTAACAGAAAATTAAGCAAGTAGGTGAGGAGTTCCATGTGGATTAGAGTAAAACAGAATGTGTGCTAGGGGATATGCACGATCGTCTACTGCACACATCACTCGCCTGCCACTCGTCTGGTCTCTATGCTGTGCAATCGGAGGTTGAAGAAGAAGAAGAAGAAGAAGAAGAAGAAGAAAACGCCCCTCGTATTTGTACTCCAGATAATATTCTAAGTATAATGGAATAGTGTGTTTAAAATGTAATAATTCAGATGTATAAAGCCACTTGAAACAATTCTGTCTGGTGACTTTTTGTGTTTTCATGATGTTGGGGATGGATGCTCTGTGGTGACAAATGATCAGCTGTCAAATGTAAACAGACCGTTGGCATTAAACAGACAGCATGTGTATAGCCTTATAGTGACTGAATGACTTGTAGCTTAGGCTTAAGGTGATTGAATTCATCGTTTGTTCAGTAAATATTAACTAAAACAAACAAAAAAGGATTGGATCTGTAAATTATTTATTATGTCTAGAATAAGTGTTATGAACTATGTACAGATGTATGTAATGAAGGATTGTATATCTGGATTGTAGAGTTATAAAGTTTATTACGATTGGTTAATTGTGATCTGATGTTGACCTTCTGTATACATACTACCTGTTCAACTTCATGAAGGATTCCATCAATTTTAACTACGTAAAATCAAGTGAATCCTGGGGAGGGGTTATAACAGCCTTCAAACCCGACTTTAAGTGAAATTGTATTTTATGAATTATTTGTAGCAAGTTAGGGGTTGAGCGAATATGATTTTGATAATGTGAGTGTATAGCAGTATTGTCTTTGAAAGCAGTATTGAGTGTAATCTCTGGAGCTTGTGTTTTTATGTGCAACCAGTATCCATGGAGTCTGATGTCTTCTGGAATTAAAGTTAAATCTGTGTCTTGGACTAATTATTTTATCATTTATAAATACGCAAGATACCCATCACCTCCCATCATTTTATTATTATTACATTATTTTGCTTTGATTTATGTTCTTCTCATGTCGCTGCCTTCAACTTTGGTGAGTGATGAGTCATTTTCCCTTTCCTTGCAATTTATTGCCTAAAGCAGTTTCCTTTTTCCTTAGTTTAATGTTTGCTTTGATAAACTGTGACGTGAATGATTGTATTGACATCTGTAAATTGAATTTTATTGGGTTTCCACAAGCTGTAGTTTGTTTAATCTCTGGGTAGCGTATATTATTGTTAGCTAGTATGGTAACAATCTTTGGCCTGGCCGGCATCAGGAAGACACAGATTGTGTGTTGGGCACCTGACTTGAAAACATAGCAAGGCATGAGCTTAAGTTTCATTGTGTGTGAATTGTAATGTGAGAAGACATTTTCGAAGCCTGTTTAAATGCATCACAGGCATGTATCTCATAATTTGAAGCATGTGTTCGAAACAAAACTGGGCATTTCTTGTTCAATAACACGCTGTTACCTCCATTGGTGTGAAAATGCTAATATGTTACATAATTTGTCAGAGATCATTTGGTAACTTTCGGCAACGAATCAATACACTCCAATGTTTTCGAATATTTTCTATTGGCCTTTAACAGTTTGATAAAATAAAAAAAAAAAAAAAATACTGAGCTGCAGTGTACCTGAATTAACAGTTTTTTGTGATTGTTGTAGTTCCCGTCTGACTTACCTCTCACGACACAAACAACTCGCCATATTCGAACAAATGGTTACAAACAATATGGTGCGTACTTGAATCAATTCAACAAAAGTGAAAAAAATCAATGTCCTTAATAAAACGAAGAATGTTTACTATTTCCGTAACTTGTTAACCTTGATAGTGTAATAGTTTTGCCTACAACCCAATGAATTACAAAATGTGATTTTTTACTTTATTTCTACTATTAAATAAAACAGCTATGAAGATAAATATCGTAAAAAGATGATAATATATATAAAGATACTTCTATTTCCTTACCCTAAGATTGTCATCACCTCTCTGTAGTATACATTTTCCTGTTACTGCAGCATCTGGATTATCACTTCGGTGTCGCTCTACAAGTGTTCGCACATCTTTGATCAATGCAATTGGGTCCCTAATGAGTTCAGGTACATTCTTCTTGTTTGTGGGTAGTGAGTGCAAGAACATTACAATGGCCTTCAGTCCATGCAGCTCCTGTGGAAAAAAAAAATCTTTAATTACTCCATCAAAACAAAACTAATAACTGATCTTCCAACATTACTTGAGAAAATAAGACATTCTGTTCTTTTTTTTATGCACTGTGAAACAGGTATGGCTTAAACTTCACTTGCAATTTTTGAAATGACACTAGCCAATTTCAACTACTGACAATCTAGGATGTTGATACTACAATACAAACACATGAACAAAATTTTCTTATACCTTTTCTTCAAGATGTTAATCAAAACTAAATACTGTAAAACACAAAAATTCAACTGGGTCAAAACCCGCAGAAGAGACTAGTAAATCAGAGCGGAGAAATTAGATCCACGAGGTATACAATAAAAATTAGCAGAAAAAACCAGCAAGAAGCATTTTGTGAAGTGTACACTTTCCTTTCCGCCCCTTTTCATTGCATCAGCATTCTCCTCAACTGAACCAAAATAATAAATAAGCCAGCCTTTTTTTCCCATGTTAAGGACAGTTCAGGAATTAAAAAGTAAAATAGGGTTTGCATATTTATAATTCAAAATTAGAAGGCTTAAAGCTATCAGATTTCAATTTTGTTGGAGCACATAATTTAGAAGTAATGAAGTTTGTAGCAATACAGAAGAAGATATTGCTGCAAGTGATATAGATCATTATGAAAAATCAATTGGAATAAGTAAAATTTTGCTAAGCAAAGAAAATTAATGTGTTATAACTGAAAAAGTAGAAAATAAAGATGAATTAATTTGTGACAAAATGAAAATAATGGAAATAGTTATGTTAGAGAAGCAGACTAGATCTTTGAATGTCAAAGAAGATTCCAAAAAAGCAAAAAATGAATGTTTAAAAGTAGACAATATTTACCATGAATATTCAGAAATATTGAGGACTCGTGCAGTGATTGCTGATGAGTATGGGCGCAAGGTTATTTGAACCCTGTCCCATTAAAATGGAAAATTAACAGTAAGGTTAATTAAACATTTGTATAAATTGTGTCAAATAATATTCCCAATATTTATTATTAATAAGAACCCCTTCTTACAAAACAAAAAGTGAAGTATGTCAAGTAGTTTATTACTATATAATTTTCAAGGCCCAGGTATCTTTTCCTTGTGACTATTTCCACCACAAACTAATATATTGTTACTTATATACACAAGCATGGTTGAAAACGGGGGAGGGGATGTCATTTCAATAGAAAATGATATTTTTTTTATCAGACATATTGCCAGTTTTGTTAACTGATCAATAATTAAAAATTCAAGCTATTTAGGCCAGGATATGCAGCATTAGACTTGAGAAACTTGTGGTTAGTTAGATTTTATTCTAATGTCATACTGTAATGTGTTATGAAGTGTATATGTTTTCTTTGTTTTTGCTTTTGTTAGTATTAAGACGATCCTTTTGTAAAATGTATGTAAAACTCCTACAAGGCGCGAAAGAAATAGGTATCAAAAAATTCAAGGTTTATAAGTTTTTCACTGTCTTTTAGTCATTGTTAAAAGAAGAACCTTGCATCTTCAGGTACAAGATAATTTCAACATAGTTCCTTGAGGAGAAAAAGAAAGCACAGTAATAAACTTTTAAAATTGTTTGAAATATAAAGGATTGAATTCTTTATAGTTATAACTGAATAAACCACACGGTTATGCAACATAACAAAAGGAAATGACTGAAATTTAATCTATAAGCCATACTGTTCTCCACACATGCATATGGTTGAATTAACTATCAAAAATATGACAAATGCAGTTGTAACAAGTATCGGTATTAAAGAAAGTCATATAATTCACCAAATAAGCAGATATAATTAATCTCATATCAGGTTTACCTGGGGAGTGAGATGAATGTGCTTGTCTGGATCAAACTTGGGATCACGGTTGTTTGCACCTCCACCTTCATCTAAATGGGATCTTCCTAAGAGACAGTGAACATAACGCTCCAAGACATACCACAGCATCTCTGTAAAGAAAGGGTATCGGAATTTCTGTGGTACCTGTAATGGAAGGAACAATGAAGTTATCACGCATATAATTGCCATTAAAAGTGGTATTAATACAATTAAAACTCAATTTTTATAACTAATTAAAACCAAAATTAGGTAGAAACTAAACTACCCTTTCTTCTGTCTACACCTTTGGGTCAGAAGTATTTTTCAAGGCATTGGAATTCCTTACCCTTTCATACCAAATATAGTAGCAGCATTTATTTATTTATTTTTTGACATTCAGTAGAATTGTTGCTCTGAACACACAAAATTCCTTTTGCATATAAAAAAAGATTTAAAGTAATTACTCTGACTGCATAGACAGGTCAGAAAGGAAAAAAGGAGTGAATTGGTAGACACCAGAAGAAAGACAAATGGATGGTTAGATGTTAAAGGCATATATGTCGAGCATTCCAAGCCTATTGTAACCTTCTCAAGACAAAACCAAATTATTGTATGATATTGTTGGCTGGGAGATTCAGAAGGATTGTTCTAACGTCAAGTGACAGTTTTAGATTTTCTGCAAAAATGCGCCTCTTGTGGTCCCTAACCAACTTAATCTGGTAATCCTAGTGGACACAGAAGACCTACAAGATAATGTGGAATTTGAACCATGGAAGCATTCTGTTGTACTTCACATTAAACAGCAAGCTGTGCCATCGGTAAAGGTCCTTTGAAAATCTCAACTGAGACCAAGATTCGAACCCAAGACCTTTCAATTTCCAATCAGATGCCTTAACCACTGAGCCACCAGACCGCCACTCAAGACAATAAATATGATGAGATTACAGTGAAGGCGAAGATGCACACAAAAAATTTATATGGATTATTTTGATAAATGTGACAGTATGCTTATAAATGTGTAAAATGGCTGAAGGCAAGAACACTTCACACCAAATTCGTACATTTATTGCTAAAAAGCAAAAATTTCCGTGAATCTTTAAGTCTTTTACAAATTTTAGCTCAACTATACTCATATAGTGTGAATGAAAGTGCTACAGCGAACAGAATCTGAACACTCAAAAATGAAGGGGTACACAAATAAGATTTAAGGTCCATGATTGACTTTCAGGTTATGCATTGTTTATTTCATTACCGAAAGCTCAGGTAATGAAATAAACAACGCGGCATAACCAGAAAGTCAATTAATCATGAACAGAGATGGCTGCGGAAGTCTTAGGAAACATTTAAGGTTTAAGGTGTTTCACTAGCAACTGTTTCACAACAATCACAAACAAGATATCTGGTACAAACTAAACATGTGGTGAAAGTTGTAGTAATTGAAAAATGTATTTTCTAACAAAAATTTGCAAAATAATATGTTACATTTTAATTAAGCTTTAAAACTAAGTTTTTGATAGCTTTCCCTGCAAAGAAGTTAATGGTTTTTGTACTGGTGTTTAAATGTTGGCTATACCATTTATTTCACTGTATCTTTACAATTGATAACTTAAGCAGAAACTACCCCAACAGCAGGGTGACAATAAGAGCATCCTTCAAAAAGAAAATAACTTCTACATTCAAACATTCACCTACAATTCAGAAAGAAATAATTCTAGAGCACAGCAGTTAATGAACACAAAGCCTAAACTTTAGCAACATGGTGCCATAGAAAGACATCAAAAAGTAGATGGGCTAATACATTTTGAACTGAAATTTTTTCGAAAGTGTTAAGGGAAGGATCTAATAGAAAGAAGAAATGTTGAAACAGTTAATTTGCTAACAGCTGTAACAGTGAAGAGGATATAACTGTGGTACAATGGGTGGAGAAAAAAATATCAGAATTTATAAAGCAAATAATTAAAAACATATGTGGGGGTACACAGAAATGAATAGACTACTGCAGAATAGGAATAGATCGAGGATTGCATTAAACAAGTCAAAAGACCAGCAACAAGGGAAAAAATATATTTTACATAGTAACAACATAACCTGTAATGGAGACAATTACACATACAAAACTTTCTGGATGATGTATGACAATAACTAAATAAACTTTAAGTAATGTGCATAGAAATCAATCTAAAAAAAGTGGTAAATAACTTGTAAATAGCATGAACTATAATAACAATGCTAGAAAGTACACCTTTTATAACACTCAACTTTAAATATTTTATTCTCTTATAATCGGTGACAGAATATTTTTGCTTTATATCAACAGCAAATAAGCGGATAGCAAATTTCACCATTTTAAATAATTTACTTACGTGCGTTGTATCTTCAACCTGGGCAGTCTTGAGCTGTTTTTCAATGCCAAAGGAATGTAGGAAGTTTCCACCAAACACAAGAGAATCCAGGGGGGTGTAGACAGCATGTATCCAGCCAGTAGGGATGAAAAATGTATTGCCTGCAGTTAGAGTGACCCGACCACACTTGTCAACTGTGTCACCAAAGAATACATCTCCCTGTTTGCCTGACAACACCCACTGTTCATAAAGTTGTAGATTACGTTCCGTGGGAGGAATAAGCCAGAAAATCTGCAGAAAAAAAGATATAAAAATCAGGGCGTTTTGTTAGTTGGAAATATGTCATTAACAAAAAAAAATCTATACACGTATCCCTGTAAATAATTACTAATAACAGACTTCCATCTTTTCTAGTAGCATTTTTATCAACAGAAATGACCGTGATGTTAATGCACCCACAACAAAAATAAAGTTATTTGCATTTCAGTAGTATTTGTGAATCCAAGGAAAACATTAATATGCAACAATAAACAGTGAAAGAAAAATTTCTGTTGCTTCTAGTTATTATTCAAGGGGCTGTGCAACTTTATAAAAAATTGTTAACAGGTTGTATCAAATTCAATATATGCATATTTCCGAGATGAATTTATGAAAAAATTACGAACAACACTGAAATCTAAGGGGGAAGACCAACGATAAAACATGAAAAGAAAGAATGGTTTCTGAGGCTACAGTATGAATTTGATACCCATGTGGCACAGACAGACCTAATACTTATTAGTAGTACTTTATTCTGATAAAGGTACAAACCAAAATTCAATCTTTAAGGCATGTACACAGTATACGTTATTTAGTTAAGTTACTCAATATAATGGGATTATGTTTGCAACTTTGATTTGTGATGATGTCACACACGTAAGCACTGTTACGTATACGATTCACTTGGATCGTATTTACTTCAAAGAACAAATGGAACATTTGAAAGTGGCCATAAAATGGAAAAAATTACCTTGCTCCCTTTTAATATGTGGTACCAAACAGATGTACCCCCGAAGTCAACATGAAAATCAGTGAAGCAACCTTTGACAGACATCAGACAATACTTTTGTACCTTTGGATACATCATTTCATCAAGCACATTTGTTGACTCTGTTTGGGATTCTTTTAGGTGACGTGGCCAAACGCAATCTACCCAATCAATTTGTCGAACCTGCAAAAAATTAAACAAAAGCGTTATTTACGGCTGGGAATTATTTTAGTAAAAAAGTAATACATTGTTTTACGAAAAGCACATTTAATAGGGCAGTATTTATTTTAGAAGCACAATATTACAAAAAAGATACTAATGTTTGTAAAATTTGAAATGCCCAGAAGGAATGGACTGTATCACCTCAAAATCGGAGGACGTGTAGAGCAGTGGCTTCAGAGTAAGTAATAACGATTGCAGAGAGGTGGCGTGCACATACGGGCCAGTGGTGCCATTTTATCTGACCAGACAAATTAAGTGTTATGCCGTGTTCAGTAGGTGCGGAGCCGTAAAATGAAGTAGAAACAAGCAAGCAAGTGCAAGTATACTTAATCCAAATCAAAGGGTATAATATAAGCATTTGAGTAACATGGTAAAATGATTGCTCTCTGGGGAACATACCGTGACATTTGACATTGCAGATCCTACAGGGCAAGTAGACCCTGCCCAGCTAGACTGCCCGTCCACGCGAATCCCCCTCCTCTCCCGTTTGGTAGCCGTATATAAGAGACTACCGTAAGGCAATTTTTAGTAAGTTAAGTGGGGCTTGACAATGGGAGTAGTGTTGGATCTCGAAACATAGCCACTCACCTTCACTTTGACATGGCTAGAATGGCGAGAGATTTTTCTACAATGTTGCTGCCATGAAAATGTACAGTTATCTGAGATGGGTCTTGTTTTGAGGAAATAATTGGTTCTTGTTAAGTTTAGGGAGAGTGGTATATTTTTGCAAGCTTCCAGGGGTAGGGGAACAAGGATAGTTTGAGATGGGAGTTATATACTTTTATAAGGTCAATTACTGCAGGTTGTGGTAGGTTTTACAAATAAAGTGGCTTTTCCAGTATCTGGACCAGGGGCATTTCTCACTAATGAGGTCTCATTACATCTGTGTCAGTGGACAGAAATAACTAAGCGAGTTTTCCTGCATCAAGTGAGGCACTTTGAGTATTCTTCCAACATGGATACTGCTATCCACATCACCAATGAAATGTGTCTGAAGCTATAGATTTAAAGTGTCTGTCATTACTTAGGCTTTCCCTTTGCTGTGTGCATAATACCATTTGATCGGTGTAGAGACTTTAGTGACTGGAAGTTCTTTACTTAATTTTACAATTTTCCAGTAAAAGTCTGGGTTCAACTCAACTCAACAAATGGTGTTATCCCAACATTATGTACGGTATCACCGCAAGTGCCATCTGACCTTATTGGCCAGGCCATTTGTATTTTTGCAGTCATCAGGATCTCTATATTGTTGCCAGCATTTCCAGAGACATTCTCCCCCACAAGTTTTATATTTCTGAAATACAGGGTGGGAGGTCTCCTGATTGAATGTTACTTTTGGGATCTCGGAGACCTTTTTCAGCTGACCAAACCTAAGGGTATAAATGAGGAGAAGCTCGCCCATGGCCTAGAGTGAATTCGGAAAACGATGGAAAACCGAAATCAAGATGGCATCTGCAGGGATTAACCCAACCAAAGAAGGGCCTCACCCCCTCCCCCTCCCCAAAAATGAATCATTTATAGTACAGTAAAAGTCCGGTTATCCGAGCCGCTGGGTTAACCGAAGCAAATGTTTGAAGAAAATAAAAATGAAACTAATCCAAAAATTTCTCATGCTGAAGGTTTAAAAAGAATAGAAGCAGCACTTGAGTATATTGAGCAACAGGAAGAAAGCACTGCAGCTGACAATGATGCTACAGCATTGCCACTATACTCACACTAAGAAGAAAAAATTATAACACAGAAGACAGACTTTTTTGGCAAGTGATCGTAGTTAATGTACAAAAAACAACTTTATTGTTTCCCCAATTAGTTTTACGCTATAAATGAATTGTATTATTTCAGTTTCAATACGTTTTTTTATTCATTGTAACCTCTTTCCTTGACCTCCGGTTATTCGAGTTTTTCATTATTCGAGGTGGTCCCGGTCCAGTTTACCTCGGATAATCGGACTTCTAATGTATTTGCAAATTGGTCTATTTGTCTACAAACTTGCTCCTTAGTTTCCAGTATGAGCTACCCCGTAATGAGATGGTTTACTATGTCTTGGTATTTATGCAATTCAGTTATTAGAGAGAAGTTTTTCCTCACTGGCCAGCTCATAGCACCATCACCATATAATAACACCCACTCTCGTTCAGGTAAATAAATTGCTCTACGGGCTGGTGTGTTTTAATTAATATTGCCATCTCATCAGTGCCGTATTTAAGCATAGGCTACATAGGCTGAAGCCTAGGGGCCCGCACCACAAACCTGGGCCCACAGCCTGGGCCAGTAGTAGAGCTAAAAAAAAGTTTTGGGCCAAATTTCGAATTTAAGCATCCATTGCCGGAGGCAGCCGGCAGGGGCCCGCACCACGTGTAGCCTAGGGACCCACAAAGCCTAAATACGGCCCTGCATCTCATCCCCTTATTGATTATGTATATCGATCCTGTACATTGTATAATGCCTTACTTGAAACCTGCAATTATTTGCAAATTGTATTTGGAAATCTAGAGTTTGTCAGTATTTTATTCACTGAAGAATTCCATAATGCTATCAGTGTTCAAGTAGATAATGGTTAGAGCTTTTTTGCACCATTGAGATAGCCCAATAAAAATATTGGAAACAACGAGAATTCTTGTCTTGGTGTCAGGTGCTTCTAAAAGGAAAAGTCAGAATGTACATGAGCGTGATGGTAATTCAGTATATCGCACAATTATCTTGCAAAACTAACTGATCTGAAAACAGGTTTTACAATAAACTTCTATAAAATTTGGCATTAGCAAGTTTTTTACTGCTAAAAATTCTCCTTTCTGATGGACTACCAACATAGTTCAGACCCACTGAATCCAAACTAATGAGGATCCAGGTCAAGTAAAGACCAATAAAAATAAATCGGTCATAAAATGTTAAAAACAATCATATTGCACACTTCTTAAGAAGTCTTCAGAAAAATAAAATTACTTCAAAACATAGTAAAAGTAAATATTCCATAACTAAATTATAGTCAGATGTATTAATAAAATGAACTACTCAATTGGCTAGTGATGTAATTTCTGTATAATATTAGTGGCACTTATCTATGTAATATTGGCGCCTGAAAAACTGCAGTAAAGTCAAATAAAACACACGTAAGTTGTCAAAAATCAAACGTGAAATAAATTAAATTACTTAAGCTGTTTCTCCATGTTAAAATATATGTTGAAGTATACTATACAGTATTATCACAACTCGTTTCACGAATTTGGAAAAACCAAAATCTGGGTGAATGGCTTGTGGATAGAAACCAAATCTTTCCAAATCCCTACCACTTGGCTTAGTCATATTAATGAGACTGCCACTAAACTATTTACATTAAAACAATATTTCGGGATACCAAATAGAAAACTAACTTTATCAGTAGCAATCACACATTTATATTAGTAAAAAAAAAAACACTTAAAATTCAACTTTCTAAAAAACAAATTCTATTCCCTTGAAGACACGATTCTTCATAATTGGATTCCCAATGGAATTATCACCTTTGAAATGAAGGAGGCACAATGTTAAGAGAACAATCACTGCTGCTTCCTCACCAAAAATCTTTTAGGGTGTCATATCATTTACTTTTAACTTTGAAATTTAACAAATAAAGTAACACATTATTAAAGTTTAAACAATTTACAATAACCACCTAGGTGTCTACTACATATTATTAAATGAAACAATGTACAAGTTTCAATCATTAAAGAATTAATAAAAGTTCTGAAGAGAGCAAATAATACATAAAATTAGGCACTGATTAGTCCCCAAAATACAAAAAATTATGACGAACATATACAAAACTTGACATGGTGGAACTCTTAACAACTGGAGCTACAACTGCAAATCTACTGTACATTAAAATAGAGTAATAAATCTTGTTTAAAAGATTTACTCACAACGGTAGGTGTCTGAATGTAGTTCTCTAGCTTCGTGTGGCTGAATTCCAGAGAGATGACATTCAAAAGTTTATCTTTCTTCGGGTCATCATAATATCGCTGCCACTCCTTCATAGTCATTTCCACATTCTTCTGGGTGTTTACATCCATTACATCAAGAATACGACGAGAGCCTTGAAGTAAAATTAAATATTAAAATTCAACATGCACATTGAACTTGGCAGCAAACAAAATTTTGAACATCTTTATATTCAGTAAGTGAAAGGAACTATCATTGATCAGACAGCAAAAGATATACAAGCACACAATTTTCTGGAAAAAAACCTTTCTGGCTGTCATTCAACATGCATAAATACAGAGTACCCAATATCAGAATTCAAAGAGACATTTTTAAATGAAGCATGTTAGAAAACCATTTTCTTTCACAATAAATTCTGCAAGGAATCGAGTTTTTGCTACCACCTTTGACTGTTCTCTGTTTCCTCCACAGGCTACACATAGGACGCCAATAGATTAATCTATATTAGTTATTTTTCTTATGGCTTTACACCTCATCAACATTATTATAGGCAGGGAATAGGAGGTAATTAGGCCATGGTCTATTTGAGGAACCATTCCAGCATTTGCCTGGAGTGATTTCGGGAAACCATGGAAAACTGAAATCTGGATGGCAAGATGGTGATTTGAATCTTCATCCTTTCAAATGCAATGCCAGAAGCACTACCGTTCACCCACCATGCTCAGTAACACAATAACCAATTTCATCCCACACTATGCATCATACATGCAGTAACAGTTTCAAAGGCATTTTCAACATCCCTGGGCAAAGATGGAACATCCTCAGAATGGGGGGTGGGGGGGGGGAGTGCGAGATCTGGATACAGGGAACAGCAGCCAGTCTGAAGTGCCCCAGCGTCACTTAGGGAATGCTGCACGAGTCTGGAATTAATCTCTAATTATCACAGTGAAGTCCGCTGTAAGGTTCACACTTGGCTTTTGTTTTTATAGTGTATACAGTGTTCAGTTCCTTCAATTTTATTTTATTAAGATGTAGCACAAATTGTTTTGTGTAGAAGATAAAAAGCTTTGGGTTTAAGTTGGTATGCTAGGTGTGTGCATCAGAGAGTAGTGTAAGTAACTTTGGAAAGTCAGTCATGGAGAGAGCAGATGTGCCGTGAACTTCATCTAGCCCAGCTATGATATCTTTCAGTTTTAAGTCTTCTAAATAAAAATTTTTAAACACCACTCAAAACTGATTTTCCATTTTTCTAAATTCGCATATTCTCCAATAAATTCAAAAGCAAAAGACATCGAATGTCTTCCAAACGATCCTAGCCAAATCTATGTATCAATTCTGTGGCGGCTCTCCCCTGTACCCTCTACACCGAGTCAATCAGGCCTTAGCAATACGGATCCCAAACTCCACAACACTAGTCCAGATGCGGATGCACTAGTGTTTTATACGCTATTTCCTTTGTATGAGCATTACAATTCCTAAGAATACGACCAATGAATCGTAATTTAGACTTAGCCTTTCCTACAACGGAAGTTATGTGCAAGTCCAATTTCATGTTGCTTTGTACTATTACCCCCAGATACTGCAGGGAATCAACAGTGTCAACAACTGAATTGTTTACTTTGTACTCATGAGCAAACCGATTCTTTTTGTTACTTATTTGTATTGTCTTGCACTTTTTGCAATTAAGTGTATACTGCCATTTACGGCACCATTCAGAAATAGCATCCAAATCGCGCTGAATTCCTAAGCAACCTTCAGAGCACCTTATAACTGCATTGTTGGCAAACAATCGTAACCAGCATTTAACGTTGTCACCTACAGCGTTTAAAATGGTTAAGAAAAGAAGTGATCCTATCACACTTCCTTGAGGAATGCCAAAAGTAACATCTAGAATAGCAGAGGCTTCCCCGTCAACAACAACATACTGTGATCGACCAATTAGAAAATCACGTATCCATTCGCAAATCGGATCTGATAAACCATATGCTCGAATCTTCGCTAAAAATCGGGTGTGGTACAGAATCAAAAACTTTCAAAAAATCCAAGAATATTGCATAAACTTGTGAACCTGCATCGAAAACTTTCATTACGTAATGGGAAAATGGGGCCAATTGCGTTTCACACGATCCCTTGTTCCGAAATCCGTGTTGACACGGTGTATGGTACAAATAAACACAAAACAACGAACAAACTTTTTACAAAGATAAAGCATTTCAACTATATTGTAAATCAAGACCACCTGCAATACTATCATTTAATTATGAAGCAAGTTGAAAATTAGGTGGTGAGAAACCCTACAAGTGCCTCTGAATTCAAATTTATGAAATCACAGATAAAACAATAATATCTGAAATAATTTTTACACACTATCTTGTAACTACTTTCCACTGCACAAGGTACTGACATCATAGGACTGTAGAAGCCAATCAAGATTTATAATTTTCAAGCAACTACTTCTGAAAGCAGTTCCAGTGCTGTCATTTTGGTCCAGGGTGTGTTTCAACCTAATTACTGCTTGAAAAGAATAAATCTTGCAATTGACTAATGCGGTATTATGACATCTAGATGAAAGTAGTTCTAGGGCAATCTCTACCTAACCTATTTCTATAAAGGATATCAATTCCAAACAGGCTGAGATGCTGCCTGGGCCATTTGTTACAGCAGCAAGCTATCTTTTTTTTTTATCTGCTTAACGTCTCTCTAACAGCGAGATCTTTAGAGATGGGAAAGGATGGGGGGGCAAGGAATGGGAAGGAATTCGGCCAAGTCCTTTTGAAGGAAGCATCCCAGCATTTGCCTGGAGTGATTTGGGAAACCATGGAAAACCCAATTCTGGATGCACGGACAGGGATTCGAACCACCGTCCTCCCAAATGCGATGCCAGAACGTTAGCCGTTACACCACCACACTCGGTCCAAACTATCCTGGGATAAACTATGTTACATTTGTGAATTTTTAACTTTCGTTGAAATAGCTGTAAGGGAGAAGGGGGTGGGACATTTAGTCACAGCAAAAGAAATCACTATGCATAAATAATACAATACAATACATTCATCTTCCATTGATCCCAATATAAGAGACTGGCTCTATGGGATGTGGAAAGTTGTCAATTTACAGGCAATTAATTGCAATGAATCATGATTTTAGTATCACATTTTAATCAGAGGCAGTTTGCCTGAAGACCTTAGATTTTTTACTTCACTTGTGAAATAGTAGCACAGGTCATAAAATTGAAACAGAAAATTCCTCTCTTGGTCACATAAGGTACATAAAAGCTACACCCTGTAGGATTTTATGAATACTACTTAAACAAGTACAAATACTATATTAAAAAATGAGTTAACACTTTTGCGCCCAAGCCTTCTGCACTCCCGGGTGGTCAAATGACTGGCCATTTTTCGCGATTTTTAAATTTTAATTACTTCTTATTAATTAACGCTACATCTAAAAACTGTATATTACTATAGGTTGACCTGTACACTTTTTATGTAAATGGTGTATGACATCAGAAGACAGGTAACAAAGTGTTTATAATCAAATGTATACGTATTTTCAGATTTTGAAAAAAAGTATTACACTCACTATAAGGTTATTTAAAATTCTTGCAATCACTTTACGGTTATCTGAAACACTTTCCCACTCTTCAATGTCTACTTCAGAACCTGAATCGTCTATCACTTCATCTAAAAGAGCTAATATTTCTTCGTCCTTCAATCTAACGACAACAAAAACTTTCTGCAACAAGCCGCACACACGAAAAACGAGGGAGTTTCTGTAGCTGAAATAATTTAATGCGCGGAAGAAGATAGTATCAGAAATACTCGCTAGATGGCAGCACGTAATATATAAACATTGACAGACACGATACCATGCGGAAAAACTGGGATCTGACTTACAAGGCGGTGGAAATCGGCAGTTAACTGCAGCCTGAGTCAGGCTTGGGCTCCGACAGCACGACAATACCATGCAGCCCGAGTCTGGCTCTGACTCCGGCAAGAAAGTGTTAATATTTTGTCAACACAGGTCATTGTGAACACAAGATGCTTGGTCAATCAAATAGTTTTTGCGTTTACTCCTGTTAAATACCAGAGTCAGTGTGGCTTTCTTTTCTCCAGACAGACGAGTGGAGATTTATGGGAATGGTGGAAGATGTGTGGTAATTTCTTTGGTGCAACTTTCAACAGCAGCATGTTCAAAATAATCCACAATAACTGCCAGGGCACTATTTATACGACATGCCATTCCTACAAGTCTTACTGCTGATTGCATTACTTGGGCTTTATTCTCTGATGAATTCATTTAAGAATGTTACAATTTGACTGAATCCTGTATGCTACCCCACAAATGTTTTTCCTCTTAGTGTAACATCCAGTTCCTGCAATGATAAGTAGCAGGGACAATATGATCATTCACCTACAAACAGAAAAAAAGCCTAAAAACTGGTCAGAACCCCAAGCACATTATATCTCACTTTGTTGCGTAATGCCTTGCAGTCAAACAGCCCCCTCCATCATCAACGTGATGATATTGACAGCCATGTCTCCAGTCAATGTCATGGCATTTCTTACATCAATACTAACAGTAATTAGAGACAAAATAGCCATCAATTACACACAATGGTGTCCTAACCACCAGTTAGACTTTTCAAAGCAGATACTAGCATGAAACATTCTATACTACTTTTAGAAAAGGTATTGGTGAAAATGTAATGTGAACCACAACTATAGTTTCCTTGATAAAACTACATAAAAAAAATCCAAAACCTTATAACTTGTGCTTATCCTAATATTTCAGAAATACCACCAATCATTTACTGCAATGTGACAAAAGGCACAAATGGTTGCACAATTTCAAATAGTACATTTCTCAAGTGTTAACACTTTGCAGGCATTAATTCCAGATCATGACACCACTACTTTTCGTCATGCAGACAACACTGATGTAAACATGTTTTTGTATTACTCTTGTCAGGCATGACACTTTGTGCAGGCAGCTACAAATTTCACTAATGGGAGCTGCATGGAAAATAACTTTTTTTGGTTAGCGACTAATGAAGCATGATATTTCTCTCAATCTGTATAGCAAGAATTAAAAATTCTGATATTTGTATCAAGAATTAAACCCTTGTGTATAGTTCTGTACCCAGATATGACAAAATTATACGTATAGCCACAAGTATCCATAAAATAATCTGCATTTGAAGCAGCAGATTCATTTTGCTGATACATCAAAATACTTTATGTATTCCTAACATTTCACTTTCTCTCCACTGCAAAAAGTCACAAGAAATTTACAATAGCATATTTTCCATGGCTTAATGATTGACACATCTCACCATGTTGAACTTATATTGGAGATAGTGTTTTTGTTGTAACAATTTTTATGGCTTTTACAAAAAAATCTCCTGGTCCAAACCACATTTCAACCTAACAACTGATAGGAAGAAAACAAAACAGTTTAGGTTGATTATTTTGACATCAGTGATAGGCAAAATGATGAGATTGTATGCAACTACGCCAGAAACTTCTGCGAGGAAAGAAACTGGTTTGCAAATCGACAACACGGTTGTAGACAAGGACATTAATGTGAAACTGAGATGGTGGGCTATATAAAAGGTACTTCAGATAAATTGGACCAGGGAGGTCAAGTTGATAGCATAGCACTAGATCTTTCTAAGACATTTTACAGAATGAGCCATAAAATAGAATTAAATATGTTGAAAACTATTGGAATGGATGAAAAAATGACTTTCTAGGTAGAGGAATTCTTAAAAGATAGAAAGCAAAGAGTAGAAAATGCAGTGTTAAAAGTGTCTATGGAAGTGCCACAAGCTAGTGTATTTGGACCACTGCTATTCATCATTCTAATAAATGTGTTGTTGGTTTACAGTCAGATGTTAGGTTATTTGCAAATGTTAATCACATATAACAGGATCAAAATGGGAGAAGACTAAGCAGTTGCAAGGTGACCTGAATAGTATCTCTAACAGGGTAGATCAACATGGAATGAAGATAAATGCCAAGAAGAGGCAACTTATTAGGTACACATATAGAAAAGTAAAGGTTGTTTATGATTATAAGCTGGGGACAGAATTGCTTGTTGAAGAGTAAAATCTTGGAGTAATGTTAGGTGATAAACTCAACTGGGCATGGAACATTGTGTAAGTGGTAAGAGAAAGTTACAAAATCCTTCCTTTATTGGAGAGTGATGAGAGGATACACCAGGGAAGTTAAGGAACTGCATTACAAAACATTGATCAGACCACTGCTTGAATATGGTGGTGTAATTTGGGACCCACATTTTGAGTATCAAATATAGGAGCAGGAGGGTGTTCAAAGGAGAACAGCTAGATTTAGATTTGTTTGTGTTTTTTTTATGGCTTTATGCTATGTTGAGGTGGGAAAGAATGGGGGCAAGGGACAGGAAGGAATTCAGCCATCGCCTTTTGAAGGAAGCATTCCAGAATTAATGCAGGCTCCAGTCAGTAACTGATATGATAAAGGAGCTGGATTGTGAGTCACTGGAGGACAAGAGGGTGAAGAAAGTGATGGGAGTGTATAAAGCATAATATGTTGGTGATGAGGCTTGGAAGGATAATAGTCGAAGAATCAGGAGTATCATGTGGAAGGGAAATGATGACATGGGCACAAGATGTCATTCGATTTTATGGATAAGTGAGTGGGAAAATTTTCTTTTGTGGGTAGTGGTGTGAGGGATTGGAATAAGTTATCAAGGGGGGGGGGGGGGGAGAAGAATAATTTATCAAACACTTTGGAAGATTTTAAAAATATAATTCATAAACCCCAAAGTAGAAGGAGGAATTAAACACTGAAAATATATAAGGCAATAACAACAATAAAAAATACTAAGAAAAGTGTAATTAGATGACTAGGCAAATTGCCACCGCAGTATGCACTTCATCGCAATTCAATTCAATGGTATTGGCGGAAAGTGTTTACAGCATTGTAAAAGGATCACAATCTCTTTGTCAGGAAAACCTCTCCGTTTAGTTCTAGATAGCAATAAGGCAATGTTGAAAATTAAGATTTATGTAAGGGAATATTGCATCTAGTTTTCCATCTCGGAAAAGCTTTCATTGCTATGCCAATACTGTGAATGAGAATTGTAAATATGCATGCAATTTTGGGTATCATGGCATAGAACATAATTCTAGATAATGGTACCAGCAACATTGAAAACTTGTATTTACAGAATAGCTATATGAGAAGATCGAATCTAATTTTCTATACTTCTGAAAACCTCTCACTGATGTGCAAATGCCACAAGTGAAATTCATATGCAATTTCAGGTATCGTGATATAGAAATATGTGTATGGGCTTAATTATAGATAACGATACCAGCAATGTTGAAAGCTAGATGCATAAAGAGAATAATGGGAGCAAGGGCGTTGCTATTGGAGAGCTAGGTAGTGGCGTGCACTGGGGCCCCCAAACACAGCTCAGGGGACCCAAGGTCAGCTCAGGGGAGCTCACTAAAACTCTGAGCTGTCGCCCATCTGGCCCAAAATATTTTTTTGCACCGGGGCTCTTACTAACCTAGCTACGTCATTGAATGAGAGGGTTAATATTAGATTGTGACACTGCTACCACTACTTTCCGCCATGCAGACAACAACTGTATAAACTACTTCCAATGTTTATGAAGTCACCCCATTGTGGGTAAGATACATACAATGCTCTGGCAGCTACAAATGGGTTCTGCATGGAAAGTTTTCTCTCTTCCTTTTTCAGGTGGGAACAAATGATGTATGATATTTCTATAAATTTAAAAGACAAGAATTAAAAATTATCTATAGTTTTGAAATCAGTATATAGAATTAAACTCATCCATATGTTTCTATATTCAGATATCCAAAATTATATGCAAAACTACAATTATCAGTTAAAGAAGCAGAATTATTTTACCAATAAAACATCAATTGCAAACAGTCCATGGCTAAATGATGGATGTGCCTAGCCATGTTGAATCGATACGACAGATTATAGTGCTTTTGCTGTATGTAAATGCTGCATTTCTAAGGCTTTTACAAACTTTCTCTTGTTCCAGGCCACATTTCAACCAACCACAACCTCAACGAAGAAAATAAAATTGTTGATATGATCTCTGGATTGACGACGATATTAGTAAAAAGGGTTTGCAGTGTATTAGTGGTATCACTATGTCGAAAACCTGACATGAACGCCACTAACACTGCATAATCAATGACAATCTCTTGAAATGTCATTTAAATCCTTTGATGTTATGTTTTCCTGCAGTTTCAGCTTCCCTCCGTTGTAAAAGTTGCACAAAATTTACAAATAGAAAATTTTTGTCTGAGGTGTAGTACAGCAGCGCTCACCACCTTATATAACTAACCATGATCTCTATGATAAAATGAAACTGTTTAGGTTGATATGATCCCTATGCAGGTAATTTTTTGTAGTAGCATGGAGTTACTGGAGATCGTGATTTCACTAGTAATTGGCGTCATAACACTGAAGTAGTCAAACACAAGACACTGCTAGAAATACTTTCCGAAGTACACTAACAGTGTCATCCTGGAGCAAGGTGTGTTACAACCTAATTTCTGCTTGAAAATAATGGTTCACGCTGTATTACAACGGAATTACTGCCTGAAAATATGTCTTGCATCTGATTACAGAAGTATTATGACATTTTTAGTGAATGATGTAGCGGATTCACAATCTCGGATAGGCCCGGTAGCATTTCACAGTTGTGCAGCCTCTCATATTCCAGCATTTTTAATTTAATTTGTGTAGACTCTTGCACAATAGAGTCGAAACTGAAGAATATATCATATGAAAGCAGTTAATACAAATTTCAATAGGTTAGTACCATTTTCGGGTGCACAAAGCGGTGCAGTTAACTTGCACACATTAAATTTGGTTTGTTCCCATCACATGCAGGTCCTGTAAGTGTTATTTGTAGCTGCCAGCGTATATATCACATTCGGAACCAATAACGTCAGAAGAAACAGTGGTAATCTGAGTTTACGTCATTGTAGCAGAAAGCAGTGATGCTGCATAGAATTAATCCATTTCCAGATACATACCTACATTCTTCAATGTTTAAATGATTGTTATGTTAATGTACCAATATTTAAGAAATAATAACACAGCAGCCAAAAAACAGAACTGCCTGATGTGAGATCTTATGTTCACATGACAAATTGGCACTTACCAACACACATCCGAACATCGTTAACTGTAAAATTCTGACTTGGCACTCTCAAACCCAAACCAGCTTTATCTCGGAACAGAAGTGGGGTGTTGAAGCCATGCCTCTGAAGATAAGCCAAGTTGAAATCTGAAACAGCTGCATCATAACAAAACATCCAACTAATTATGTAACTGCAAGTTTTCCTCCAAAAATGCTATTCATACCTGCACCTTGCATCTCTTTCACAAAACACTGAGGAAAACGGTCAGTTTCAATCTTGTCTTCTAACCTAAATGACCGCCGTCCCTCAATTTCTTCATCCCCTAGAGCCCAGTCATCAGTATAGTGTTTCCGTTCCTTTCTATCCCGCTAATGAAACAAAATATAATCATTAGCGCATGATAAAATACTCAACATGAAACAAAAACTAGATGAAGAAAGAATATCACAAGAGCCTATAAAAGTTTATTACGAAATTACTTTCACTGGGCACAAGTTCCAATTTTTAATGATTTAGTAACTAGTTTTAACCATTTGGATTCCCAACAACTCCAATAAACTGGGTCTGATTATACAAATTAATGACTAAATATTTACAATCAATGTATGTTCTGGGACAGAGCATAACCGTATCAGGTGTAACTGAACATAAGATGTGCCAAGTTGCAAATGAGAGAATAAGTTTCTGTAGTAGGTGAATTAGAAACCATTGATGTGTGGCTAACTAAACACTTTGATAGATCCAATTTCACTGTCAACATTCGTCCAAATTTAAAATAAATATCATTAGAGTTCAAAAATCGTCTCGACTTAAACGATATCGCACCGATAATCAATAACACGGCCTGGGCCAGAAACTATTAATTTTTAACGCAGGGTATCACACTGCAATATCATCAGCCACGGTCACAAAACTATTATCGAATCCAGAATTTTCTCATTTAACACACATAAGCCAAACACTTATCTAAGCATTATACCCGCGCTTTTGTAGTGGCGTCACACCATGATGCTCCCAACCAGCCAGGTACGATATTTCGGAATATTCTCTTCTCTTCGTGACAATTATGTCTGATTTCGTACCAATAGGACAAAATAACACATATCCTATATATGAAACACTTGTACATACCGGTCTAATAATATATTCTCGCTGCGGAACAGCGCGAGAACTTTCACACTTCTTAGCTGCTGTCGCCATTTTGATTAACTGTGTATTCTGGGATATGAAGTACAGTCGTCTTAAAACCAGTTTTAACACTGCGATAGCAAACCCATTTCCTATGCCGACAGTAATAACAATTTGATAATTGCAAAACTTCTAAGCGTCAAAAAAATTTAAACAGCAAATATTTTACGCAAAATTAATTAATTAAAATGAGTAAATAACATTTGACTTTTAATTGTTTAATTGACATGTGTATTAGTGTCTTACAACACAACACTCGAGTCTGAAGCTGTCAGATGGTCGAAAATTTTACGCTGGGTAATGCAACAACGGATAAATCTCAATGATTACTGATAGATTTATCGGCAAACCATATTCAATACAAAATATCCTGTACATCTATTTTTTTAATGTGAAAATATATGAATAAATGACTAAATTCAGCAGAATGCCGATAAAATTAAAATAATTTACTGTCAACATTACCTCACCGGTTATAAATAATCTTAAATGTGCCACTGCTATATTCAGTTCTACTGACAGTTCAGTCTTAAATGGGCCAGCAGATATTTGTTTACATTACATTCACCTGTAAATTAAAAATGCTGACCCACTTATCACAATCATAACACTGACACGTGTAATCGTGAACAACAGCGATGAAAGTTAAATCTATTAAACAAACAAGGTTAGCAATTTAATTTATCATCATTTAAAAACGTCTCGCTCAATTGGGGAACGATCAACTGTCATAATTTCGGCGTTCGTGACTTACGCGAATGCCATGATGGCGTCTGCAAAAATTATCGGCGTATTCGAAAACGATATTGTGACGTCTAAGAAACAATTACATTTAATAAAGCACATAATTTTTTTGCTTACAAGTGTCCTGGTCAACACACGCTTCCCTGATATGTTGTCGTTCATTTCAGGCTTTTCAATCGCCTCTGCCTCGTAGTGCGACTTCATGCAGCCCCGAGGCTGTTCCATATACACCTCCTCTCCCTTTGCCACCATTTGCTCGACTCCCGCAGATTACGCTTGCGACAAGCGAACTCACTTCTACCAACCTAAATTTCTCCTTTTCTCCGGCAGTGACAACTGTAGAACAAAGTGGAATAAGTTGGTTGCACTGTATGTTGAGCAGCGCTATGTAGCAGCCATTCCATAAACTATTACGAAATGAGTAATTGTTTGGCAGTGCAGACGTGATTATCCTGAAATAATGTGTAATGGTTAGAATTAGAAAAATCCTTAAGAGCTTCATAAAAGACTTGATGTTACGTGATTTCTTGAATCAATGGTATATTTGCAGATTTTGATCGTAACATTTCTCCAAATGAAAGAGGGAAGGTTATCATCTCCTAATATTGTATAATTCGAGAGGGTGGACGTCAGGCTTTTTCTCCAGGAGCGATTTTAAAGCTATGACTTCTGAAAAACAGGACACAAAGCTGCACAGAAACTAATGAATTTTGAATACTTGATACGATTAAGGATCCATCACAGTATTTACCAGTAAGCTTTCCAGGACATATAACACATCATCGTCTTTCTTCTTTGTATTCTCCTTTGTTTACAATGAGTAATGTACTTGAGAGTCACAGTGTAACTATTATGGTACCGTACCATTACAACTGGGGGTAAAATAAAAATTGTTTTATTTTATTATCTCTACAACAGTAGTATTTGCGTTTATTTTCTGCTGCAATAATTCCTTGAGGTATTGTTTCGCATATTGAAAAAATATATTATATTAGACAAATGGGCGCCGGGAGAGGGCTACAAGTGCACCCCCCTGCTATGAAAGAAACTACACAGAAAAAGATTAAGAAACAAAAATGTTATTATTAAATTCACTGTTTGAATAATAACTTAGGCGCCTAGGTTGATGTCCAAGTTTGTTCAACATCTTGTCAATAAATTCAGTATTCTTAGTTGATAACTGTTATATATTATGTATAAAAAAAATGGATGCACCTCCCTGATATTCTGTCGGCGCCCATGATTAGTCATATTTTATTGATTGATATTTAACTGTTTTGCAGTGGGACTGTTCCAACAATTGCCTACATCTTGTTTCTCTTCCGTACCATTATTTGATATTTTTTTTCCCCCTCCCCTTTAGGTCTCCAAACTTTGATTTTCTATTCCGCTATTTGTAAACATAACATTGCTGTCGCTCTTGTTAATTTTTGGTGAGAACAAAGCCATAGTATCGATTTCCGAACTTATTCTTAGAAATTCCGATATGCTTTTTCGGTTGTTGTATTCCAAGTTAATGTAGAACAGCTTTTGAATGATTGATCAGGAATTGTAAAGGCCAAGTTGACGATTCAAAATTGGGTGAAAAGAAATTCATGTCTCGTTTAAGACAATCCAGTGTCCAGGAATGGCGAATAAGTAAGGGGCTGTCCATTTATTACGTGAGGTGAAATTGGGTGGAGGGGGTCCGCCAAAATATCACCAAAGGGGAGGGGCGGTTGATGTAAATCTCACGTGAGGCTTTGAAATTCTTGAAGGACAGTAGAGCTAAAAAACAAAAAAAGGTCCACACACGACGCGAATAATCCATAAGGTTTAGAAACTACGAGGAAACCGACCTTATGGCGGGGGAGAGGAGGTATAACCGCCCTCGGAAGCAGGGTAGTTAAAAAAAGAAGTTCTAAAAAAAACTTCGATGTCGATTAACAGGAGGGGGGGTCCGTCAAAATCTTAGGGGGGGGGGGAGTGCGGAATTCCGGAAAAACACCTTACGTAATTAATGGATGCTCCCTAACTACACAAAAATCTACTTTCTACGAAATTGAACAAGAGTGTTACTACTTCACAATAATGTGATTTTACATTATTCTGTGAAAGTTACGTAGCATCTGTTGCAGAAGTTAATACAGTAGAACTCCAATTATCCGAACTCCGACTATCCGAATCGGCGATTATCCGAATCGCTTTTTTAACTAAGACGGAAACGTACTGCGAAAAGGCTTCCCCTCTTTTATAAAAACCAACCCAAATTTCGGATGACTGCAGCTTTGTTTACCGAGTGGTACGGCGAAAATCTCTTCGAAAAGAAAGCATTTTCAACATACATACAATAATTAATTAAAATAGACCCTTTTTCGGAAAAAAATACGATTATCTGAATTTTTTACTATCCGAATGGGGTCCGGTCCCAATTGATTCGGAGAATTGGAGTTCTACTGAACAATTATTCAGCTCACAACATCTTTTTTAAGTTCTTCATCCGAGATTTTGTGATGGAGAGAGGACAGAGAATTTGCACCATGATATACAAAAAAAACATAGTCACCTAAAAAAAGTGGTATGTTTTAGAAAGCATAATAAGAAAGCAGAAACTTTGTGATCTAAGCTTCCCTCTGCCATTATCAGTGTAAAGCGTCTTGTAGATGATCAAATTGGTTGTCAATCTATTTGACAGTATATAGCATTGTTTGACGTGTTTGACTTTTTAAATCTTCAGAATAAGCGCCACTGTTATAGATTTGCGCTTGACGGTATCCATTTTTTCAATGTCTAGATGCAGTTATGATAGTAATTCTTCAGAATTTTAACCACGTCTACACTTTTTCTTAATACACTGCGCACCGAGCGTGCTGGGTCAGCGGTAACGCTGTAGCTTCCCTTCGGGAGGAGGCGGGTTCGAATCCCCGTCCGGGCATCCAGATTTGGGTTTTCATGGTATCCCCAAATCACTCCAAGTGAATGTCGGGATGCTTTATTCAAAAGTCCATGGCCGAATTCCTTCCCGTTCTTTTGCCTCCAGCTCTTTCCCTCCTCTAACGACATCGACTGCCGACAGAAGTGAAAACTTAAGCCTATGAATATCATACGCGCAACATGTCATACTTATAGCTACAGATCTACTGTTAACATTAGCATGTCGGTGACGTGAACATATAGGATTTTGCCCATCCAAAAATCGCCCAACGTTCCTAAAGAAGTTTTCACTTCAAGAAAAGTTTCTCCGATTGTGGATTCGATCCCAAAACCTTCCATTCTATGCTTCAGCGGACTAAAGATGGATTTATGAAGAAAGTGCAGTGGGACCTTTGACTGATGCATCGAGAAATTTCTATGGCTATGTTAGAAAACTGAAGTGTAGGGAGGATGTTGAGACGATTATAGATAAAAATGGAGAAGAAGTTATTGAGGATTAGAAAAAGAGATTTTAAGTAACTGGTCTAATGGGACCATTACGGACAATGAATCAGACACGGGAGGGTCTAAATCAGAGAACGATCTTAACAACACAATTAGAAATGAGCAGACCAAAAAATTTGAAAATCATCTTGAGGTTATCATAAAGGAAATAAAAGCTGAAAAAACATAAAGGGGCTGCTGTAGATAACATTAATGTAAATGTCTTAAAGGTAGTCAGATGTGACATTGTATCTTATCTTGAAATATTATTTAAATTGAGTCTGGATATTTGCTGGTTACCAGAGGGCTGGAAAAGTGAGATAGTTGTGCCAGTACAACAGAAATATATGTGAGGAGTGTAAGTGGTTTCAAGTAGGCAACATGGCTTTAGGCAAGGATATTCATGAGAATCTCCGTTGGTGGGACACGTGCAAGAAATGGACAAGGGAGGCCAAATTGATAGTGTGGCACTAGATCTTTCAAAGGATTTTGGCAGAGTGAGCCATAAAATGGTAGTGAATAAGGTAGAAACTATTGGAGTTGATGATAAAGTGATTTGCTGAGTAGAAGAATTTTTAAAAGGTAGAAAACAAAAAGTTAGGGTAGGAAATTTAGTATCAAAAGAAGAGGAAGTAAAAATGAGAATGCCACAGGGTAGCGTATTGTGACCATTACTATTCATTATGCTAATGAATAATTGTGTTGATGGTGTACTATCAGAAATTAAATTGTTTGTAGATAACATAATGCTTAGGGATTGCAATCCAGCAAAGCGGGATCCCGCAATCCCGCGGGATCCCGCATCATTAGACAGTCAGGCGGATCCCACACAAAATTAAGCGGATCCGCAATCCGCAAAATACGGATAAAACGCGGGTCAGTGCGTGACTCGCTGCCCCCCTCGGTCTCTATCAGATGTATTGCACTGTTTGCCTATACCCTTCCAGTTGGCATTTGGCGCGTGTGAACAAACGTTTGTTTTTGTCAACCTTCGTCATTCGTAAGTAAATAGATACACTTTTACGTATTCATTTTCGAGTTCACATTTCTGTAATTTGAGTTATGTTGCGTATTTAGTACGATTTTCTAACTATATAATTATTTTTTATGTGTTGCAAACGTTATCTGAACTACAAAGTTACAACTTTTTATTCACGGTTTCATTATTCCCATTTTCTGTATTTGCAGTTATTGTGACAATTTCCTTTTTTGCGGCTGAAAATTTGATTATTCGTTTGATAGGAAACTAATGTTATCGTAATTTTAATCGCATACCTATTTATTTAGCAGCTATCAAAAGACTATTGTATATCCTTTGACTTTTTTCTGTTTTGGCCGCTGCCTCAATGCGTTTCTCTGACGAAAGCCGCCTGTTTACATGTGCCGCTCAGGCTATAGATTAATACCTCTTCTTGTTATTATTTCGACTAAAGGCAAAATAATTGTGTTGTAGGAACCGCCGTCTCCCTCACGTGTGAAATCTCGTGTTTTTACAATGAAATCTGGAGATACAACCTATGAAAACTTCACTGCAATCATTCGCCGAGAAGGTGTCCATTCTTATTAAAAAGTAATAATTTGAACTCTTAAAACGTCGTTACGCCACATATGTAAATTTGAAATACTTGACAGTTTAAGTATTGGTGAGCAGTTTCCTTTAATAACATTGAATACACTGTAAGATCAATCAAGGAATCAGGAGATATAATAATGAATCCCACAAAAACAATTTTTGTAAAAAAAAGCCAAGTCTCGTGCTTGTGCAGTGACAAAAAGTTATGAGATCTTGTTCTGAGCCAAGTCTACACTTTACAGAGTATATTCACTTCACTTTGTGAAATGGAATGCTTTCTCTCGGTGTTATGGAACGTTTATTTAGAATTTTTTTAAAAAAAAAAAAAAACTCTGGTAACTTGGTCACTAAGCAAACCATGTTTTTAAATTTATGTGATATATTGTAAGGCATATAACACTGAATATTTTACATTTTTCATTATTTATTTAAAATTGGTTTAGATTAAAAAACAAAAATGTAAAACCTGGAAATGTACTTAAGACATGCTAAAAAGTTTTAATATCATTTTGCAAATTAAAATATTGTTAACTATTGTATTAATTTTTATCATTTAACTTTAAAATTGATTTATTAATTTAATTATTATTTAATTTATTAACGTTTTAAGTAACTATGTTTTAAATATAAGAGTTAAAAAACTGTTTGCGCCAATCCCGCACGGATCCCGCGGGATTGAAAACACTGCCGGATTGCAATCCTTAATAATGTTACATAAAACGATCAAAACGGTAGAAGACTGTAAACAGCTGCGGGATGATCTGGACAGGATATCTAGTTGGGTTGGTAAACATGGGATGAACATAAATGCAAAGAAAAGTCAGCTTATTAGATACACAGATTAAAAAAAAAAAAAAAAAAAAAAACAAATTATAAGGTGGAGAAAGAATTGATTGTTGACGACTTGAAATGCAAATATATTGGCACTGCATTTGATAATAAGCTTAACTGGGCATGACACTTTGTACAGGTAGTAGGAAAAGGTTTCAAAATTCTGCACTTGGAGAGAGCTGTGTGGGGATGTACGGGAGAAGTAAAGGAATTGGGTTACGTAACTTTGGTCAGATCATTGCTTGAATGTGGTATTGTAATATGGGACCTACATTTTGAGTATCAATTACAGTAGTTGGAGAGGGAAGGCTTCTAGATTTGTTTCCGGAAATAACCGCAGAACGCAATCAGTAACAGATATGATAAAAAAAGCTGTAATAGGACTCACTGGAAGACAGGAGGAGGGTGAAGATGGTCATGTGAGTGTACAAGGTATATATTGGTGATGAGGCATGGAAAGATATTGGTGTAAGAATGAAAAGTAATGCATGGAAGGGAAAAGATGACCACTGACTGGTTGCTGCCCCTCTCGGATAGTCACATTATAACAAGCCAACTTGCTTTATCCATCCGTCATGCCATCCACTCGTGATTGGGGGTCTTCTGGTAACCATTCAGCTTCTGTCCATGGACGTTGAGGTATGTAGCGTCAAACGCCAGCGGCTGACTCTGGGCGTCAGCCGCGCACTGTGTGGCTGTGTGCTTCCTATGGCACGTTTTGTAGCGACTGCTCATTTTCAAAATTGACGTTGAAGAAATAAATGACGTTAGTAAAACGAAAGCATAGTTTTTGATACTTCCTTTGTTTTTTGCATTGACATTGGAGTTAACGGAAAATACCATATCGTATCTATATTTAGAAATATTCCATTATATATTATTGTTGTTATTTCCGTATGTCCCCATAATGGAGAACGATAAGCAATCCTAACAGGATGCGTTCAGTTCCTCTTTGGGATGCTCTTGTCAGACCAATACTTTTTCATCCTTTCACTGGCGGTTTTCTTTTCTTCAGCAGTCCAGACGCGTTTAGATCTTTCCTTTTTTTTTTCTCTGAAATAAATTCCCACGCGTTCAGTTTCTTTTTAAAAATCTCTCGGTCTGTGACGTCTCCCTTAGCAATGCCTGCAGACTTAAGGTCTTTCTCCACCTCCTTCATCCATGTGGTTGTTGTTTTTACTGTTTGTGTGTATTCTAAAATTTGTCTTGAGATTCTTTGCTTCGGAAGTCTACTCAGTCCATTATATATATATATATATAAACTGACCAAGCACGAACTAAATATTCCAGAAAATGCGCCACATTCATCAATAAACAACACACCGATGTCTTTTGTTTTCGTCGGTGTTTATTCTTGTAAGCTAACTGATAAAGTTCTCAGTCAGTATAGTGGGCGAACTTTAACGACAACAAAAGAGAGTGTTTAACTACAGGTTGTGTGTGGGCAAGGCGGTACATAGAGTATACATTTGGCATAATGGCCAAAAAAATGGCATATATTTCACAGCTCATTAAAAGTAGGCATAGATTAGTCTATAGACATCGTAAGCTACGTCCATTTGGCATAATTTTGTTCGTGAAAGGCTTTCGGTCGCGTGCGGCTAGTTGCGCAGTGTGCATTGCGCAATATTTTACATATTTTCCAAGTTGCGGTAGCATCAATGAGCATGGTTAACGACTTAACTGAATAAATAGAAATAATCATGTTGGCAACGAAATAGTTTACAATTCACTCACTGGTCCTCACCAGTTTCAGATACGCCACTGTCGATATAAACTACAGTGCAGATTTAAAAAAAAAAAAAAAAACTACTTATGCTGCTGTCTACATTAGAAGAATCCACAGAACTTGAAAAATGAACTGTTAATACTTTTCCCACCGAGTTAACCCTGTTTTTACTGTTTCTTCAAACTATAAATGTTTGGATGTTTGCATGTATGCATCCTCTTCATGTGTTGTTTACGATTATTAAGGCTAGAAACGTGAGCCTTGATTGTAGAAAGTTTTTAGACACAGTTTTAATTCATAAATCAACTGCTCTCCCAATCTTGATTTAAATACAATATAATCGCATAAATGTAGCCAATGATTTTTAATCTTCTCATTGCTATTGATAGCATTTCTGCTTTCACAGACTCTAGATCTTCAGTTTCCATGATGTAATCATGTAACGGATGTTAATTTAATTTATTTCACTAAAAAGCTCCAAATCAACACAAACTAAAAAGTGGGACTGTATTCCAGTCGTAGTAAAAAAGTTAGGTTATAAATATATCAAAATCAATCACCGATTGAATTTTAATCGAGTAGTGAGCGCCGGTTTGTAGACATAAAAACCCTCCACAACTATAGCGTTTCTGCTCAGGGCCGGCGTTAGGGGGGGTTAAGCGAGTCAAATGTACCCGGGCCCGCCCGGCTAATGGGGGGCCCGATCACCAGCTGTAGGGGCCCCCCACTCGGCAAGTTGTAAAAAAAAGTTCGCGCATTTGTTCCGAGGGAGGGCCTTAACTGATGAATTCACCAAGGGCCCCCAACTGGTTACCCCGGGCCCCAAAATCCAAGCGCCGGCCCTGTTCCTGCTCACACCTGCGCTTTGTCTAGCATAACAGCTATATATGCATCACACTCCCACTCGCCCGGTAAATCCTTCCTATTCCACAGGGGGGCAATTTGGTTTATTTAGGGGGGCAATTTAGAAATTGACTTGATACGACTTTACCGCTTTCTCTTCGGGTTATTTAAATGCAATGTTAGATATAGGTACAAAATTTAGGAAAAAAGCAAATTCTTAAAAGGATCACACTAAATTGCCATAATAAATCTTTATTAAAAATCTTTTGAATTTGAATTCTAGTATTTCATTATATGTTTTTTAATTTACTTACTGTGTTTTATGAAAATATTAAAGTGTTTTCTTTCAAAAACCATCCTATTTGAGTTTCTTTAATAACAAATAATTTTACATTAAAAATTATGTATGGGGACAAAAAAAAATGTTAAAATTGGGACATGACCCAAAAAAGGTTGTGAAACACTGGTATAGGCCGTTATAACTGATAGATCTCAAGACCTGACTCGCGGGTTGTTATTGACTTAAGAAAACCGAGAGCTGGCTTGGCTGTAACTTTCGAGGGTTCGAAGGATTCAACATACTCTCATTGCTGGTCCTTATGGCTTATATCGTCTCTAAAGAATAAAAAGAATAAGAAAAAAGAAATTATTTGGACTTCTCATCGGAGAGGAAGAAAACTGAAATCTTTGGATTAAATGTACAGTCGGAGTCAGAATTTGCGATTCCCCTCGTCATTCGATTATTATTCGTTCTAGACACGACTACATCATGGAACAGCATAACTGGTAGGAGGTACACTAACTTCAAGATATAACAGACCTTCAATTCCAAGTACTTTACTCAATACTTAAAACAATGTACCCGTGCGCTAGAAACTCGCAGGCACACAGAGGCGAAGTTCAGAATTTTATAGTTAAGATATATCAATGATCATACTCTTTAAAGCATTAATAATTACTGAAACAACGAAATAGGTTGATTTTCAAGGATTGACATCGCTTCAATCGTAACGTAGATGGCCTTCGAAGCTTTCTTTATAAACAGTGGACACTCATTAGCAAAGCCATTTGTATAAGGAATGCTGAAACAGATAACATACGCACGAAAAAAAGAATTGTAGAACCGATAAGAGAGTCTGAATGAACTGTCACACTTTCTAGCTCAGCAGTGTTATAGAACCACGTATGACAACGCTTAAGGGTATATAAAAAGGGCTTTTACGAAATTAGGCTAATAGTAACGTAAGCTGCGAAATATAAATTAATTAGCTCCTTCAGTGGTTCAGAAAAATAATCTCTTATTTTTTTGCACCAAATACAAGGAATATATGTGGAAAAACGATTAATAGGAAGGGTCGATACTTATAATCATAGGACCTGGCGCTATCTGTATCTCATTATTCAAGTCATCCGTTCAAAATAACATTTACAACAATTTCAATTGTGATAAACATAATTAAGAAAAGTAAATTCGTTTCCAATTTGAATTAGCATTTTAGAACGTAAGTAGGAAATTTTTTATACTTCCCATTAATTTTAAATACAAGGGGTACACTCTGAAGTTTTACTTCTTGCTAAACATGACCGATTCGTAAGAAATAACGCTCGAACTTGATATTCAGCAGGACGCACATTCAATCCCCTTCTATCATCCAATTCATAATCAATGCACATTTCTCTAGGTTGTATTTTACAAGCTGGGGGGTTAGCTGGGATACATTACGCAGATAAAACGAAAAAACTGCGCAATTTGGATTGTTGGTTGGACTGCTGCACAACGCAAAACTTTATTACTGAGGAAACCTACCTTGTACTTCATAGTAGATACAAGCACTTTGTAAAAGTAAGAATTTGGAACTTACGAATGTAAAATAAAAAATGAATCCAAGTGTAAGGTCAAACGTGACAAAAATATTTCGTCATTTAATAGTTTGATATAACAACCATACTTTCAAACTTCATTCTTAAAATACATCGCATATGAAAATGTAGATCAAGATTTTTCCATAATAAATATAAGCTATTTCCAAATAGCATTTGAAAAGTTATTTAAAAGCTACCGAGCGTGGTGGTGTAACGGCTAGTGTTCTGGCCTCGCATTCGGGAGGACGGCGGTTCGAATCCCCGTCCGAGCATCCAGATTTGGGTTTTCCATGGTTTCCCAAATCACTCCAGGCAAATGCCGGGATGCTTCCTTCAAAACGCCATGGCCGAATTCCTTCCCATTCCTTGCCCCCCATCCTTTCCCGTCTCAAAAGATCTCGCTGTTAGAGAGACGTTAAGCAGATAAAAAAAAAAAATAATAATTAAAAGCTATTTTCTTTTGTCCGAATTTTACCACAGCATTAATTTTAGTTTATGACACGTAAATGAAGATGAAATCTGAATACATTTTTGAACTGGCATGGGCGGATCCAGGATTTTGGTTTGGGAGGGGCTTCAGTGGATTTTGGTTGGGAGGGGCATGCCTTCGGTGGATTTTGACTAGGGGGGGGGGGCTGGTCCCCAAAATTACAATGTCGGAGATGAACCTAGATACTTTTCGCGGGGGGGGGGGGGCTTGAGCCCCCTAGCCTCCCCTCCCCCCTCCCTGGATCCGCCCCTGTGAACTGGTAATACAGATAGCACTTAAAAACCAATAAGAACTGGAAGAGTAAAGACATGCTAAGTAATGAAAAAGTACAAAGAAAGTTGATATATGAGTATGACGAATTTAATTCAGAAAATGTAGTCAGAAAGTAAGTTTTCTATAATAAGTTTAGAATACTCTTATTTTTTTTATTTTATTTTTTGTCACTAGAAATGAAAAGGTAATATTTAAACAAGACGCTGAATCTGTCGCTTGACTTTCAGTTAAGTACTTCCTTGATTAATTGATTACGAGTGTAAAATAATAATTGACCAGTGAGGAGTTCCAAACCAAGGATCTGATAGATTTCAATAAATTAATACCCGGTAATCCAAAATTTCATCCAAGCCAACCGAGGAAGAAATCTGCACTAATATTATAAATGCGAAAGTAACTCTTGTCTCTCTGTTACGTTTTCATGACTAAACGGTTAAACCAATTTTGATGTAATTTGACGAGGATACTATACATAATTAGGTAGGACATAGGATATTTTTTTCGATATGAATAACATATTTTTTCATTTCGAAAACTGACCGAACGGTGACAGAAGGAGGAATACTCGTAGCGTGTGTAAATCTCTGTAATATTATATCTGTGGCTCAGGCTTTGTTTTTAAAGCAGTCAGTTTGCGTTTACCTTATTACAACTTTCTATGTCTAATTCTAGTAATAAAATTCTAATTCGACGTGCGTGAAGCCGCGGGTATATATATATACAGTATATATATACGCTAATGACTGTGATTAATGGGAGGGGTTTATCAAACAATATTACTGTGAATTGTAAATTACTGAATTTGTAAGCTTCTAATTTGAAATCATTAAAAATTAATTGACTGACATGCAGGTTGGTAAATGAATAAGCGTTTGTTTATTTTATGTGAAATGTCACTTGATTGTTGCTTTGCGAGTATTTAAATTCAAGGGTTTTATTGAGTAAGGAATCTGCTAATGCAGCATCAACAGTAAGAGTAGTTTTCTGGAGACCAGGAAGGAAGGTATTTTGCAATCAGTCACAGAAGTATTAGGAATAGTGCATGGAAGGGGAAAGATGACCATGGCCACAAGCTGGCACTCGATTGCATGAATAAGGTAGTGAGAAAATTTTCTTTTGTGGGGAAGGGTTTCAGGGATTGGAACAAATATCTAAGTGAAATGATGAATAATTTACCAAAAACGCTGAAGGAATTTAAAATCAAAATTCGTAAATCGACAAAGTAGATGGGGGGAGAAATTTAATACTCAAATTATATAAGATAATTTAAAAAATAAAGAGGTAATAAGATGACTAATGGAATTGCCACCTTAGCGTGTGCCCTATCGCAATTAAATTAATAATAATAATACTATCTTTGGTCTAAAGAATGCTTCAACCTACAGTGAATGCTGTTTTAAATTATAGCGAGTGGCCCCCGAATTCCTGAATACAAGAATCAGCAGCAGCCGTGTCGTAGTACAGTTTTTGACTTTCGTATAGAATCTGAGGGAAGGCTTTTAATCAAGTGTGGTCTGGTGACAGAATTATTTGAGCTTTGGCACTGTTGTGTCACTGTCAAAGTATCAGAAGAGCTTTGCTCTCCCTGAGCTTCTAACTGGGATACACTGTTTCATCAGCACTTCCGCCAGTTAGCCATCACGCGGAAGGAGGGGAAGTGACGAGTCATAGCCAGAAGGAACTGGGAGGGGATGTCGTCCTTGAGCCAGAGCGGACATTGAGTAAGTCCCATTACAGACGGGTCCAAAATTTTTGTTGGTTGTTTTTTACTATACGATTCGTCGATATTGTGGTTGTTAGAGCAATATTTAACCGATTTTATTTAAAGACGAAAGGATTAATGATAATTTTTACATTTCTGTGAATTTATTTTTGTAGAACGGCAATGATGCTCACGGAAAAGTATTTGGAATTTTAACAAAAATATATTCATTGTATCGTTAGATAAAAAAAAAAAATGTCACTTTATTACTACAAGGTAAAAAAAATAATAAAGGATAAGAGTGTGGCAGAAAGTTTAAAAAAAATCTTTCTATTGTCTCATTATTAGAGCCCATGTACAAGTTATACTTCAAACAGTTAAAATTGTCTGATTTGTGTGTGGGATGAATTCCTGGAGGTAGCATTCCACTGATAAGGGTCAGCTATTTTAAGAACAATGCGCTTGTTATTTCGCGTGGCTGGGTCCATCCCTTGCGACATGGTGCCTGGGGACCACACAGAGTTTCACAATTTGTGTGGCTTGGGTAAAGGCAACCATACGGGAACAGAAATGGTACGTCTTGTTGAAATTTAATTTAACTTAATTGCGATGGCAATTTCTTTACGCACTTATTTTCCTCATCTCGTTTCCCCACTTTCTTTTACCAGTTTCAATTTTAAATTTTTTGCGTTTTTGGCAAATTACTCATCAAGTCTCTCGATAATTTATTCCAACCCCTACAAATCCTTATCTACGAGAAAAAATCTTCCCACATCTTTAGACCTGAAATCGAGAGCCGATTTGTTGTTATGGTCATCTTTTACCTTCGATGCAACTCTCCTATGTTTCCACGCCTCATCACTAATATACGCCTTTTGCAGTCCCTTTACTCTCTTCGCCCTCCTGTCTTCCAAAGAATACCATTTCAGCTCCTTTATCATATCAGTTACCGATTGTGTTCTGCGCTTATTTTGAGAGACAAATCTAGCAACCCTCTTTTGCACACGCTCCAAAATCAGTATTTGATCCACAAAATGGGGTCCCATACTTCACTACCGTATTCAAGCAATGTTCTGACCAAAGTTTTGTAACCCAATTCCTTTACTTCTCTGGTACCTCCCCTCATCACTCTCTCCAACAAGTGAAGGATTTTGAAACCCGTTCCTATTACCTGTCAAATGTGTCCTGCCCAATTGGGTCTGTGATCGAATTTTATGTCAAAGCTAAGTATTTACATTTCAAGTCTTCAACAAGCAATTCTTTCCATACCTTATAATCATAATCAATCTATAGTTTTTTTTTTTTACCTGTGCCCCAACAAGCTACCGAGAGTAGTGGGTGAATGGTTATCGTTCCTCGCATTCGGGAGGATGGCGGTTCGAATCCCCGTCTGACATCCAGATTTGAGTTTTCCATGGTTTCCCCAAATCACTCCAGGCAAAAGCCGAGATGCTTCCTTGAAAAGGCCATGGTCGAATTCCTTCCCCCTCTAATGACCTCGACGTCGAGGAGGCGTAAACCCATAAAAACCCTAACAATCTGACCCTTCTTTGCGTTTATCTTCATACCTGGTTAACCTATCCGGCCAGATATCCTAACCAGAACACCCTGCAACTGTTAACCTTCTTCTAACGATTTGATTCTATTATTGGTGCTATGCCTTTCGACACTAATCCGCAGACACGGAAAAGAACCGGGAAGGACAACGTAGATTGGCTGTCGCGACGATGGGATGGGCTCTAAGCACACGCTTCTTTTATTGCGTGAAGAAACTTTTTGAAAAGAGCAGAAAACATGCGGAAAATGTGAGATTTTGGAGCGAGTTGCTCTCGGCGGACATTTTGGTGTGTGACTGCATAGAAACACGTTGACACTGTTATACTTTTTTTTCTACTTATGGCTTTACGCCTTGTCGACGTCGAGGTCATTAGAGGCGGGAAAGGACTGGAAATGAATTCGACCATGGCATTTTGAAGTAAGCATTCCGGCATTCGCCTGGAGTGATTTGTGGAAACCATGGAAAACCCAAATCTGGATGCCCGGACGGGGATTCGAACCGCCGTCCTCCCGCACTCGAGGCCAGAGTGTTAATCGCTCACCCACCACGCTCGGTCCACTATTGTATACTTCAGTTGTCGGTTTCTGGGATAGATCCTCCGAGCAGTAAATAATAATAATTCCGTGTAGTCGTAATGACCAGGAGATGGAGTTTTTATTGGCTGCGCATTCCGCCCCTATCGTTGCCGCCTTAACCTAACCCAGCAATCCTGACGTGTACAGGGGACCTACAATTTAACGTGGAATCCAAACCACAGAAGCGTTCTGGGGGTGTCAACTCGGTTAACTCCCGCTCGCAGCAGCCTCGCTTTATGCCAGTGGAACACCGTGTACTTCAATTTACACAGCACGCTGTGGCAGAGGTCGGGTTAAGCGCCTTAGAAAATCCCTGCCGAGACAGGGATTCGAACCGGGAATCGTTCGATCTCCAATCAGAGTGCTCGCCGAGAAGTCATTTCGTGTTTGAACGAAGGCTCGTTACCTATTCGCTGCGAGGATCCAAGTCGCTGAATGCGACTGTTATCTTCGCGACCAGTTGATTCCATTTAATTTAATTACATATAACTGCGATGGGGCGCACTCTCCGGTGGCAATTTATATACACGCCAACTTTTTCCCTCTACTAATTTGAACTGCAACGCCGTTCCGACGCCAAGATGATAATTTTTGGCGCACATCAGAATCATGAAGCACTTATAAGTTTGCTCACATAATCGACATTTGAAATACCTGTAATGACCCTACAATTAAGATTCTTGTGACATAGGGAATGAGGACTTTTAGCTGATATCCTTACCATATCCGGCCGCTTGGTGACAAATATTTTCTAGCTGTGGTTTCCGCTTCTTTCTTGGATGCAACCTTAAATAATGTTTACTCAATTGGTATAACTAACAAACCATATGCTTACAGACCGAAAATAATCATTTTCAATTAAATTCTATCGCCCTACGGCGAACGGGTGATCCGGCACGAAATAATTCCGTAAAATTTTAGTTTAGAGATGGGGAATAGATGCCAGATCACATTATGGTAATTAACACATAACATAACAGGGAAATCAGCATCGAAACTGTGATTATGAAATTGGGCTGACGGCCGTCGTGGCAGAAAGTGTGTGGCCTTTGCCCTCTGATGTCTCAGTAAATAATAGCTAAATATTAGTTAATTGTTGGTCGTGACCATCTTGGAAAAAATAAGTGATAAATGCTAAGGCCGACTTGTAACTGAAATCGCGAGGCGTCGTCAAGAGATAGGTAATTGAATATCGTGACCCCCAATAAAAGATAAGAAACTGACGAACGGTCGCCGTCTTGGGACTATTCACAGAAACTTAAAACTCTGTTATCCAGTTTTAAGACCGCACGAATTGACGTGAGTAACACTAATGCTGAATGAGTTAAAGCTTCATTAAAATAAAATTTGTTTATGAAGTGTTTTGTGTTATTCTGTTTGTGTAAATTACAAGTTTGAAGCGAAATTTGGGACCAGTCCCTGCAATCGGGTAGTTCATTACGAAAATTCGCCTAAAACCACAAACAGAATGGCCCATAAGCCTAGATTTGAACCCTCATCGACAGTACTTCCAAGCGTCCAGCATCATTGCGTCTTTAATCAAGCGTGGTGGGTGAACGGTTAACATTCTGGCCTCGCATTCGGGAGGAAGTGGGTTCGAATCCCCTTCCGGCCACCCAGATTTGGGTTTTCCACGGTTTCCCCAAATCAGTCCAGGTAAATTCCGAGATAGTTACTTCAAAAGACCATGGCCGAATTTCTTCCCGTTCCTTGCCCCAGACCTTTCCCGCCTCTAACGACCTAGACGTCGACGTCGAAGAGGCGTAAAGCCACAAGCTAAAAAAAGGAGTATAATGCCTTAGAACAGCGGTTCCCTACCTATGGGTCGCGACCCACTGGTGGGTAGCGGCGTGTGTTTTGGTGGGTCGCGGAAAAATCGAAGTTTTTGCCATAAAAATATATCTTATTGTTTTTGAAAAACAAATACAAAAAAATAAAATATTTGTGTAGAAAGTGACTTAAGGTTAACATTAACCAGTATTAACCCTATATCGATGTCCTTATCAGTAAACACCAATGCCAGAAATCTCAATGATTGTAAAATTGTGTTTTTATAATAATTAGAAGTATTTTTAATTATCTTTTTAATAAATTGGGAGGCGGCTGCACAAAGCATCACTTCATTTAGTTGATGGCTGATGTCCCAAGTCATATTTTGGTGGAAAACGCCTACAAAACGCATTTTAGTGGCTGACTGGTAAGTTCACCATCGTGTTTTCCTGCTCCCAGTCTTCCACATTTTTATACATTTGGGTGCAGTATAACACAATGATAAACCTACCAATCAACCACTAAAATCAGGTCTGCAGGTGATTTCAACTAAACAGCGATTTGGCAGGCCAGTTTCATTTTAATATACTATGGAGTTACTTCTAATCGTGGAATTTCAGCAGTCAACTAAATGAGGCGATGGTCTGTGCAAACGCCCCCCGGTCTATAATATGTTTGCTGTTTTATGTGTTATTAATTCTTGTTTTTGATGATAGTATATCCTTTCAACGAAAATGTGACTTTTCGTAGGATAGAATAGTCGATAGTGTATCGAGGTCATACAACATTTTCCATTCTGACATTAGATAGACTCTTATACTAGGTGGGTCGCGAAATTTTTTTTTTACTTATAAGTGGGTCGCGTGCCAATAAAGTTTGGGAACCGCTGCCTTAGAACATTGGGCCAAGTCAGTAGGCTGACTGTGCGTTAAGAAATCGTTTTTGAATTACAGCACGGTTGTCGTTCTGTAACAAAATTGATTTGCTATAAACAGCCGAAGTCATGGTCGTCACTGAAAATAAATTAGTTTTAATGCTGTAATTATCATACTTAGTTCTGACTTTTTCTGATCACAAGATTATGAGTGATTAATATACATAATTTGAACGTTAATATGATCCTCAGTCCTCGATTTAGAAACAAGTGGTTGCGAAACAGAGTAACTCTTACTACAGAACAGGCCAATGTCGATTAGAGCCCAGTTAGGGTTCCGAATTCTAATCTCCTTCACAGAATGTGTGGCTGAGGTAGTCAGATGGCAATAGCTTAACGCAGAACCGAATGTGGTGGGTGAGTAGTGATGCTATGGCCTCGCATTCGGGAGAACGCATGTTTGAATGCCCGTCCAGCCATACAGTTTTGCGTTTTCCATAGTTTCCATAAATCATTCCATACCTTTTAAAGGTAAAAGGTAATGACCAAATTCCTTCTCCTTTCTTGCCCTCAGTACTTCTAATGACCTGGATGCTGGCAAAGCACAAAGCCCAAACAAATTGCCGCAAAAATCAATGCTAGCATATTTTCGGATTAGGTAGCGAAATATATTTCACAATCTACTAACGCCGCGCCGAGCGTGATGGGTGAGCGGTTAGCTCTCTGGCTTCGCATTCGGGAGGATGGCGGTTCGAATCCCCGTCCGGGCATCCGGATTTGGGTTTTTCATGGTTTACCCAAATCACTCCAGGCGAATGCCGGAATGCTTCCTTCAAAAAGGCCATGGCCGAATTCCTACCCGTTCCTTGTCCCCAGTCCCATCTCGTCTCTAATGACCTCGACGTCGACGAGGCGTAAAGCCAGAAGTACAAAAAAAAAAAAAAAAAAAAAAAATCCTATTAAATTTATTTTAGGTAGCAGAATCTGTCCTAGACAGTAGAATCCAATGTACTCTGAACTAAAAATACAATAAAATAGTATGAGTACGTGGCAAATTAACAGCAAAATAAAGTTTTTGCTTGCTTTGTTCGCAACATACAAATTGTATTGTATGTAAGTATATTTAGAATTTGTTGTTTAAATATAGGATTTGGTCGATATTCTGAGATAGGTCTTGTAGCAATATTCTAAAATTCACAACTATGGTGACCTCTCATCTCTTCATTTTCCGGCGAACAAAACTAAGATCTAAATTTCTTAGTCCCCTACCCGACGAGTTCCTTACAACGACACGCCACATATTTCCTGGCTCCGTTTCTTTTATGGGCTCCCATAGCATGGAATATTTTAAATAACTTTCGGTCGGTTAGCCATATAACCACTTCAGCGTTTTATAAATCATCATCTCCTGTATTAGCGTACTCCAAGTGCTTTTCTGACTATACAAGTGAAAGACAACCAACACACCCAACACATAGACTAAACATCCATAACATAGGCAGGGCTGGTTTAAGGATTACGCAAGAACCGCAGTTGCGGGGGGCCTCTAGCTTGAGGGGGCCAGGCCACAATTCCCTTCAAAATTTATCCTTGATTAACGGACAATTTTCCTGCTAAAATAAGTAATCTACAAATTTAGAAAGTTAACAAGCTGCGTTCACAATAGACGTTTCCGAGGCGTGGAGTCCCACAAGAAATCCTTCATCAGATTCAGTTTTTAGAAAGTCGTATCTGATGTAATAGGCCTATATATTTAAAGTTGTGTATTGCTCTGAACCTGTTTCAGCAATTTATGAAATTTCTTTCAAATAAACGCATTCATCTTTTGACGTTTCATGGAAAAAGTTATTGAATTAAAATGTGTATGCCTGCTCACGTGTCTCCAGCCCCAAAAACCTATATGTACTAGAAAAGAAAGGCCAGAAAAGAAATGTAGTATACAAAAAGTGTATCATAAATATAATAGCTATAAAATTGAATACAAAAACAATATAATTTAACACAATGGGCAGCAGGGCTTAGCCAGAAATGAAAGTGACAGTAGTTGGGAGATCCATTGCATTGATAAAACACCAAAGACTCGGCGAAGTTAGTCCCGTTCAGCTAATACTCAATAAACGGCTGGCTCGTTTGTACACAGATTTAGAGAAACCTCAGTCCGTCACTTTAATCGCTGTTTGAACTCTACACACAGATTATATTTGTGTGTGTATGTAAGTGTATATAAAGTCACGAAAATTATCATAAGTGTAGGCAAAAGTCCATCTAGAAAAGAAGTAGGACTCCAAAATTCCTTACGCCTGCCCTGACCATAGGCTAGACTCGAATCGGCAACCCCTGCGCTATCGGGTCAGGCTGCTTTATTTGGTTCTGGGTTAACGAAGTCTGCAACATATTCTGTTTACGAAATAAAAGATTGTGACAGCGGGTCAGATGAACAAACATGAAATCAATAACAATGAGGCAACTTTTCCCTTCTGTTACAAGACCCTAAAAATGAAGATGAGGAGAAATAGCCGTTAATGGAATGATCTCCGAACATAAGTTGGTCTAAAAGTAATGAATGTTACAAGTCTCTCTTCTTATTTAATCGTTCCGTATAACCTGAAATACCGACCCGTCTGTTGGCCTGCGTATTAAAGCGCCACCGTATTGAACGCGGTCGGTACTAGGGCTCAGGTTCAAATCTCACGCGAACATAACGGCCGTCTTGTTTACACTATTTAGGAGGTCTTTCGCAATCATGTAGACAAATACTGTGACGGTTCTCTATTTCCGCCTCAGAAATTACATAATGCAGAGACGATATTAACTCTTATCACACAGAATACGGCAACCCACATCTCGAATAAACACACGGCAGATGGAAAGAGATTATTCCCGTTACTATTGCGTGGAAAGGGTTTTGATCGGTGGTGAGACGAGAAAAATAAACTGTATTCAGGAAAATAATATTCTTAAAAACTTTTAAAGAATCAACAAGTTCATTACTAAATTCGTGAAATGTCTTTCAAACGGCATGTGGAAGCTAACCACAAAAAATTTATCTGAAAAAATGTATGTATTTCTTTTTTTCAAAAATCGGAAAATTTTCAAAAAAATTATTTTTACGAGACGTTTATTTTCCGGTGCATGAAATTCTTTATCGGAAGATATATATGATTTTGTTTGGTCGAGAAAATCTTCTTGAAGAAACAAATTTGTTGAAATTATTAATTTAATTATTCCAAAAACCATAAATCCCAGAAAGATCGCTCCAGCTTTCCTGTAATCTTTCCGAGCTACATATCACTGTAAATTATGAAAACATTTTAGGATCAGTACTTTTGGCAGTGGTTCAACTTCCATAGCACATTGCCTTCTTTATAATAGCGACAGATTACAAGGAAACTATTCCCCGATGTTCGTCACCAGAAGAAGTGTCAGAAAGATAAGGGGAATATTATTTTTTATGCATTTTAGCTTAAAAAACTCGTACAAATAGTGGAATTAAAAAAATCTAACTAGTAAACAGTTTCTGTCGGCTGGTTGCCAGCTTAGATTTGCTTACCAATGTATATTATCTAAAAAGAAATATTTTTCGTTCAGACACCAATAAATTTCCTACAACTATATACAAGCCCATGATTTTTTTATTATTATTACTATTATTTTACTTTTGGGGTAGTAAGGAATAAAATATTTCACAATTATAATACTCTAAGTTAAAGAATTATCAAGCTTTAACAACAAGGAAAAAATCATTGATTCTAAAGGGTTCCATCTTTCATTCAGTAGACACTAAACTTTAAAAACTGACGAACTGAATTTCAAACCGTTGAAGATTGTTTCTAATGTTTATTCTGTTTTAACTTTTTGCGAGTGTGAGAAGGATAGTGAACTATCTTTTTCTTTTTCACCACCCTTGTCTAACATTAGAGGTCGACTGTCTTTGATGAGTTTTACTTGTCTTTAGTATTGTCAAATTAGGAGGTTTGATTTTACGGCTGCATATCATAGTTAATGCCAAGCAACTTACACCTACTATCAGATGGAAGAATGTAATAACGGAGGTACCATTTGTCTGCGAAATGCGTAACTTTGTTCAGCGTATGATAAGTGTATTTTTTGTTTGTGTAATGTTACTTTATGAGGCGGAGTTTAGGGATCGTCACAGCATTCGGCTTGATGGCTGCAAAAACCGCACAAAAACCACAGTTAAGAATGACGGTACCCGGAGGCAAGGCCACTGCACTGTCACCGATAGTGTGCCGAGAGATATCAATCAATCTATATTAAGTGATTCATGTAGTACTCAGATTGTTTCACATAGTACATAACCTTGTAGATAATAATAAACCACAATCAATTCGCATCCAGCTAATCATTGTATGAGATCATATAACCTATCGATTTAGCGGCACGGCTTTTGTCTGATGCAACGCCAGAAGTAGCCTACTTCCTTCTAGGAGATGACGCAATAGGCGTGAAAGATAAGTTGTTTACAGCAGATTACGGTCTATACTAATATAAACAAAAATGTGTATCTTTGTATCAATAATAGTCATCCCATAATTAGAGCGTTACTAACAATTTCTTTTCACGCGCGAGGTTAACTAATGTATTATGTAAAATTGCAAATCCGTTCTTATCTCAGTTTTAGTGTTGCGAGTTTTCCTTTTTTCCGATCTACAAAAAAATTTATCGAATTGTACTTCCAGTTGCGATACCACCCTCCATTTAAACTGAACTGTTGTGACTAGGGTTGCCACTTTTTTTTATTTTTGAGAAATAAGAGTAACATTTGTGTTGGCAAAAATTGAGTTAGCACGTTTATCGTTTATGTTTGAACACATACATATTCTTCATTGCTTTTTTGACACATTCAGCAAATACTTGTTCTTCTTAAACAACTCCACAGCACCTTTACAGTTTATATTTAAATTAAAATATGTGATGAGGTCATACTTTATTAAGTTGAGTGAAGATTTGTTTTGTTCATCTATAAATTTTACAGTAATGACAGAAAAAATGTCTCTCAATAAATGCATAAGTGGCAGTTACAGATAAAAGAAAAGGAATTATTTTAAATAGAGTGGAAAACGTTCACATTTATTGAATTTGTACAGCAATTTTTGAGAAGTTGATCAATTTGATCTTGAGTTGCCTGATCAATTAATTTTTAATTCTCTTTCCACTTACACATTTGTATAATATGGTTGCGTGACAGTTCATGGCTAGAGAGAATTTTTGACAAGTTTTGCCAGTCTCTTAAACCACTTCTTATGATAGAGCCACCATTCGAATGAAATAACTTGCAACAACTTGCATCTTTTTTCCGAGAATAGGGCCTATACAAGACATGTTCGTTTAAGTTTTTCATCATTTGAAAGATGTTTTTTAGCTCTACCATTCTTCGACAATTTCAAACCTCAAGTGAGATTTCCGTTGAACCCCTCCTCCTTGGTGAGGTTTCGTGAGATTTCACCGGACATCCCCCTCCCCCCCTATTTCACCTCACGTTATTAATGGACGCTCCCTTAGACGATGTTCTTTCTTCTCGGAGGTGTCCAGCTACGGTTTCTTCTGCAGGAACACTTTCACTACTAGTAGGTTTTTCCACTAGTGAGCAATTGCTCTTTTAGTATATCACAG
>CM061914.1:49019066-49055717 GCA_031002005.1 Vandiemenella viatica
CCTACAGTTATGTGTGTTAACCTTGCCACTTAAGTGAAAGGTTGACTCGTCAGAAAACGTTATGTTGTCCAAGAAATGTTCATCATCATCCACTCGATTTAACATATCCACACAGAAGTTCCTACGTGCAATCTTATCAGTGTCTTTAATTGCTTGTAAAAGCGAATATCGGTATGGTTTCAAATTCAAACGTTTTCTCAACACACGACAAACCGTCGTATGTGGGACTTGCAGCTTACGAGATGCACGCCGGGTCGATTTCGTAGGGCTGTTGACAAAACTTTTTCTCACTTGCTCAACGACCTCGTCAGATGAGCTTAGACGACCTGAGGATTTTTTATGTTTTACTGAGCACCCTGTTTCTACAAAACATCTATGCCACTCATAAATTGTAGGCCTACTAGGAGGATCTTTAGCGTACTTGGTACGAAAATTACGCTGAACTGTTGTCGCAGACTTCGATTCTTCAAACCAAAACACACAGCTAGCACTCTCGGGTCCAGTGAAGGCAGCCATCTTTAACGTAACTGCCGCTAGCGCTTGTGCGGCGCGATTAGGCACTAGTGGACTACGCGAGTCAAAACTTGAAGTGTTTTCCTTTAAAACAACACCAAAACCAGCTCTGTACCTTGTTTCATAAAATTTATATGAAGTTTCAAAGTTGTAAAGTCATTTTTGAAACACCCTGTAGATGACGAGAATGTGCCGTAAGAAACGCTGTCTTTGTTGATGAAATCAGTTATTTACATTACCAAACGTGGGTTCTTTATCGAGTCGTCGTAGACTAAGAGCTGTGCTGCTAGTAGGTTTTGCCGGCTACAACGTAAGATTTTATTTATTAACTAGGTAGACTACCTAAAAATCTTGTAAATATAGCGAAAATATGCATCATCACTAGGTTTTAGGTAAAATAGGCAATAACCGGTGAAATGGGCTTAATATGCAAATGAATATGCAAACATGAAAATGCATATAATCCGGTCTCTAGTGATAAGTGATACGTCAGAAAGCAAAATTTAAGAAACATAAACAGTTACAAAAAATGTAAAAATTTATGTTAGAAAACATATAACTGTATAACAGGATCCTCAAAACAAATTCTTTGCGAAACGCAGTATCTGCGCTGTGATTCTTACCATTGCCTCAGCTGGGTTTAGACAGGTAAATCAGTCAGTATCGGTTTTCAATCATTTTCAGAATATTGTGAACATGATTTTTTGTTGAATAAATTGTAATTGAATGTAAAATTGTTATGCTCTGACCAGAGGCATAGGGCTGCTGACCATTGCAATTAAATTAAATTCTAAATATCATACATTATTTTTGGTCGGTATACTTTATCTTGACCATAAACTACACGAAAAAATTTATTTCTGGTAAACTATACAATTCAAGGAACGCAGCGCTTTTGTGTGTTATGAATTTCCAAGCGACATATTAGTGCTTTTGACGAAACGAAATGATTGCAAAATGGCGGGAAGGGGGAAACAGACAGTCCTTAACTTAGTTAAAAATGAGTTGTTCATTTATTTATAATTCTAGATTTTGAATCTGGCACCATCTATAACACTTTTAAATAAAAAACGATAGGTTAACCGCGAAATTATACATATTTTAGGCAATAAATACCTAAAATTTAATTTTTTTTTTACTTTTTATTTTCCACTTCAAATAAGTTGGCAACTTACTTGAAGTACACCTTTTCTGTTTTGTTGTTTTAGGTGGACCATTGTTATCACAAGTATTATCATCATCGTCATGCATTTTCTTTACACAACACAGTTCACACATAAAATCAATGGGCCAGTGGCACAGTACACAAATCAAGAAACTAAACAAAAAGATAGTCAACCGACTGCGACCGAATATGAGCGACTGGTCCCTAAACAGGATATGGTCGAATGCGGCCGAGTGACGGACAAATCCCAAGGTTTCATTCGGATACTAATTTTGTACATAAAACGTCACCCATTGTGGTGAGAATGTGTGCAGGGACGTAGTTACCATAGTGCTAGGCGGTGCAGTGCACCGAGACCCCAACGCTCAACGGGGTCCTCGAGCGCTGCTGCGGGGGCCCGCAAGCGCAGCCCAGGGGGTCCCCAAGCACAGCTCAGAAGGCCCACGGGCCTTCAGGGCAAATGGGCTACGCTTGGCAGAGCTAAAAAAAAGGTCGCCCATCTGGCCAGAGGGCCAAAATATTTTATTTTTTTTCCACCGGGGCCCTTGTTGACCTAGCTACGCCACTGAATGTGTGTTGGCTAAAAAAAAGAATATTTTAACGTACTCTCTTGCTTTCGTAGATTATATAGTACGCCCACGCGAAAGAGAGTACAATACTCTGTAACAGAGTACGTGTGGCAACCCTACTGATGACCTGTCGAGATAAGTAACTGACGGTCGATTGAACCAAAACCACCTTTAACATGATTTACTCAATATTGGCTTTGACCTTACATTCTCGTTTTTACCGAGAGAAAATCGATCTGACTGATTCACCAAGTGATTAAGAATTATACACGCTAAAATAAGTACAGAATCGCCGGGGTAGAGCAATTTTGGGCTCTAACAAGTCGGTGTAAATTGTTGACGGAGGTGTTGAACAACTTACGTGAAACATTAAAAGAATTTAAAATAAAAATTTCGTGACGCAAAAGTATGTGCGTATGAAAATTGTCACCGATGCATAAGCTCCAAAGCAATTAAATAATTAACATTAACAATGACCAGCATACACTTCCACCCGTATAACGAAGTGTGAGTAAATTTAATGAGATAAAAGAGGCTATAAATACCATCAGACAATAGGAAATGGCTTCTCCCACAAATAACAATTGTTTTGGTGGTTTCTGTGTTAGGGAGCGTCCATAAACTACGTTGATTGGTCTAGGGGAGGTGTTGGCTCGAAAGCTACTCTGGGTTACGTCAGGGAAGGAGTGGGGGTATCCAAGCTAGACCACACAGCTTTTCATTCATATTATGTATCACAACTGAAATAAGATACAGAACACAAAACAGCATGTGAATATTTATTTTCGTAATTTAATTACTTCCGTGTGTAATTTACGAAAGTCTGACAAGAAAAAAAAAAGTACAAAATGTCTTCTGAAATCAGGAGCAGGGGCGTAGCTACTATGGGGCTAGGTGGTACAGTGCACCGGGGCCCCTGCGCTCAGGGGGCCCCAAGCATACCTCAGGGGGCCCCAAGCATACTTCAGGGGGTCCCCAAGCGCAGTTCAAAGAGCCCGACCTTTTCTTTTTTTTAGCTCTACCGCCTTCTAAGGAGGCTCCTGAGACACAGGGAGCCCCCTCACTAAGAGGCCCTCACAGCTCAGGGGGCCCCCAAACACTGCTCAGGAGGCCCCTACCAGCAACACAAAGCAAAAAAGTTCGCCCATCTGGCCTGAAGGCCCTAAAGTAATTTTTTACGCCGGGGCCCTTGTTGACCTAGCTACGCCACTGATAAGGAGACAAAAAAGCTACGTGCTACGCGGAGAGTAGGGAGAGGGGGGGGGGGAGGTAAGATGCAAAACGTTGTTAATGTAATATTTTGCTACTAGTACAGATTGTTCGTCTTTCACTTGACGTAGCTTTGACGCTCCGTAAATATGAAATTCGTCCAGGGCCATCACTCAGCTTCTAGCATAACTTGTTAAACCTTCTCCAAACTATCCTCTTTTGGGAGGGTTCTTTTGTGAGAAGTTCGAGACGATCATGGTGTCATCATTGTGGGCTGCGGTTCTTGCTGAAAAATAGACTGAGATTCTAGAATGGTGTACAATTCCTAACAGAATGGTAGACTAAGATTCTTGAACTATAGGCGGAGATTTTAATTGAACGTCATATTGATTTGGAGAGCTAGGAATCGTGTACTAGCTTTGTTGGCTCCGAACAAGTAATAAGAAAATAAATCTATTTTGTTTTTATAAATATGCTGTAAAACTATTTTAATATTACTAGACGACCCGTGCGAAAATTTCGCGAATAAAATGCGATGAATAGTGAGGTTGAATATAATGTCACCAAGTTCAGTCATTACTCTTCATACTCCTACTTCATTTATCGATTTTGGTTTGAAATCCAGGGAGATAAATGGCTCGAAACACAAAAAACGTATTTTAGAAATATTGAAATATTTGCGCTTTATGGGTCGAATTACGAAAAATTCCTTTCTTAGAATATAATGTTACCACGGCGGAAACCTTAGTCTTTAATACGATATGTCATTTATCTATATCGATTAGGTATCAAGGGAAATTTAAGGCTCGCGACACAAAAATACGTTGTAGAACAATTTATACTTTTTCCCTTTAATAGTTGAATTCCAAATACTTCTTTCTTAAAATATGATGTCAGCAAAGCTGAGACATTATTCCTCACAATCGTACTTGATTTATCGATTTTGGATAGATATCAAGGGAGATAAGAGGCTCAATATACAAAAAAACGCATTTTAGAAAAATTGACATTTTTGCCTTTTATGGGTCGAATTACGAAAAATTCCTTTCTTAAAATATAATGTTACCACGGCGGAGACCTTATTCTTTAATATGATACCTCATTTATTTATTTATTTATTTATCGTATGATTATTTATGAGGTACACAATAGGAAATATACATGTCACAAGCTTGTACAATTTCATATCATCTCGAGATCTCGAGATACCTCATTTATCTATATCGGTTAGATATCAAGGGAGATAAATCGCTCGTGACACAAAAATCGGTTATAGAAAAATTTATACTTTTTTCCTTTAACGGTTGAATTTCAAAAACATTCTTTCTTAAAATATGATTTCACAAAGCTGATACATTACTCCTGATATTCCTACTTCATTTATCGATTTTGGTTAGATATCCAGGGAGATAAATGGCTCGAGATACAAAAAACGCATTTTAGAAAAATTGACATTTTTGCCTTTTATGGGTCGAATTACGAAAAATTCCTTTGTTAAAATATAATGTTACCACGGCGGAGACCTTATTCTTTAATATGATACCTCATTTATCTATATCGGTTAGATATTAAGGAGATAAATCGCCCGTGACACAAAAATCGGGAATAGGAAAGTTTATACTTTTTTCGTGTGAGGTTGAATTCCAAAAACATTCTTTCTTAAAATATGATGTCACAAAACTGAGACATTACTCCTCATAATCCTACCTCATTTATCGATTTTGGTTAGATATCCAGGGAGATAAATGGCTCGATATACAAAAAACGCATTTTAGGAAAAGTGACATTTTTGTCCTATAAGGGTCGAATTACGAAAAATTCCTTTCTATATAATGTTACCATGGTGGAGACCTTATTCTTTAATATGATACCTCATTTATCTATATCGGTTAGATATTAAGGGAGATAAATCGCTCGTGACACAAAAATGCGTTATAGAAAAATTTATACTTTTTCCCTTTAAGGGTTGAATTCCAAACACATTCTTTCTTAAAATATGATGTCACAAAGCTGAGACATTACTCCTCATAATCCTACCTCATTTATCGATTTTGGTTAGATATCCAGGGAGATAAATGGCTTGAGATACAAAAAACGCATTTTAGAAAAAGTTACATTTTTGCCCTATAAGGGTCGAATTACGAAAAATTCCTTTCTTAAAATATAATGTTACCATGGCGGAGACCTTATTCTTTAATATGATACCTCATTTATCTATATCGGTTAGATATTAAGGGAGATAAATCGCTCGTGACACAAAAACGCATTGCAAAAATATTGAGCGGAGATCTTAATCTTTAAAACGATACTTCATAAAACGGTTTCAGATAGGTATCCAATGAGATAACTGACTCATAACACAGAAAACAGCATTTTAGAAAAATTTACATTTTTGACCTTTGAGGGTCGAATTCCGAAAACTTTCTTGCTTAAAATGCGATTTAACCAAAGTGGAGACCATAAGCTTTAAAATGATACATCATTCATCGATTTCGGTTAAGTATGAAGGAAGATATAGGCTTGTGACAAAAAAAATACCTTATAGAAATAATATATATGATAATAATTGTACATAAGTGATACAATAGTAACGTGCAATTACTTTGACTATTTTTAGTTGTATAGTTTATATATTCCATCGAAATATCTAGTGTTTAATGCTGTGACATAATTGTTTATAGGTAGATGTGTTAAACTATTTTGTCCGTCTCTTTCTTTATACTTTACGCCGGCTATTTAATTCTACTGAGGCAAAAAATATTCTGATTAAAAGAAACGGCAAAGCTGATTCTTTTCTTTTACTGACCAGAATGTCACTATTTTCCATCCGAGCTCTTAAACAATTTTAAATTGCCAGTCGCCGACTGTCCGCCCGCACTCACCCTGTGGACGGATGTCACACGCTCACACCTAGGCGTTACTTCCTGCCGTTTCTCAGCTGCGATCAATAAGTATTCTTAGACAGTATATTCCTACGCAAGAACAAGGAAACTTGAAATTTATGCGTTTCATTACAAAGCATTATATTAATAATTATTTATGCTACTTCAGGTGTCAGCTACTGCAAAGTAATGGAAGGTAAAGGCTTGTGATTATGATATATTTTGAAATTTTCCACATTGACTTGGATCTATATATGGTAAACATGTTTTGATTCAGGCTCCTTCCAATTCCGGCAGCGACTATTATAACTACAAAGAACAATTTAGTTATGACCTATTGGCTATTGTGGATGCCGATTATAATTTTATTTATGCAAACTGTGGTGCAAAAGGAAAATCTTCTGACAGTGGAGTGTTCTAAGAGACTGCTTTTTATAAAGCTCTGGCTGCAAATCAACTTAATTGGTCAGATCCAGAGCCAATAAGATAAGGTGGATCAAATATGCCTTTCAAACTGTTAGGAGACAGTGCTTTTGCATTGACCGAAAATATGATGAAGCCATATCCCGTAAACTACGATGCGATGAGTACAAAGCGGATTTTTAACTAAAGATTATCAAGAGCAAGGAGAGCTGTAGAAAATGTGTTTGGAATCTTGTGTGTCTTATTTCATATTTTCCGACACCAATATTCATCCAGCTGCAAATGCTGAAGTAATTTTTTAAGACGAAATAGTCAGTCTAGATCACTGTACACCCCACATGGAACCTTTGATTCTGAACATATGGATCACGAAATTGTGGACGGATCATGGCGCGGAGAAACTGGACCTCATAATACGTTGAATTTAGATGCTAGATGAATCTCAATCTGATATGGAAATAAGAACTAATTTCGCTGAATATTTTGTAAGTGAACAAGGAACGGTTTCCTGGAAGACTAATTTTTAAATATAATTATACATATTATTGAAAACAAATTGACCCACCCTAGCACATAACTGTTTTAACTCTGTACAATTAAAATTTAGATAAATAAATAATTAAACGTGACTTACTTGCGCCTCCAATGTGTCCATGCCACCAGGATTTGCCTCACCCTTCAACAAAAATTTCATCGCCTCATGCACAAACCATGCACTGGAATTCACATAATCTCGTCGGCTACCAGTAGTTTTCGCAGATTTTAGCTTCTTCTTTTTACGAATAAGCTAAGGTGGGCTTCGATTTTGGACTAAGTATAAACCAAAGCAAGACAAAAGTGATGAAATGTAGCAGAAATGATACCAATACTAATAGATTAAATATAAAAATAGGATCAGATGAGATAGCAGAAGTTAGTGAATTTTGCTATTTAGAAAGTAAAATTACAACTGATGGCCGAAGCAGGTATGATGTTAAAAGCAGAATAGCAGTAGCGAAAAGAGCCTTCGCGAAAAATAGAAATCTTTTAATTTCAAATATTGATCTGGCACTCAGAAAGAACTTTTTAAAACTCTGCACTTTATGGCAGCGAAACATGGACTTTAGGAATACCAGACAGAAGGAAAATTGAAGCATTTGTAACATGGTGCTATAGAAGGATGCTAAAAATTAAGTGGACGGATAAAGTACGAAACGAACGAGTTTTGGAAATGATGGGCGAGGAAAGAAATTTGTGGAAGAGTTTTACAGAAAGAAGAGACAGGATGGTAAGTCATATTTTGAGACATGCTGGATTGGTTAATTTGTTAGTGGAGGGAACAGTCGAAGGTAAGAACTGCAGACGAAGACTGAGATTAGAATATATGAAGCCCAAAACCAAACTTTAGAATTTTTTGGAGTGGACTTAAGATGATCAGTTTTTATTAATGGCATGTTGTTTGTGGCATTTTCTCGAGTAAAGCGACCAAGTACATACATTAAGAGTAGGCCTACTCCTTCAAAAGGAAAATCCGCAACACAGCATCGAAGGAAGCACTAGTTTAAGTCAAAAACTTACAATTAATGATAACCGTAAAGTGAAAATGAATAAAAACCATAATATAGCTGATTATTTAAAATAAAGTGTTGAACTATGTGAATCCATGAATTTTATATTTAAACCGACTGAAGTTCTTTTGTCGGTAGATATGATATATAATGAATACACAATATATATTTTCTATATATCTAATACTATTATACGAGCAAGTATAGTATATATGTAAAATTAATTTCTCACAAACGTCTAACGATTTTGATGAAATCTTGCATGTTGAACAGAAATCGAAAGACATCCAGGGAAGCTCGGTTACCTGGGTCTAAAATGTTCGAATAGAGGTCAAAAATGTCTAGTGTACAGTGATATAAGCAGGGTCGCATTTAGGCTCTGTGGGCCCCTAGGCTATACATGTGGTGCGGGCCCCCTGTCGGCAGTGGCTGGATTCTTAAATTTCGAAATTCGACCTAAAAAATTTATGAGCGACCTATGTAGCCTATGCTTAAATGCGGCCCTGGATATAACTTACATTTTAGTCATTGAACAATCGATTTTACAAATACCGTAAGTGCTTCTACCTATAATTTTTCGAATTATCGTAGAATTAAGAAAATTAGGATCTCGAGGAAATACAGGGTGATTCAGAAGGAATGATAAATATTGAAGGATGTGGTAGTATGAACACTATTGAGTAAAAAAGTTTTTATTAACATGTGTCCGATTTCCATTCGTTTTGGAGATACTGGAATGTTATGCATAAAATAAACCTTACCCCGTGAGATTTTTGTCTGTGGGTACGGTTGAAAATCGAAGTGTACAGAGAAAAAGCAAACACAAGAGACGAATCACTCGCTGGCATTGTAAACACTGCTACCCTCATAAAAGTACACAAAAACGTACTTAGAAGAGCTACACGTACTGTTGCGAACAGAGCTGCAAAGGGGGCATCCACAAATTACGTGAGGTGTTTTTTCCGGATTTATGGACCCCCCCTCCTCCCCCCTGGTGAGATTTCGTGAGATCTAGCCGCCCCCCCCCCTCTGGTGAGATCTGGTCCGTGAGAACCCCCCCTAGCAATCGCCCTGAAAACTTTTGTAGACCTTTTTTTTTTAGGTCACACCCTAACTTTTTGATGAAATACCCTCCTTTGGCGCAAATTGTAGACCTTTTTTTTGGCTCTACTGTCCCCAAATTTTTCGCAAAATCTCACGAGAGATTTCCGCAGACCCCCCCCTCCCCCCTGGTGAGATTTCGCCCACCCCCCCCCCTATTTTACCTCACGTAATTAATGGATGCCCCCAAAGTGTGTTGGAGTCTATGGTGGGATTTTAGAACATTTAATTTATATATTTTTTTAAAATATGTGTGTGTTTTTGTATGAATAAAGTACAGTAGAAGTCCGATTATCCGAGGTAAACGGGACCGGGACCACCTCGGATAACGAAAAACTCGGATAACCGGAGGTCAAGGAAAGATTTCTTTTTTTTTTAACTGCTTTACGTCTCTTTTTAACATCGAGGTCTTTTAGAGACGGGAAAGGATGGGGGGCAAGGATGGGGGCAAGGAATGGGAAGGAATTCGGCCATGGCCTTTTGAAGGAAGCATCCCGGCATTTGCCTGGAGTGATTTGGGGAAACCCTGGAAAACCCAAATCTGGATGCCCGGACGGGGATTCGAACCGCCGTCCTCCCGAATGCAAGGCGAGAACGCTAACCGTTACACCGCCCTGCTCGGTACAAGGAAAGAGATTACAATGAATCAAAAAAAGTATTGAAACTGAAATAATACAATATCGCGCACACTCCAGTTGGAAAAGCATCCTACATCTTCATAAAAGCTCCGTATTATATTTAAAAAATTTGCCTCGGTTAACCCGGCGGCTCGGATAATCGGAACTCGGATAACCGGACTTTTACTGTACATCAATAAGTTATTTGCATGCTCTTGATCATTTTCTGAGGTTTATTTTTTTGCATAGCAATCCAACGAAAGGAAATCGGACGCAAGTCTGTATGAACTTTTTTACTCAATATTGTTCATAATACCACTTCCTTCAATATTTTTCATTTCTCCTGAATCACCCTGTATTGTTTTTATGATTACAAAGAAATAAACACTCCTATTCAGTTTCGGAATATTCCAATACTCTAGACAGGCATTTCTTAAAAACAGATAATGTTATGCTGAGTTTCATTCGAACAAAAGAGAGTGCTAGTACCGCGTAATACCACACAATGTATTTTGCTTTGAGTCCTGGTTTTGGTCAGACACGTGATTATCGTTGTAATTCGTAATGAGGGATGTCCAGCGTTGATGTTCCGTATAAAATACAGATGAGATTTGCTGTAACTTAGAGCATACGCCCTCCGGCCCTCCCTTCCCCCTTCCAACCCTTGCTGGCGATTTGTTGGGGGCAGCCGGGATGAGCTGGTTACGGAGGGGGCGTCGCCAATTTGCAAATGTAATGACTGCATCCCAGCCCTCACTGTATTGTAAAGGGGCACATCTGGCAGCAGATGCAGTATCTGGCCTTCGAAACGGCCGTTTAAACCAAGTACGGTATCGGCTATCTGTTAGAATGAACTGTGGACTGAGACAATAAATAAACTTCAGGCACCGGTCGTATTCTAACGTGTTTTATATACCTTCGCCCATTGTGTTAATATTGCTGCAAACTTGCTGTTACTTTTCTTCAAGATAAACGCTACAGAAATCCATGGTTTCGTATTAATCAAACGTGTAGCAATTAAAACGACCAGAGAAAAATATCATCAAAGCGTGACCAAGCGTTATCAAAACTTTACTTCATGGACTACAAGACTGAAGACATTGCCAATTGCCTGGAAAATTTAACAAGCAAGATGGAAGGTTCTGGAAAGAATATGGCAGAATTCCTTCTCGTTCCCTGCCGCTAGTCCTTTTTCTTCCGAACGGTTAACGTTCTGGCCTAGCATTTGGGAGGACGCGGGTTCGAATCCCCGTCCGGGCATCCAGATTTAGGTTTTCCATGGTTTCCCCAAATGATTCCAGGTGAATGGCGAGATGCTTCCTTCAAAAGACCATGGCCGAATTCCTACCCGTTCCTTGTCCCCAATCCCATCCCGGCTCTAATGACCTCGACGTTGACGAGGCGTAAAGCCATAGGCAAAAAAAAGCTTTCCCTTCCTCTAATTACCTCAACGTTGACGGGGCGTAAAGACAAAAGAAACAAAAACGCTTAAGCTCCTTACTCAACACTCCTTAATCGTCAGGAAATGAAATAATAATCCAATAATTAAAATGTTAATAAAAATATCACAAAACGTTTTTTTCTAGGTCACGGGAGGCAGGAGAGGATGGGGACAATTAGCGGGAAGAAATTCGGCTATGGTCTTTTAAAGGGACCATCCCGGCAGTCGCCTGGAGCCATTTCCGAAACCCATGGAAAACCGAAATCTGGATGGCTGGACGGAGATTTGAACTCACGTCCTGCCGAATACCATCACAAAAGCATCTTGAAATAGAAATATTAAACAGTTTGCGGATACATTTTTAAACTGTGATTCTACTGGTCTGATTGCAAATATACTTGGAAAACACTGACTTTTTTTTTTTTTTTTTTTCATATATTCTAATCTCTGTCTTCCTCTACAGTTCTTACCTTCGACTGTTCCCTCCACCAGCAAATTAAGCAATTCAGCATGTCTCAAAATATGACCTACCAGCCTGTCTCTTCTTTCTGTAAGCTTCTTCCACAAACTTATTTCCTCACCCATCATTTCTAAAACTCGTTCATTTCTTACTTTGTCAGTCCACTTAATTTTCAGCATTCTTCTGTAGCACCACATTGCAAATGCTTCAATTTTCTTTCTTTCCGGTATTCCTAAAGTCCATGTTTCGCTACCATAAAGTACTGTGCTCCACACATAGATTTTTAAAAACTTCTTTCTAATTCCTAGATCAATATTTGAAACTAAAATGTTTCTTTTTGGTTAGTGGTCCAATATTTATGCTTAATTGATAGAAAACAGTAATCAGATAAGTGAAAAGAATTTTGCTATATCAAACAGGTGCCACTGACGATATATATCGTCACATGACAGTAAATGTTTTATTTATTTATTGGCCTTTGGTAGCAGAGACAATACGGTTATCTTAAGAACATTCGTAACAGCATATTCAGTTCATAAAGCTAAATTGATTATAAGTACCATCTTCTAGGTATACATAAAAATAATATTCATCGTAATTAAAATCTTATGCATCTCAACAAATTATTCTGTTACCTCTTCACATAAAAGCAGCATGGTGCAAGGAAGCACGAGAACAAGAATACATAGTCACAGTAAATTGGCGTTCGTTTATTGTAACTGCTGGTTCACCGTAAAACCAAAAGCGTAGTTTTAAACAGGTTTTGCTTCTTCTGTAGCTTAGTCCCCCTGCCGCCAGTCAAGATCAATAAAGACTATAAACATAAAAGGAGGGAAGCAAGTATCACTCGTCTCTATGCGAAATGTACAAGTTTTTTGCCAATTTGTGGCCGATCGTGGTGAGTGAGCGGCAACAGTCTGGCTTCGCATTCGGGAAGGATGTGCGTTCGAATCCGGTGCTCCATATTTCGGTTTTCCATGGTTTCCAGAAAATCACTCCAGGCGAATGTCTGGATGGTTTCTTCGAAAAACCTCTGCCGAATTCTCTTCCCGTTTCTTTTCCCCAATGCTTTATCCGCATTATCGGCGAGACGTAAAACCATTTTTAAAAAAAATCTAACTTGTGATGTGTATTTGAAGACGGATCTTGACCACAAGACATGCAATCTGCTGCATCATTTAGCAACATTATCTCAAGTTTGTAAACAGGATGGTCGAAACGCACTGAAATTTGAACCACCGCTCATCTCAAAATCATTATGACAGCGTTTAATACCGCGCAAAAGCTGCTTTAGATATACTGTAGCACATTGAGTCCATTATATTGGCATTATTTAAATAATAATTTAATTCGCACAATGCAATTTGTGAAATCTTGAAGAGAAGGGATTACAACTACGTAATGATTCCACGAGGAAGCTCAATGTACCGTCCGCATTGTGGTATAAGTAGGCCAAATTTGAGATACTATTGGCATTAAACATGAATGATTTAGGTTATTATTTCACATCAACCTAGCCACAATGAAAAGTAGGCATTTCGTTTAAATTTACACGTTAATTATAAAGTGTATTGTGAAGATGAATGAGGAGAGTCGAAATATGTTCAACATTACATAATTACAAAATTAAGGTTATGAGCGTTATTTTCTATTTAACTAAGTAACTGCGTAGAAATGTACTGTGAAAACACTGCCTTCGACCCGTCATTTTTAATGGTCAGTATAAATTATTTAATATGGAACGTAAGGACGAAAGTTAGGTTTCTGAGATACGCTGATACAAGGGTGACGATACAATACTGAAAACACTGTTTAGTCGGATTCACTGTGTAAAATTTATACGTAATTTTTCTGTTAGTGTGGGTTTCCTGTGAAAACATTTTATTTAGTGTACTCCCTAACAGCCGGCGCGGCGTACCAGAGACAATACAACGGCGTATGCAGTAGGGCAGGCAACAAAGGCGTTTCTCGGAAGGATGGGTCTACCAGACCTGGCACAGAAAGGCCTGTTGTGTGATGGGGACAGCAACCTTGTGGCGTATGGAGTCACGCCATAACGTTGTTTTACCAACCACAAAGATGGATGAGCTCTGTAGTCGGCAGCAAATTTTCGACCTCAATTGCCGTCAGACCGTTCATTAAGCAGCAGCTGGCGATGGTCGCGTGTTCGTCCGACGGTAATTGTCCCACTTATTCGTGGTTTTCTTTTACATGATGATTTGCATCTAACGCTCTATCCCCAACAGCTGTGCAACGTTGGGCACACGCTTTAGAAATTCTCTGTACTGTGTACAAAGTTGTATTCTTTTCTCATTTTGGTTTTAGGGGGCGTCCATTAATTACGTGAGGTCAAATAGGGGGGGGGGGTCCGGCGAAATTTCACGAAACCTCACCAAGGGGGAGGGGGGGGGGTCAATGGAAATCTCACGTGAGGTTTTGGAATTCTTATAGGACTAGAGCTAAAAAACAAAAAAAGAAAAGAAGGTCTATCAAATGACGCCAAAGTCGAATTTAGGTGGGTATTTCGTCACAAAAGTCGACCTTGGGGGGATATAAACGCTCTTGGAAGCAGGCCCGCCGCCAGCTGTTTGACCGCCCGCGTGCAATTCCGATTATGCCGCTCCTCGTCTAACTACGGCCAGTGTTTGTTCTAGGAATTTTCAGAATTTTGTCAAAAAAACTGTGAGATCGCCGCCTCTTGGAACATTATTTTCCGCCCCCATTGTTGCCACCCAGAATGTCGCCGGCCGCCTGAAGCAGCAGTTGAGCTAAAAAAAAAAAAGGTCACCCGCTACATAATACGCGCAAATTTCGTCGCGGCGACAATGGAGTGGCAACTATTGCGGGCAGACGACTGTCGATCACTCGATTTGCAGCTCCCATCGACGTGCCGCCCGCGTGCGGTGCACACCTTGCGCGCCCGCTTACGGCGGCCCTGCTTGTAAGCATGAGACCTAAAATGAAAGGTCTCAAAAAGTTACGAAGTCGATTAGTAGGGGAGGGGGAGTCCCCGTCAAAATCTCACGTCATTTTACCTCATGAGGTCTCACCAGGGGGAAGAGGGAGGGGTCCGGAATTCTGGAAGAACACCTCACGTAATTAATGGACGCCCCCTTACGCATCGTCGACGTCGAGGGATATAGAGGCAGGCGAGGAGTGCGGTCGAAGAACGGGAAGGAATTCAGCTATGGCAATTTGAAGAAACAATCCCGCATTCGCATGGAGTGATTTCGGCAAACGATGAAAAATCGGGATAGATGTATCGGGGAGCAAACCCACGTACTCTCGGGTGTCAGGCCCTCATCCACCAGATTCGGTAAAATACCCTTGTAATTCATTTGTAATGCTGTGTGATTAGGGATACCAAGAAAGGTATTATAGCATCACAAATATGAAGTTTTTGAGAAAGAATGTAGGCTAGCCTTTCTGGGTGAGTCAGTTGGGGAGCGTGCATAAAGCACGTAGCTCCATTTTGGCCTCCTGTGAACCCAACCTCCCCCCCCCCCCCCTTCCACGTAGCTTTTTTTTCTCTTTTGACTCCAGAAGACATTTTGTACTGTTTTCTCTTTTCAGACGATTGTAATTTACATACGGAGATAATTAACTAAGGGAAATAAATATTTACATGCTGTTGTGGGTTCTGTTCCTCATTTTAACTGTGAAAAAATGTTATGAAAGGAAAGCTACGTGGCATGGCTCGGAACACCCCCCCCCCCACCCCCCACGTAACCCAGCGTAGTCTTCCAGCCAACTCGTCTCTCCCCTGGACCAAGCCACGTAGTTTGTGCACGGTCCCTTGCGTAAACTCTTCTAGGGCTTTCCACCGGGTTAGCGCGTCAGTAAAAATCTAAAGCGACGTTTCGGAGCCTGCCTCCGGCTCCATTTTCCGGCGGAATGAGGTAAAAAAAAAAAAAAAAAAAAAAAAAAAAAAAAAAAAAAAAAAAAAAAAACACTTAGTTCTCGATTTGGATAATGTTAGGAACATTCGATGTGTTGACATCTTCTTCATCCAACCATATAGCATCGTCTTTGTTTATCAAATAAAGAACTTCTCTGTCACGTCTAGTTGCAATTCTTTCAGGAGGAACCTTCATGATGTCCAAACTTCTTGTTTCCTCTTAATGTGATTGCTTGTGTTGGTTAGTGGCTTCGTGTGATGAAAGATATAAATCACAGTTGCCACACGATCGTTTAAATAAGTATGCGGAAGTTAGATTTAGTCAAACCTTTCGGCATATGTCAAAGGCGGCCATCGAACTACGAACATGAACCCGTTCGGCTACCACATGCCAAAAAGTGATCCAAGTTATACATGTGATGTACGAAGTTTATGACTCGTCGCCCCTTCCCTCTTGTCACACGGTGTCGCGCTTTGTTGACCCCCCCCCCCCTCCCCATTAACGACCGATATAATTTATGGATGGCCCCTTACTGCCCACCCACATCCTCGATTTAATTTATTAGTGATTAAACAAAATGAACAATTAATTTACGATTTAATGCCACAAAGAGAAATCACATTACTTGACAGTGACTGAAAATGTTGGTTCAGCTAGTTCATGAAAACTCTTAAGGGACCGTCCATGAACTACGTGGCTCGGTCTAGGGATGGGGTGGGGGCAAAGCTACGCAGGGCTACGTGGGGGGAGGGGGTTTCCAAGCCAAGCCACGTAGCTTTTCATTCATATTATTTGTCACAGTTAAAGTAAAGAACACACAAACATGTGAATATTTATTTCCGTCATTTAATTATTTTCGTATGTACTGTAGTTCACGATAGTCTGACACAAGAATACACTACAAAATGTCTTCTGGAATCAATAGGGGAAAAAAAGCTACGTGTCGTGCGGGGGAGGGGGGAATTAGAGGCAAAAGCTACGTCGGGCTAAGTGGAGGAGGGGGGGGGGGGAAAAGATTCACGGGAGGTCAAAATGGAGCTACGTATTTTAAGGACACTCCCTTATCTCAGTGAGATTGCGCGCGTTTGCGCCCGTGGTTAAACACACAATCATTTAAGCAGTCGATGCGCCAAATTATACCCTTTGGTACGACTGTTTTCTTCGTTGAAGACATGACTGTATGGTGCCCATCTGAACCCAGTTACGCGTCCGTCAGTGCAAGCAGTGATCTTGTTGTTGCGGGAGGAGTCACATCAGAGATCAACCAACTCCGCAGTTGATCTGTAGTCAGAGTACATGAATAGAAACCGCCTTCTGGTCGCGAAGAATATCTTGTATGGAACGGGGAGTGGTTCAGGGAGCTCTCTTGCCCTTGGCGCTGGAATGAAACAGTGTTTTAGACAGATGAATCAGGAATGTGGGGATGCTGAAGGTAACGGGAAGCCACTACATTAGAGACCCACAATGTGTTCCAAGGCCATTGATCCTTTCAAGTACCAACTTGGCGTCTTTCTACACAAAGCATTGCGGAGATAAAATTGCCCCCCCAAATCGCACGTATGGATAGGATTGGTAGATTAATGAGATAGAAACGAGAGAGGAAGCACACTGTAGAATTTTTAGTATTATATAAATTGATCATCACAAACACTGAATTTATATCCGCTAGATTGTATCATTGTTTAACAGAGTTTCGGAAGTCAAGTTATATAAAATAAAGTGAATTGTCTTAGTTACGTGCCAGTTCAATTGTACGAATTTTTTTTTATTAATGTAGATATTAATAGAAAAGGTTCCGATTAAAATGTGTTTTACTGGGTTAATACCAATAAAGGGCCAAATTATTATAATTTAAAAGTCAGCTCTCAGGGCTTTATTAATCATCAAGTTATATAAAAAAAACCGTTTATTAGCATTGCTGGTAACAAATTAGGTTAATGAGGGTACAGTATGACAATTTAATTCGGCAACAACTGATCAACAGGGGTGTTCGGTTGCTTGTCGTCTGCAGCGGATAAAGTTCACTAATGATCATGTTATCGCCAGAGATATGTGATGACAACCAGCTTTGTACGTTGACTGTTGCGGTGGCTCTTTGGGACGACCATTGAAGTTCATGGAACAAGCCTCTCCTATGGATATAATCTGTGCGACGCAGGATGAAAATAAATGCCACGAAGGGCCAACTTATTAGGAAAACAGATAAAAAAAACTAAAGGCTGTTTATGATTGAAGGGGAGGGGAGGACAGAATTGCTTGTTGAAGGCTTGAAGTGTAAATATCTTGGTATTACGTCTGATAATAAACTCAACTGGACAAGAGACATTAGACAGGTGGTAGAAAAGGATTAAGAAATCCTTCATTTACTGGAGAGGGTGATGAGAAGATGTACCAGAGAAGTGAGAGAACTGCGTTATAAATGTTAGGTCAATGGTGGTGTAGTTTGGGACCCATATTTTGGGTATCAATACAGGAATTGGAGGGTTTACCAAGATTTCCGCGGGAGATAGTCAGTAACTCATACGTTAAAATGATGAAGGAGCAGGATTGGGAGTCATTGAAAGGCAGGATGAGGATGAAGAGAGTGCTAGGAGTTTACAAGGCGTATCCTGGTGATGGGGCTTGGAGGGATATTGGTTGATTAATTAGGAGTAGTGCATGAAAAGGAAAAGATGACCTTTGGTACGAGCTGGCACTAGATTTCATGCATAAGTAAGTGAGAAAATTTTCTTTTTGTGGGTAAGATTGTCGGGGATTGGAATAAATAACAAAGATAAATTATGAATAATTTACCAAAAACACTGAAGTAACTTAAAATTCCTAAATGGCAAAAGTAGATTGGTGGAGGAATTTAACAGTCAAAGTATATAAGATAGTAAAAACATTAAAAGTGTTGGACTAAGGAAACTGCCACCAGAGCATACGTTCCACATCAATTCAATTCAATTCCAAAGGATAGTGACGCACTTAAATAAAACAAGACTATCTGACATACGACATTTCAACTTTATTAGCGTTTTATATTCCACTGAAATTCCCGAAGACTTTACATCAAGGTTGCCCAGCCAATTTTGGAGATGAGCCACAATTTCGATTCTGTTAGCCGCGTACCACGTAATACTTGCATATAGTTACGGTAGATATATAAATATAACGAAGATATAAATAACTCAGTTTAATTACAAGCAAAAAGTAAAAACCATCAGTGAGTTCTTTGCAGAGGTTTTTGAGCTAGCATGTTCTACACCTCCACTGTTGAACAAATTTGAAGGCGCTGGCGGCCCAGTTCCTGGCCCGGGGGCATGGAGTTGGGGAGCCTTGCTTTACACAACTTCAGTTCGTGAAAATCGTTGCGTAACTTAACGATGAAGAAATGTCTCTTTCTCCGAATCCGCTAGTATCAGTGCAACCAAACAGATATTTAGAAATCGGTGAATCCTAACAAAGAAATACCCAGCAAGTTTGAGAACGTGGACAATGCGAGGGAAGATAAATAATTCCAGCCCAAGTGGTCAGATCTGCCGGGCGTTCACGTGACCAATTTCTAGGGAAATGGAATGTTATGCAGCACAGTTCAAAGAATCTGGCTTAACAGCCGGAAGGCAGCTCTATCCGTATTGCATAGCTTCTACACTGTCAAGTAAGCAAGGATTTTTTTCTGGTTCAGTTGCTTTCGGCATCTTAGGCCATATACAACAACCAGCTCGAAAGTAATTATGTCACTCAGTGCTTTAGGTATTTCTACGTTACCGAGGCCGGCTAAGCAAGGATGTTCCTGATGCCGTAAGAACGGAATAAGCATATGGAGTAATCCTCAGTACGAGGTTCTCTTTTTTGTCTGCCCCCTCATTATTAACATGTCTAGCAGCTAATCTGACGAAGAAGAATTGCTTCTTCGGCTCGCTTCAAGGCGAAAAAGTCAGTATATACTTCACAAAACTATCCTGTCATCTAAACCATTACCACGTCCATTCATCACTATTTTTAGGCGATGAAGTATTCAAACTACAAACTTATTTAATGCGCCCTTTTTCAAAAAGTACAATTGTAAATGATGAAGCGAAAAAAAAATCCATGAACATTTTTATACGGCACGACGTTTGTAAAAAATTCCTTTGGAATTTTAGCTTTGACGTGTGTACATTTTTTAGGCCTATAGTTGGGTGTAGATAGCGGAGTCCATGTTGTCAAGGATACGTGTTGCCTTTACAATTTCGTAAGAAGTTATACAAAACAGTTCTCTGAAATTGAACTACAAGATGATACAATAATGACAAATCAACATTCCAATGCTTTTTCAACCGCAAGTCTATTGAGTTGGATCAACTGATGCTGCCTGTGCGGTACGAAACCATTTTCTAAATTACTTCAACAACGTAAATTCATTTTAAATTTTATAATAATTATACCAGCATATTATTGTATCTATGGGTTATGGAAAATAAAACATGCTGTATAAAATAAATAAATGTAAACTTATTAGTCTGATTGTGCTTTTCAGCTATTTCATTTCACATTTCTGCTTTATTGGCATGTTTTTGTACTCGAGATGCCGAGAGTCATCTAAAAATGAATATTCTCGAACGCACTGAATGAGACTTTCAGTCTCGTTCGCCATTTCCCGCAGCGGACTCTGTGGAATTCACAACCTGCCGCCTGCCCGCCGCGGACTAGGCTTCCTCCGCGCGGTAGGCCGCGCTTTGTTTGACTGGGATGATGCAACTACAGTGTCCGCGCGGACTGCCGGCGTGGGCTGCCCGTGCTTTAACACTAGCAACATGTAATCTCGCATTTCGTGGATCTAGTAAAAAGTTAGACTGTAGCAACAAATGAAACTTTCTCTCGATAGTTCACCTCTTGTTAAAATATGACCCAGTACTGTTGGGCCGGTTACACACCGGGCGGTTTCGGCCGCGGCGGTAAATTTTCCGTCACTGTCGTTCCAGTAGTGGCGCGAAGGATCAAATGGGAGCTTACACACTGGGCGGTAGGGAAAACCGGCGGTAGAGTTGCCGTCGACGGCAGGTATGCAGACGCGCGGGGCCACTACACTCCACGGTAGTTTCGTCGCCCCAGTCCAGACAGTGGCCCATACACACTCGGCGGGTTTTTAACCGCTTGTACGTTTTCAGTCTGTGTAAAGTTAACATTTTTTGAATTTATAAATCGTAATATGAGTTAAGTGGGGATAGATAATGATCTTCTCAATTCGATAGAAGAAGCGAGACCAGTTTTATGTGACAAAACATTAGATTCATTTAAAGATCGGGACGCTACCAGACACGTTCGGAAAGAAGTGTGCGTTGAAATTAGGATTTTTTTTTTGACGTACTGGAAAATGGGGATAAAATGCCTTTGGATAGTAAACGTTTTGATCACATATTTACATAGATTTTTATAGCTTCAACTAGAACTTGAAAAAGGTTTAGTCATATTTTATAGAAATAGCTTGATGTTTAGTACTGTGTAACTGTGTCCTTATATCTTAGGCATTTGCCAAGGAACACTTCCAGCATTAGACCGAAATTCTGCTGCTCGATATTATGAGACTTTTTTTTATATAACACAGCAGTGACGAATACAATGAGACAAGCCGTTCAGTAAATTCGGTCTGTTCGCCAATTACAAACGATTTTTCTTTGCAAAGTAATAATTATTAAAACATGCAAGATATTATAATCTAACTATAATTAATCGATTGTGCTTATAAGGATAAAGCAAGATAGAATAAGCTCAATAATGAGGTGTTGATTACACAGTGAAGTATATGTATTAGTTACATATAAATGTAAGTCTTAGCTATTATATGACTAGTGTATTTTTTAAACATTTCCTGTTCTCATATTCCTATTAACCTCAAGGAGTTTTCACCCTAATTAATGTAAAAGAAATATAGGCGATTGGACTTATATAACATTAAATGTTTATCTATAGTAGCCCTATGAGAAAACTGCTTACTTTAACGTGACTGCCAGAATTTCCACATGTTGAATACGATTTGTCAACTGGGTATTTCTCCTCTGAATGGTGTACTTTAGTTTCCCAAGCAGTTCGTCAGAATAAACATCCCAAAATAATTTAAAAACTTGGTGTCGTCGTTCCTCAAATAATCTTTTCTCCTTTGGCTGATTTGATGGAACCAAATATGACGATTTTTTCTTTTCTTATTTTTTCGGCCAGGGAAATAACAATTTTTAAACCAGTCCATGACGTAATAATCACCAAATTCACTAAATTTATTTCTAATTTCACAAAATGAAACATAAGTTGGCAAAAGCAACTGACGCCCGACCACGTCACTTTCCGCCAGCTTTTAATAGCAGTGGAAATTTTACCGCTAAAATAGCAGCGACAGTTCTGCCGCTGAATGTCTAAACACCTCAAATTCTGTAGGCGGCGACAGTTAATTTTCCGCTGCGGCGAAAACCGCCCAGTGTGTAACCGGCGCAAGAATTGATTCAACGTCTGCAAGGGACTGTGAAATACCTCATTCCTAAAATTCAGACTGAACTTATAAACCTCTGGTGAGACTTTGTGAGATCTGCTCGGAACCCTCCCCCCTCTAAAATGACGTGAGATTTTGACGAAGCCCCCTCCCCCCCTACTAATCGACTCGCAACTTTTTGAGACCTTTTTTTTAGGTCTCATGCGTCCAAGGGCGGTTATAACCCTCCTAAGGTCTGTTTTTGGGCCAAATCCCCCCCCCCCCCCGCTAAAGTCGACTTTCGCGTCATTTGTAGACCTTTTTTTTATTTTTTAGTTCTACCATGTTACAAGAATTTCAAAACCGTATGTGAGATTTCCGTTGACCCCCCCCCCTCCCCCTTGGTGAGGTTTCATGAGATTCCCCCGGACCCCCTCCCCCCCATTTCACCTCACGTCATTAATGGAAGCCCCCTTATTAATTCTCTCTCTTGTTTAATGATTTCGTCGTCGACACTCCAGAAGGACTCAATGAAAAATAAGGTCGTAAGGTATGAAGCCTCCTTCATGTAACCAGGTAATTTAAAGGACTATTACACATCGTAGCACAGTGCACAGCGGCATCAAAAACCACCTTGCCCCTTGGCCGGATGCGAACAGGCAACCTCCCAAGTCCCAAGCTGGAGGGCATATTAATCACTGCAGCAAGCGGCTCGCAAAGAGAAATGTGTGGATCAAGGATCGCAAGATCACCTGACGGCAGGGGCGGATTCAGGATTTTGGTTTGGGGGGGGGGGGCTTGGCTTGAGTGAATTTTGGCTCAGAGGGCTTGCCTTCAGTGGATTTTGGTTTTGGAGGGGGGACTTGAGTCGGCCATGGGGTAGTCTTTATAACCTCCTCTGGCCTCAAATCCGTAGAGCTAAAAAAAAAAAAAGGTCTCAAAAGTACAATATCGGGGGTGGACCCAGATACTTTTGGGGGGGGCTTGAGCCCCCTAGCCGCCCCCCTGGATCCGCCCCTGCCTGACGGTATGGTACTTTTAAGAGAATAAAAACTGTGTAACACAGTGACTTCAAAATTACTTCTTAGACGACGGAGGGTATGAAGGGGGAAAATGTAAGTGAACGAGGGTGTTTTGCAATTTGAGACTCAGCGAGGGTGGAAGATAGGGAGCAGCGAAGCGAGACTAACTTGTGGAAATGACAACTGAGGCAAGTAAATCCTGGGACTAGTATCTGCTATTAATAAAGTCTAACAGGATCAGTATGTGCTTTAAAATATTACAATTTCGACTACCATTTCCATAGACGACACAATAAACACTCAGTAGCCACTGATTTTATGTAATATAATTTTTACCAATAAGACCTTTTGATGTTGTGAGCTTCGCCAGTGAATGCAATACTGTTATTGATATCAACTGCGAAAGGTTTTATGCCCTGTTGCAATTTCACCACACGTCTATTTTCGTATTACGAGAATTTCACCTTAATTTCGCTCACTGCCAGCACGTCCTTCGATAATTTATTTCAGTCCCTGGTTGCTTTACGTACCAATGATTACGTGCTACTAGCGAGATATGGTAGCGGGATGTTAAGTTATGAAGATACGACACTGGATGATGCGAGTGTAAAGATAGATAACAGGTCCTGCGGATTTATAGGAAATATATTACCGCGCGTGGTGGGTGAACGGTTAACGTTCTGGCCTCGCATTCGGGAGGAAGCGGGTGCTCCATGGTTTCCCCAAATCACTCCAGGCGAATGCCGAGACGCTTCGTTCAAAAAGGCCATGGCCGAATTCCTTCCCTTCCTTGTCCTCAGTCCTATCCCGCCTCTAATGACCTTAGCCGTCAACGAGGCGTAAAGCCATAAGTAAAAAAATATATATTAGCGGCATGTGAAACAGACAAAACAAATTATATAGAATAAAACAAATAGAGGTCGTAGCATTATTTCCAATTATTGGAGTAAAACTAGTGCAACACATGCATTCAAATGTTTAGTGGAAAGTTGCTTTACTTGTGGATCATTGATGTGGGGGGGGGGGGGAGGAGGGGGGATCTTTAAGATCTTTAGAAAATAATTTGTGGATTAAAACTATAAAATCGTATGAGAAATGAAACAATAGGTCAGGAAATAATTGAACATAATGCAACATTAAATACCATACAGAGGAAGCAATTAGATTGAAACGGTCATATGAATAAACAAAAAATTATTATTAATTCCAAAGGAGCTTATAAATCGGTGGAAATATCATTAGACACCTACTTGTGCATTATGTCGATTTCAACTTTTTACTGTTTGACTTCTGTTTAGCAGAACCTTACGAAAATGGAAACATTCCCTCCCCCTCAAGCCTCAATCAAGAAATTAATTATGTCCATGCTTCTCTCCTCCCTAACACGTTCTACCTCATGGAATAGCCATTTACGCCTTATGATCAATTTATAGCTGAAAAATGTATCGACCACTTTCGTAACTTCCATCCTGTCTTCCAATGCCTCCCATGTAGCTGATTTATGATATCTATTATTGTGATCTACAGTAATTTTTGCAAATATATGCCGCTGCTCTCCTCTGCGCATCTTCCACAATGTGGGTTTCATACAATTTGGCCATACAAGAGCAAGAGCCGGACCAAGACTTTGTACCGAGTATGCTCGCTCTGCCAATACACTCGGTCCAGGCTTATGGAAGGACGAGTGATCGATCTAAGGTCCAGCCAGCCTGATTTCGGTTTTCAATGGTTTTTCCCAAATCACTCCAGGCGAACGCAATAGAATAATTCCTTCTCTTTCTTTGCCCATAATACTTTTTGGGCTTTAATACCTCGATACCGATGAGCGGGAAAGTCCTAAAAACAATGGTTTTTCTGTGTTGTTCCGTTGTTTATCTGGTAGATTCGCTCATTACTTTCTATGCGGTGATATGAAGAGAAAAGTGAATTGTTTTCCCTTGCGAAATGTCAGATCTAACAGTTCAGCTGAGACATTTAGGGTGGCAAAATCCGTAATTGGGGAGATAAACACGCAGGCTATTCCATGAAACCCATACAGTAAATGAGGTTATTGTAGATAATTTAGGTTAGGCAGGCTCAGCATGTTACATTGTGTTAGCTTAGGTTAACGCGCCATGGTTTTTTATCCCAAGCTAACTGAGGTTAACCTCAAATAGTGCAAGGGTGTCATGGTTTCTTAACCCAAAACTGGGGTTAACCTCATTTGTATAAGCTAACACGTAACATGCTGGCCCGCCTCTCTTGCTCCCTGTAATGCTCGATACTTTGTTCTATTTCTCTGACTGCTCAGTTTTCATTATTTTTTTTTATCTATTTTGCACATTTTCACACTTTTTAATAATATTCGTGGAAAGTGGCACATACTTAGTACTTATATCCGGAAAAAATTCATGTCTTATCGAGTGTTGGTGTCTATTACGATTGGGTCTTAAGACTAGTAAGTGATGAAGGACTCATGAAAAATAACTTGATAAAGGACTTTTTAGGGGCGAGTGGTGGTGGGTGTAATCCTGTTAAATCTTGTTTGTGGAAAACCGCTTGTCCCATAGTTCACCAATAGGGCCTCTGATGCTAGTTTAAACGTGCGTGAAGCGAAACTAAGCAACACGAGGTATATAGGCTGTCATTATAAATGAAGACTATTTTGTAAAACGCAACGGGTATAAGACGTATTTCGTGAAACGTTGATTTCAATTTGCACCATACAGCTACTCAAATTGTGGAGACGATTAGCTGACGCTGTAAACATGTCACTTTTAAATCAAACACTTGTAATTTTGTCATCTATAATTTCACCGAGAGTGTTGGCATCTTATTCAGGAGGATACCGGTGTGAATCTCGATCTAGGCATACGGATTAGGGTTTTCTATGCATGTGGGTGAATGGATAGCTGTTGTAACCATTTATGAATGAAGTGGATGTTTCTCACTCTGGTTGAAAACATACCTAAAGTATGGTCTAATTTTTGAGGATTCACCCACGAAGGCTCTGCTCCGGAGAAAGGTTACGAGTTTATACCACAAGAGATGTACCTAAGCACAAAATGTAGCATCTCCACTGGTTAGCTGGTATCCAGCAAAAATAAAAAATGTTACAGGTTCGGTCGGTCTCGAGCCAGAATGCACACTTTTTGCCCCGTAACCCAGCAAACTCCACAATCAGGGTGCAATTCGCATCATCCTTCATAACACCGACAACCTTTTCACTATGTAACTCTACCTGCCAAGCTAACTGTGTCCATATAAAGTAATTTAGGACATCTAAACTGAGGAATGTTGAATTCTTAATGAAACTGATACATCCTCAGTCATCTTCTAACCATATCAATCTATAACTTCTTTCGTAGAGCGAATATTACATAATTTTGACGATTTTTTACCTGTATTCACTATGTTTTTGCGGTTTTCATAACATTTCGGGATTTTATGAGGTGGGGTGCGTAAGAGGATTGACGATGACTGTTGGGCGAGCGATAGCACTCTGGCATCGCATTCGGGAAGCGACTATCCAGATTTAAGTTATTTTTTCCATAGTTTCCTGAAATCACTCCAGGCGAATGCCCACTACACGCCTTGTCAAAGTATGCGGTAAATAGAAACAGAATGAGGATCAGACTGTTAACTCAAGAAATTCCGAAACATCTGTCACTATTTGTGAGGCCGAGCATATTTTCATGATCCTTGACACTGGTGTGTGCATGTATAAGTTGTCAATATTCTGTAAGTCCTAAAAGGTATATACTTTCGAAGTTTGTGCTTGGCACCTTTCCTAGCTTGTTCTTGAGTGGTGCAGTTCGTGACAACTTTTAGATACGACAATATGCTATGCATCTGTTACCGCTGTTTCTGCAGAAAGTATGCATTCTTCCATTTTTCCAACTAACTTTGGTCTGTACCGCATTTTTCGCATGTGTTGGGATAAGAACTATTCACATGTGCCCTTTGGAGGTTACTTTATCGTGGGGATCAGTTCTTTTTGTACTATTATGCTCTATGTGTCTATGCCTTGTAGTGTGTACAGCATACTTGCATACTTTAAAAAAATTGCGACAGTGATTTGCCTCAGAAAGTTTATAAATTTATCACGAAGAACTCCACGTTTTGCAGAAATTCAAATCGCAAGAATCAAGCATCCGTGCGCTTACTCTGCCAGCACCGTACGAACAACTCGGTAATGTTTCACAGCCTTGGCACATCAATGTCCCAAAGATGTTTCCCTGTCAATGTGTGGAGAATTTTAATGTAGTAACTTTCATTAATGAGGTGCGTTGCACTTTTTTTATCTAGAGTTTGCATTCCTATCGACAGTTGAGGATTATTGTAAGGGAGGTAATTTATTTTCGTCTTCTGCAAGCTCTCTAATAAAGTGTTTTGCATTAATTTTTTGTGAAACTTGTATTTTGATACAGCCATTCCACGTAGATGATAGAGTAAAACTGATTGAGAGCATTATCAGGGCAGCCATCATGGAAGAGCCTGCGTGTTTATCTCCCCAATTACGGATTTTGCCACCCTAAATGTCTCAGCTGAACTGTTAGATCAGACATTTCGCAAGGGAAAACTAAGGATAGTATGCCTGTCAAGCATCACTTTAGTTAGTGGAATCATTCACAAGAGACTTCGATACTGAAGACTGAAAAAAGGCTGAGAAAGTTATTATTTCAACATAAACTGGTTATTTTTTTCCTTGAAACAGACTTGGCGATGGTCATGGCTAGGTGTGCGGTCTCACAAACATCATATCCACAGCACTTGAGACTTTGGTCAAACAGTGCAATTGGCTGTAACACCAAGCTCAATTGTTAACACAATGCAACAATTTATCCAGCGCAGCTGACCTGAACTTACCCTAATATAACGCAAGTTATGACGGCTCGTGTGTCTACTGATGGCTAGGCATTCGATAACATTGAGCTCTGTGATGCACACATCTGTCCAATTATCATTCTTTTTCTTCTTCTTCTTCCCGGAGACTGCCTAATCAGCCGAACACGCAATTTACACAGATATCACACTTTTCTTTAGTCCATTTCAGTGATGAATACACTTTATAAAGATGCCACTTTGCTGTGTAATGCAGGCAGATGTAAATCGTGACTTTTTCGTGAAGTGAAATGAAATAAATTTTTTCCAACTTCTACTATATTTATGGAATTTTCTGGCTTAAGGTATTTTAATCATTTTTTTCACACCTTTTTTAAGGAAATACGTGGGGAGTGACACATTTCCCTTCAATGATGAGTTCCAGCAGCTGGTGCCTCCCACCTCGTATAATACAGACACCCCACTCAGAAACAATAGGCATGCACTAAGTCCCCAATACCGAATTCATTTAACTCCTGTATCTGATCGTGTGATCATATTTTCTTAGTAATACAGTATTTACCGGTATAATACGTAATTGCCTATGCTAATGTACAATTTGTGAGACGTATAACTGAAATCAGCCATTTGTGATTTTTGCAACACAGAAAGCCTCTTCTGACGTGCAGTTGTACCATATCTGAATGTCCTTCAGCCACGAAATCCATCTCCTTCCAGCAGATCATTTCCCCTATATCTTCCCTTCAATGATGAGTTGCAGTAGCTGGTGCCTCCCAGCTCGCATAATGTGTCCTAGATATTGTGTTTTCCTATGCTTTATCGTGGGTAGCAGTTCTTTTTGCTTTCTCTATCCGATGAAGTACTTCTTCGTTTGAGATTTTCAGCATCAAGATATGTGTAAGAGACGACGATAGAACTACATTGTTGTGTCAATTTATGTGTGTATTAACATATACCTACGGTTTCTATTAAGCACTGGCCATTTTTTATCTAGTCAATCATATATATTTCAACCACACATTCGCTTGTTAAATATTTGGAAATCGGTAATGTTACACACTTTTCGAATATTTTCGAACTGCAAACATTGTTCTTGATTTTTTTTTGTATTTTATTAACTTACATTTTTGTATGTACTTGACACTTTTCAGTAGTCCATTGAAGTGGTATTAAGTGATGAAGGAATAATCCACCACAAGAACTCGTGAAAAATAACTAGACAAGGTGGGAACTGGGGAGGTGGGTAAAAAGTAAAAGTGAATAATGTACAAGATGTTTTGTTTTTATTTATACTTTCCACATGCATGTAGTATCACAAACATCATATCCACAGCAATAGCGACTTTGGTCAAACAGTGCAATTGGCTGTAACACCAAGCTCAATTGTTAACACAATGCAACAATTTATCCAGCGCAGCTGACCTGAACTTACCCTAATATAACGCAAGTTATGACGGCTCGTGTGTCTACTGATTTCTAGGCATTCGATTACATTGAGCTCTGTGATGCACACATCTGCCCAGTTATCAATCTTTTTCTTCTTCTTCTTCTTCCCGGAGACTGCCTTATCAGCCGAACACGCAATTTATACAGATATCACGCTTTTCTTTAGTCCATTTCAGTGATGAATACACTTCATAAAGATGCCACTTTGCTGTGTAATGCAGGCAGATGTAAATCGTGACTTTTTCGTGAAGTGAAATGAAATAAATTTTTTCCAACTTCTACTATATTTATGGAATTTTGTAGCTTAAGGTATTTTAATCATTTTTTTTTCACACCTTTTTTAAGGAAATACATGGGAAGTGACACATTTCCCTTCAATGATGAGTTCCAGCAGCTGGTGCCTCCCACCTCGTATAATACACCCCCACCCCCCCCCCCCACTCAGAAACAATAGGCATGCACTAAGTCCCCAATACCGAATTCATTTAACTCCTGTATCTGATCGTGTGATCATATTTTCTTAGTAATATAGTATTTACCGGTATGAAACGTAATAGCCTATGCTAATGTACAATTTGTGAGACATATAACTGAAATCAACCGTTTCGTTGATACCTTAAATCGATATTCGTGGAGCACAGCACTTTATGGTAGCGAAACATGGACTTTAGGAATACCGGAAAGAAGTAAAATTGAAGCATTTGAAATGTGGTGCTGCAGAAGAATGCCGAAAAATTAAGTGCAGAGACAAAGTAAGAAATGAATTAGCCTTGGAAATGATTGGTGAGGAAAGAAGTAACAAGTCCAATATAATAATATATACATAAGATAAAATCAAACCAGTGACACGCAAAGACAAGCATCAGTTAAAAACGGCGTGAGGCAAGGTTGTAGTCTATTCCTGGCCTTTTGAAGGAAGCATCCCTGCATTCGCCTGGAGTGATTTGTGGAAACCATGGAAAACCGAATTCTGGATGCCCGGAGAGGGATTCAAACCGCTGTCCTCTCGAATGTGAGGACAGAACGTTAGCCGGTTCAACACCACGTTCGACGAAATGTAGCAGAAATGATACCTATACTAGTAGATTAAATATATATAAATAAAAAAAAGGATCGAATACAATTTGAGAAGTAAGTGAATTCTGTTACTTACGGTAGGAAGAAAAATTACAACCGATGGCCGAAGCAAAAATGAGGTTAAAAGCAGAATAGCACTAACAAAAACAGCCTTCATGAAAAAGAGAAATCTTTTAGTTTCAAATATTGATCTGGGAATTAGAAAAGACTTTTTAATACTCTATGTGTGGAGCACAGCACTTTATGGTAGCGAAACATGGACTTTAGGAATACCGGAAAGAAAGAAAATTGAAGCATTTGAAATGTGGTGCTGCAGAAGAATGATGAATTGTACAGTACTTTTTATCATAAGAGTATTTTCAGTACGAATGAATAAATGCTCTTCATACACGATGTTCAAGGCACGCTGTCATTGATACGGTGACAGACGCATAAAGAGATATATATTAAAAAAATACTTCTACCTTATTCGTCGAAAAACAAATTATGATTGTCCCATTGGTAGATGTTTGAATTACATGTTAATGTGGACTGTGATCTGGGGACAGCGGACATTACACTCCAGATCGTAGTGCATATGAATTAGACTGACAAAGCGATTTTTAAAATGTCTGGTGTAAGGAAACGAGTTTCTTAGTTGTTTCTTTTTCCCTCTCCGCAACCCAATGCGGGGGCACACACGCTGGCTTTTTTTATGTGTTGTGGGCCGACTGGTTCTACCCTCGCGTTCCCGCCTCCCTATGAGATTTAGGACGAAGATTTAATAAAAAAAAAATCTCTGTTAACTCTAAGAAACCGTAACTCTTAAACCACTGATCCGATTTAATTGAACTAAACACCATTTTAATACTCAGAAAATTTAGATGCTAATCGATACGTCACATGACTAGTATCAAATTAAATATGTAATACTTATTATAAAAAGTGAATATTATACTGCATTTCGAATTGAATTTGAGGTTTAGTACCATGGCTGCGTGACATTTAGACGAATTACAATCTGAGGGTCACACGACACTCATTAGTATACATTTCACGACCCGTACCAACGTGGCACGTGGTCTTATTTACATAATATTCCCATTAAGACAGATTTATGACTAGAGCGCGCACCTGCGTGGCACGTGGCCTTATTTACATAATATTCCCATTAAGACAGAATTATGACTAGAGCGCACCTGCGTGGCACGTGGCACAGGCGCACACCTGCGTGGCACGTGGCCTTATATACATATTATTCCCATTAGAATACGATTTATGATCTGAGCTCACTCCCCCTCCCATAAGAAGTGCCGCGTAGCCTCATTAGCATATTATTCACATTAGCATACGATTTATGACCCGTAACTTAGGTTAAGAAGTGCCGCGTAGCCTCATTAGCATATTATTCACATTAGAGTACGATTTATGACCCGTAACTCAGGTTAAGAAGTAGCCAGGCGAACACCTGCGCGACGTGGGTGGTCCTGGGCTCACTCCCGCTCCCATAAGGAATACATGGGGTGTTTTGGTCCGGGGTTCTGGCTCACTCCGGTGTAAGACATCTACTTGCCATATCCCGTATATCCCTTCCAAACCATTACCCTTTCGGATAGGAGCAATACACCCTCCACCACACACTTTTAGTGAATCGCGGAGTAATAATAATAAAGTAAGATCGTAATCTTTCACGGCATTATATATTAATAAATTTCTCTCGGGCTTCCAGCCGTGTTAAGATGTTACATTTTTGGGACGTTTCGAAGGCGTCCAACTCTGCCTTAATGATTGATATTTGGTTGAGAATGAAGGCAGAGTTGGACGCCTTCGAAACGTCCCACAGATGTAACATCTTAACACGGCTGGAAGCCCGAGAGAAATTTATTAATAATAATAAAGGTCACTGATTCGAGTTCTTCTGCGCATATGGTTGCTTTTGAATGAGTGTAGTGTTCGTCTTGTGTTGACTTCACAATAGAGTTCCACATTACCTCAACAAAGGCTGACACAATAGCCAGCAGGTTAAATGGTCAAAGGCACGGAAGGTCATAAAATATTTACATCAGCAGATGGAGGCATGTCAATTTTCAATAACGTGCACACGTGCACTTCCAGTTTTTTTTTTCCATCTTTTAAATAGCTTTATTATCACGGAATATTGATTAATTAATTTTGTAATCAAATTGTGGAAGTAGAACATTACAAGACGCAATGAGGGTATGCTGAAGTTAAAAATCCTCGAGAAGTAATTTTCAGAAATTTTTAATGACCTATATATATTAGTTCAATGTTATTTTTCAACATTTTCATCGGTCTTCTAATTATGATGAAGTAACTTTAATATGTTATATAAAGTCGTTTCTGTTACTTTCGGCAAATGACTGTCACTGTATTTGTAGGTGCTCTTAATTCGAAAATGGGTATATTTCGTGTACGGATGGTCATATTCAAAAATTTTATTAGAGCTAAATCTACTGAACAAGTGTTCTTCACTTCCTCAGAGCCACTGGTAAATAAACACTTCCTCGAAACGTTCGTCGGACGGTTACTTCCTCCTTGCGTCGAACTGTGCAAGCAGGAAGATCTTCTTCTTACGAAATAACCACGCATAATGTTAAAGAGATTAAATCTTATACACTCAACTGAAATTAAATACCCCTCCCGTGTGCACTAAAGAGCTTCACTATAGTACGGCTACTTTCCAAATTTTTTATCCTAATACGTGTTTAGAACTCATCCATGCTACTAGTTGGCACCAAACAAGGAATATTTTTTTTGTGAGATCAGGTGGACCAGCGAGATATTTTTGAAGGAATTCAATTGCCTTTTGGTTCAAAAAAAATGTCTTTAAATTTTTAATGGCATCCCTCCCGATATCCATTCATCCAGCTAAACCGTTTTGTGTGTTTATCCTGTGTACTAATGTATTTCCAAATGCTTTCTTGCTCATACAATTGAAAGACGATACAAGACATACCACAATACCTACTTTAACACCCATGCCTCTGACCGGAATCGCACCAGTGACCGAGAGTCCCTGTAACGCCCAAGCCATCCCATCCGGAAGGACAGGGGTTGAAATCTTCGTGTATCCATCCGTATTTCGGTATTGCATGATTAATCGAAATCACTCCGTGAGTGTTGGGATGATTCTCTGGTATGGCCAAGGCTGAATTCCTTCCCGAAACATGCCCCAAGTCCTTTTCTCTCTATAATGATTTCCACGTCGACCAGCCCTAAAACAACACCGAACTAGAGACTCTCCACATGTGGAAATAGCACTCTAGTCCTTTCGCTACCATGTTCGGCCGTTGAATAAGATAAATCCAACAAGGAAAAGGTCTAAAACACACCACAGTGATGTAATTATTTTATTTGAGCAATTATGTTTTGCTTCTAGCTTTACATCTAATCGAGGTCATTAGAGGCAGGAAAGGACTGGGGACAAGTAACGGGGAGGAATTCGTCCATGGCCTTTTGAAGGAACAATCCCTGCATTCGCCTGGGGTGATTTGGGGAAACCATCTAAAACGTTTACCTGGATGGCTAGATTGGTATTCGAACCCACGACCTCCCGAAAGCCGGATACCACATACCCACCACGTTATTTTTTTTTTTTTATTTTTTTTTTATTTTTTTTATTTTTTTTTTTTTTGTCTTCGTCATATCTTCGGCGGTAATGTGATATGAATCCTGACAGTATTGGAAACTAGGATCGGGTAAGAATTTCAGTCACCGCTTTTTGAAGGAACTTTTCTGGAGTTCAGCTGGAGAGATTTACGAAAATCATGGAACCCCGACGGGGTTTGAATTCGCGGCCTCCCGAATGCCAGGCAATAGTGTTACCTATAACCCATCGGGCTTGGACGGCAGGAAATAAAGCTTGACAGAAAATTTTATAGAAGTATCAGTGTTAGTTAGAAACAAAGAGAGAGATGATAGTTTTACTACTTCCATCTACCAGATTTAAAATGTGGAACCGGTAATTCACATTGCAGACGGATTTATTTACTGTTCTTAATGATTATTATTACTACTAAAACTGTTGCTACTGCGTTCATGTTTAGCTTACCTTCTAAATATGGTATGATGAAAACAAAATTAAGATGTTAATATTCCGCACCATTTAATTTTTTATTTATATTTCGTGACTTAGTTTACCATTAGAGTTCTTTCGTGAATGCTCTTTCTACTTACCCTTAACCTTTGTGTGTATTTGTCACACGCACAGTTCTATAACGCTGCAGCGTTAGAAAGTGTAACTAAGTCCATTCAAACTCTTATTGGTTTTCCGTGCGTAATTTAGCGATTTTTTTTCTGTATTCGCCATGTAATTTGCGTTTGCTAGCGAATTGTTAACTGTTTATTGGAGGAAAAAAAAAATTCGCAACGGTTATCAAAATTACGAAAAAAGTGTTACCATCTCTCCAGAATTAATCAATTTGGTTATTTAAACAATTATTATGACTAAAATGGTGATATTCGTGATTATTTTTACTGCAGAACTCCGAACTTTCCTCTGAGCGTCTGCGAGTTTCTTGCTGCGTGGGCTCATTTTTTTAGTCTTGGGTAAAGTGCTGGGTATGAGAGGTCTATTTTATCATGAATTTAGTGTACCACCTACTAGTTATGCTGTCCCATGCGGTATTCGTGTCTAGAACGAAGCATAATCGAAAGGCGAGGGGTCTCTCGAATTCTGTCCCCGACTGTACATTCGATAGTTTTTCTTCGTAAACTAGAGTCTATAATTAAATACTCTTTTTGTGTTATGAGTTCTTTGTGGATATGATCTCATTAATATCGCGTAAGAGGGAACGCTTCATCGCTTACGAAATTGAACGGGAAATCGTTGGTATTTTCATCACTTCGTACCTTTACAGGCAAAAGCTTTGATTTATAAATTTAATTTTTTAAATCATCGTCGCCTCGCTCAGATCACACGAGTAACTGAAGTTCCAGAGATTTGAGTAGCGTCGTGTGCGAACATTGGTCAGTAACTAGTTAGCAATTTCACTCTGAGTTCACTCTCGTTTCCTTTGAGTAGCGTCGTGTGAGAAGGGCCATACAAGCGAGGTTCAGGACTGCAACATGGCCTCGTTGCACCTCCCCTATACACTGTGGTGGCACCTTAGGGGACATCCATTAATTACGTAAGCTCAAATAAGGGCGGGGGGGGGGGCGTTCGCCGAAATCTCACCAAAGGGGGAGGGTCGACGGAAATCTAAATGCTAGGACGATCTCACCACAGGGGGGGGGGGAGTTCTGGATTTGCGAAAATACACCTCACGTAATTAATGGGTGCCCCCTTAAAGCGCACAGCCACACTGAATATAAAACAAACTTTTATCGTTTAATTTTTTTTCGGATACAGATTTTAAACTCAAAGATTTATAGAAAGTATCGTATGTATTTGTCCGTGAACAATTCGGAGCTTTTCATCAGCATTGTGCCCTGGTACCGTAAAAAAATAACGTGGAGCCGCATGTAGCATTATCATATGCAATACAGAAAACGAACAAGCTGCGTGGAGGAGCATTAGACACCCAGTGAATTTGTAAACATCCTTCACGGAAGTTGAGCCACACCTGCTAACCACAAGTAACAGCTTTTGCGGCAAGCGCTCACAAAAGACGAAGGCCGTTCGTCCACTGGGACCGAATTTCGTCTGAAATATAATGAAGAAAAAACTTGTTCACCATTCGGCCGAATACCTCGGACTGATCCCATTTCAAAGGGATCGGTCCGTCATTCGGCCCGCAGTTCGTGTCCAGTGGACGCGTGACAATGCCTTTATCTTTTTTTTTTCTTTTTTTTTAAATATGGCCTTCGGTTTTTGCGACCATTTAGCCAGCTCCAATTTGTTTTTGCATCAAATGCTGTATCAGGGTTTCATTATGATACTGTAAACACTACAGTGAGAACAGCACAAAACGAACACAACACTTATTAAAACAACCCATGTCCGAGGCCGGACTCGAACCGGCGGCCCTTGCAATGAGAGGCCAGCGTGCTAGTCCCTACACTGCCAGGGCCGGCACGCCTTTACCTATCTC
>CM061914.1:49056717-49078238 GCA_031002005.1 Vandiemenella viatica
TAATAAGATAAAATCAAACCAGTGACACGCAAGACAAGCATCAGTTAAAAACGGCGTGAGGCAAGGTTGTAGTCTGTCCCCGGCCTTTTGAAGGAAGCATCCTGCATTCGCCTGAGTGATTTGAGGAAACCATGGAAAACCGAATTCTGGATGCCCGGAGGGATTCAAACCGCTGTCCTCTCGAATGTGAGGACATAACGTTAGCCGGTTCAACACCACGTTCGACGAAATGTAGCAGAAATGATACCTATACCAGTAGATTAAATATATAATAATAAAAAAATAAAAAATAGGATCGAATACAATTTGAGAAGTAAGTGAATTCTGTTACTTATGGTAGGAAGAAAAAATTACAACCGATGGCCGAAGCAAAAAATGAGGTTAAAAGCAGAATAGTACTAGCATAAAAAAAAAAAAAACAGCCTTCATGAAAAAGAGAAATCTTTTAGTTTCAAATATTGATCTGGGAATTAGAAAAGACTTTTTAATACTCTATGTGTGGAGCACAGCACTTTATGGTAGCGAAACATGGACTTTAGGAATACCGGAAAGAAGGAAAATTGAAGCATTTGAAATGTGGTTCCTGCAGAAGAATGCTGAATTGTACAGTACTTTTTATCATAAGAGTATTTTCAGTACGAATGAATAAATGCTCTTCATACACGATGTTCAAGGCATGCTGTCATTGATACGGTGGCAGACGCATAAAGAGATATATATTAAAAAAATACTTCTACCTTATTCGTCGAAAAACAAATTATGATTGTCCCATTGGTAGCTGTTTGAATTACATGTTAATGTGGACTGTGATCGGCGGACAGCGGACATTACACTCCAGATCGTAGTGCATGAATTAGACTGACAAAGCGATTTTAAAAACGTCTGGTGTAAGGAAACGAGTTTCTTAGAAGGTGTTTTTTTTTCCCTCTCCGCAAGCTGCGCGGGGGTGACACACGCCAGTTTTTATGTGTGGCGTCGTCCCGCCTCCTAATGAGATGTAGGGACGAAGAGTCGCACAGACCGATTTAAAAAAATCTCTGTTAACTCTAAGAAAACCGTATCTTTCGAACCACTGATCCGATTTAATTGAACTAAACACCATTTTAATACTCAGAAAATTTTGATACTAATCGACACGTCACATGATAGTGACAAATTAAAATATGTAATACATTATAAAATATAGAACCAGGACCACAGAATAAAAAGAAAAAGTGAATATTATACCGCATTTCGATTGAAGTTGAGGTTTTACTCTGACCCGTGACATTTAGACGAATTATGACTAGAGCGCACCTGCGTGGCACGTGGCAGTGGCGAACACCTGCGCGGCACGTGCGCGGCGGCCGGCTGCAAGGGGAGCGATAATTAATGGCCTTGTAGACAGGTGTTGACATGACTAATGGCTTCCGCCTGCGCGACTGGCGAACACCTCGCGCACGTGCGCGGCGGCCGGCTGCAAGGGGAGCGATAATTAATGGCCTTGTAGACAGGTGTTGACATGACTAATGGCTTCCGCCTGCGCGACTGGCGAACACCTGCGCGACGTGGGTGGTCTGGCGGCACGTGCGCGGCGGGGGGGGAGGGGGGGAAATCCAAGATGGCGGCGCACCGGCCTTAGAGCACTACTCTTTCCCGTCTCTAAAGACCTCAATGTTAAAAAGAGACGTAAAGCAGTTAAAAAAAAACCAATCTATGTATCAATTCTGTGACGCTTTAGCTATAAGGGCTGTAGCAACCAGTCACGAATCGAGCTGATCTCCTCTGCACCCTCTCCACTGAGTCGATCAGGCCCTTGCGATACGGATCCCAAACTCCACAACAGTATTCCTTATGCGGACGCACTAGTGTTTTATAGGTGTTCAAACCTCGGTACCAGCGTAAAACACACGCTTTCAGCGTTCAACTAGGCGAGTTAAGATATCATACCCACGAGTTCGTAGCGAGTCGCCGAAGCGATCACTTCCTCGTTGGCTCAGTGAACGTGTCTTGTGTTTCCTGTTTAGAGTGAATTTGGTGTGGAAAGTTTTTGCGTAACCAGTGAAAAGAAACCAGCTTGAAGACAGGGCAGCCCATACAGTGCATCCTCATCACCCACCGGAGGGCACCCTCCCTACGGCGTGGAAATGATTGGCGGCCAGTATGGGGAAGGCGGTGGAGCGACTCCGCCCCCGACGACAGCAGACGTGTCAACTGGAGTAGCTGCAGTCGGAGCGGCAGTGGTTCAAGCAGTAAGTACTGTCAGTGCAAGTGATGTGGAGAGCGAAAGTATGGAATATAATTTGGAAAATGCCGAAAAGGAAGGCACTAATTTTAGAAAGCGGCCGATAGAACCAAGTGTAGAACTTGTAGCAGACAAGAGGAAAATTGTCAGTTCGGACCTCAGTTATGAATCCGTCTCAACAAGAAATAACATGGGGCTAGTTCCGGAACAACAGCAACAGAGTGTAAGGCATAATAGTAATCAGGCACTATCTGATAACAATAACAGTAGACCTCATCGTTTTTATAGGCAGTGGGACAATGGCCCATTTATTCTTTTTATCGAGAGTAAGAATAATAGTATTGGTAAGCTCCACCCAATGTCTGTGGGAAAGTTGCTTCATTTATCAATCCCGGAAATAAAAGGGAAAATTTTGAACATTAGCTACTCGGGTAGAAACAGATTAAGGATTGAAGTAGGTAATGCAAATATTGCTAATAACATAATAAAATCATCAGGAAAAATCGGTAAGGACTTAGAAATATATATCCCTAACCACCTAATTTACAAACAGGGGGTAATAAGAGGAGTACATCAAAGTATTACAATGGAAGAACTGGTAGCAGAAGTTCAATCGCCGGTCAAGGTTATTAATGCCCGGAGAATGAACAAAACAGTGGTACAAAATAAAGAAAAACGGATAATTAACCTACAAACGTGTGTATTAACGTTCGATAGCCAAACTATCCCAAGGTATGTGAATATCCACGGGGCGAGATGTGAAGTGACACCCTTCTTCCCGTCGGTTAAAATATGCTATAACTGCTATAGGTATGGACATATTAGTAAACAATGTCAGGGGCAAACACGTTGCATTAAGTGCGGTGGGACACACCCTGATACACAGTGCATAACTCAAGACATTAGGTGCTTTTACTGTGGGGGAGCACACTATGTCACGGACCGAACATGCCCGGAGTACAATAGACGTAAAAATATTCAAGAAGTTGCTACTAGAAATAACATTTCCCTAAGGGAAGCGGAAGCTACCTTAAACAACAGAACATATGCACAAGCAGCCTCAACATACGAGAGAGAAAAGGCGATATTTCGGCCCACTGTAGTACCAGACGCGGGAAGTTACATCGACTTCCCGCAGATAAAGCTGAGTAGTGGGACAACAGCACCAACAGCACAAGAGATGGGAAATGGAATAATTAGGATAGCAACTGGGCCAACTCAATACCTCAGTGGAGATTCTATACAGGTCCAGGAAGATTTAGGAGAGGATCCGACTGAGTCCCAGCTGATACCAGACAAAAGAAAACAACAATCTGATTTAACAGGGTTTACACTGGGTACAGCACAACTAAACAACAACGGAGATTTGGCCGGGAGTAGATCGGCGCTCAAGGAAACCCAACAGCGCGGTAACGCACAGGATTATCGACAACTTTGGCTCTACCCAACACAAGTGCCAGTTACACCCATAGCCCAAAACCCATATCCTCCAAGGATGCAGGGGATAACGAATTATCCCAATACTACAAACGGGAAAAGCAGGCTAATTGAAGAAATTTTTAATCTTATCATGATAGTAACGAGACATATAAAAGACAGTGGGTTAGAGACACTGCAACTGGATGAAATTAGGAAATCTATCGAATTAATAGTACAACCAAATTATCCATAATACCAACTATGCAGAGGACAGGTGATATAAGACAACTACATGTGATTCAGTGGAACGCCCGAAGTGTTAAGGCCAAATGGAATGACCTCACCAATTTAATGAGTGAATGTAAAGCAAATATCGCTATAGTGTCAGAAACATGGTTGACAGAAGATACTAGGATAAGAGACAGACAATATAAAATGTTTAGAAAAGATAGGGAGGACGGATATGGTGGAGTAGCAGTCATCATAGCAAAGAATATAGTAGCGGTGCCCAAAACACTGCAGTGCAGCAACGACAACATAGAAATCATATCGGTGGATGTGCTGAATCTGCATCAGATCAGGAATGTAACAGCTATTTATGTGCCCCCCCATGTTGGAACTCATGAAACTGAATGGAGCCAAATTTTCTCCCAACTCCCGGATAAAAGTATTGTAGCAGGAGACTTCAATGCGCACAGTAAGATGTGGTACGATGAAGTAACGGATCATAGAGGCGAAGAGTTAGCAAAAGCAATATGTCAATCGGATTTAGTGGTACTAAACACGAAGACCAATACCCGCATAGGAACACCATCCCAAAGACCCTCCTCGCCGGATATATCATTGGTATCGGCAAGAATGGCAATGAAATGCTCGTGGGTAGCAATGAATGACACACTGGGTAGTGACCACAGAGTGATCAAAATCTCCATAGAGTCGCAGCCTAACATTACGGCTCAAAATAGGATGGACGGTCTCGAACATACGATAAACTACAGACATATTGACTGGCACAAGTATCAGCAAGAAGTTTGCAAAAGGTTGCTCAAATATCCTGGCATAACAGATCCGCAGGAAAACTATAACTGGTTTACAGAAACCATCAAAGCAGCGGCGAAAATTAGCGCGCCTGTTATGAAACACGGTGGTGGCGATGCACATAAAAGGAAGCCATGGTGGACTCCAGAATGTTCGAAAGCGGTGGCAAGGAGAAGATTAGCCCTCAAAACATATCGTAAGAATATGACGTACCAAAACTTTATCAATCTTCGGAAGATAGCAGCACAAGCGAGCAAGACCATTAAGAAAGCGAAGAAAGATGGGTGGGAAAAGTTCTGTTCGGAATTAACCGGAGACATCTCAACACAAGAGCTATGGAAAAAGGTTAGATGGTACAAAGAACCAAAGCTAAGTGCTGAGAGCATAAGAGTAAATGAAGAAACAGCTGAACAATTTATGGATAAAATAGCTCCAGCTACGGTAGAGGACGCACCGCTGGTAGTTGCAGATAGCAGCGAACCTTTAATACATAATAACAGCAACCTAGATAGACCCTTTACCCTGACAGAGATGGAAAACAGCCTAAAAGAGAAAGATACAGCTCCAGGGATAGATCAAATATCATACTCAATGTTGTATAATCTACCCCATAGTGGCAAAGAACTGTTACTGACAATACTAAACAATTTATTCAGGCAAAGCGAAGTACCACATCAATGGAGGAGAATTAAAATCACTCCGGTACCCAAAAACGGAAAGGATCCTAAATTATATACATCGTACAGACCCATATCACTGATATCATGTGTTTGCAAATTGATGAATCTGATGATAAAACAGCGAATGGAATGGTATGTCGAACACCGGGAACTCCTAGCAAATCGTGTGATGGGGTTCAGAAAGGGATATAGCACTATAGATGCAATAGCCACATTAATAACAGATATACAAATAAGTAACAGTTACAACTCGTACCTTTAGCTGCTTTCCTGGATATACAAAATGCATACGGACAGGTCGACATTACGGAACTGGTAAAGGTGATGCTGAAATGCGATATCCCAAAAACAATAGTACAATGGTGTACGAATTATCTTTCACTAAGGATCCTGGAGCTTAGGATGTACAGGGGAGAGGTAATAGTTAGACACGTCTTCTCTGGTTTACCGCAAGGAGACCCCCTTAGCCCACTATTGTTTATTATTTATATGCACAATGTGTTCAGCAAGCTGAGTAGATCGATTTTGTACATACAGTACGTTGATGATGTGGTGGTATACGTAAGAAATAGGAAGAAAGAAAAGGCAATACGAGATTTACAAAATGGCCTAAACAGTATGACAAATGCTCTGCAAGAAAAGAAGATGGAACTGTCACCTGAAAAAAGTAAGCTAATGGTATTTACAAGACACAGAGACACAGAGGATGTTAGGATAATACTCAACGGTAAAGCTCTTACCGCAATACACCAAGTGAAATTTTTAGGGATGTGGGTAGATATGAGATTAACATGGAAGAAACACGTAATGGAGTTACACGGCCAAGCAATGAAACGAATTAACATCCTGAAAGGGATAGCTAGTAATCATTGGGGAGCCGACCCAACAGTGTTACTGCGCCTGTACAGACAACTAATACGTAGTAAAATGGACTATGGGTGCATGCTATATGATGCAGCTACTACATCAACCCTAGTCAAACTAGACCGCTTACAATCATTGGCATTACGCATAAGTGGAGGATTCCTACGTACAACCCCCATTAACGTACTTCAGATGGAAACAGGTACACCACCGCTCTCACTCCGACGAAGTATGCTTTCCAGACGTTTTATCTTGAAAGTCAGAGCTATGATCAACCACCCACTAAATTGGAAGCTAGGGGCTTTTAGCCAAATTATGTATAGGAAATACTGGAGAAAAAAGGCAACCCCAATTACAGTTAAAAATTACAATGAAATGAAAGAATGGCCAATAAAACAACATAAAATGAATCCAGCGTTTATAGGGGATACGTGGCCCCAAATAATCGAGGTCCAAACACATGAAAGGATAGGCAAGCTAGGAGCCAAGAAAACAGATAATATTACGATAGATCTTTGTAAGACGACGTTACAAACCCTGAATGAGAAATGGAAGACATGGAATAAAATTTACACGGATGGCTCCAAAATCACAGGCTCAAATACGAGCGCAGCGTTCTACGAAGAAAAATCAGATGTTGGAAAAGCAGTTAAGCTACCGGTGGATATGTCAGTGTTCTCAGCGGAGCTATATGCAATATTAGAAGCCATTAAATATGCACTGGAAACAGGGGAAGAAAAGATTTTAATCTGCTCCGATTCACTAAGTTCACTATTATGTTTAAAAAATGGTCCAAAAGGGAAAACAAAGAACCATCTAGTATATGACATCATAAATGAGCTAAGCAAAGCACAACAGTTAAAGAAGAAAATAGAATTTCAGTGGGTACCGGGACATGTAGGAGTAGTGGGGAATGAAAATGCTGACCGCCTTGCAAGGGGAGCAAAGGAACATGAAAACATCGATGGCAGGGTACCATATAGAGACTTACTAAGTAAAATCAGAAATCTACAGATGAAGGAGTGGGAAGAAGTAGGGGAGGTCCAATTCAGAACCAAATGTGCATGGTACCATGCAATACAACACAGCATACCGAAAACAGCCATGGTTTAGTGTAAAGGCAAGTAGGAAAGAAATAACAATGATAAACAGATTGCGATCAGGCCACGTTATGCTAAACTCCAAAAAATTTATACTAGGTTTGACAACATCACCGAACTGCGAGCATTGTGGGGCATATGAAGACATAGTGCATCTTGTGGTGGAATGCCGCAAATACAGCGAACACAGGAAATCAATCTTACAGAAAGACGGAGGCAATAAGATAACAGACTATGAGAGCCTACGACAATTTCTAGGGAATCCTACGGTAGATAAGATAAAACAACTATGTAAATATATATCTAAATGTAATAGGAAAATATGATGTATTATAAAGGAACGTAGTATATTTCATATCAAATGGACTAATTTTGTATGTTTGTGGGATATGGATATGTAAATATATGTATGGGTATAGATATGTAAGTGTTCGTGTATGCGCCCATGTAAGAGTGTATATATGTAGATATGAGAGCTACTTTGTACAAGAGAACACAAATTAGTCTTTAAGGAATTTTTGTTGTGAGCAGGGATATTAATAGTTCTTTTCAAAATAAATAAGGTATCTCTTATAATATTTCTCGATTAGAACTATTGTTATGAGGAAACTATCAAGTTTTCCAAATCCAGTACAGGATGATAGGAAAATGTTTGTGTGGAGAAATAATGTATTATAAACAAATGTACATTTCTGAATATCAATTAGGTTTTTGTATGGTATATATAAGGACTTAGATAGACAAATTAATTACAAAAGATAGAAAGCGGGCGAAAAAATTAATTTTTGGATACCCCTGTTTGTACGATGTAATGGGTATCATGTATATGCATAATATAAAATGTATAGGTAATATGTAAAAATTTTATTTCCTTCCAACACTAAATAATGATATAGGGATTATATGTTATTATTAAAGATAGAAGGATAAAAGTAAGAGAAATATGTAAAAGTTTTTATTGCTAATTGTGTCTTAAAATGATGGCCAAACAAGAGTTGATTTCTATGCAAAATGTATTAATGTCAACTGAGCAAGAATGTATTTCTGTAATTTGGTCAAAAATGTAACATTGTTAGCTGGTCAATATTGGCGAAAGCCAAGGACCAAATAATAATAATAAAAAAAAAAAAAAAGATATCATACCCATTCTTCTTCGGAAATCTCACGTTAGGGAGCCTCCATAAATTACATGGCTCTGTGAAAAGGAGGAGGGGTCAGGTAGAATACTACGCTAGGCTACGTGGGAAAGGGGTGGGGGGAGTTTCCGAGCCAAGCTTCGTAGCTTTTCGTTCATTTTAAATGTCACAGGTCAAGTAGGGTACAAAATATGCAACAGCATATGGATCCCCTATATACTGGCAGTGCTATACATGCTTGTGACTTGAAGTCTTAAGGCATTTGGAAGACAGGAGGTCGGCGCTTTTGAACTAAATGACCGTCAATGAAATACGTTGCTCCGTCTACATCCCTTCTCTCCCCCGCGTTTATTTCCTATTAATTCCAGAAGACATTTTGTACTGTTTTCTCTTGTCAGACTATCGTAAATTATATACGGAGATAGTTAAATGATAAAAATAAATATACACATGTTGTTGTGTGTTCTGTACCTTATTTTAACTGTGAAAAATAATACGAATAAAAAGCTATGTGGCTTGACTCCCCCCTCCCACCCAGCCCCGCGTAGTTTTCCACCCAACCCCTCCCCCCATGACCGAACCACGTAGTTTATGGACGCTCCCTAATCAATACGCGATGGCATAGAAACGATAAACACGCAGGATTTTCCTCGCCAGTGCTAGTTGCTACTGTTTTGATGGGTTTTTTTTGATAATAATAAAACTGTATCACCCTCGTATCACCACATAGCTATTTGATAAAACAATTCTAATTTTGTTCTTTCAAATGGATTTCAGTGCATCTTTAATTATATTTCACCCTGAAGGTGTTACTTCAAAGTGAGGCGTAAATTGTGCTGTGCGATAAACTTCGTGAGGCTTATAGAAATTGTTCTTCCAGAGAGTTTTCAGTATGCAAAACAGAGTCAGTATACATGAATTTTTTTAAGCAGGACCAGGTTGCCTGGTAGTACGGAAAGAAAGGAGACAGAACTGTAGCAAATAAACAAAAAAATTCAGCTCTTCTTAGGTTTTTTTTACGCAGCGTGTATAGTTTGTTCTGTTTTATAAGTTATTAAACAACGATGAATGAGATTAGAAGAGCGTTTTCAGTAAAACTTCTAGAAGAAAAGGGTCCCTGGGTGTACCTGAGAATAAGGTTTTCTCAGTAGTTGATCATATGCAGGAGTGGATAGTATCCTCATTTCATTCATAATATTTATAATTACAGAAAAGCTTATAAAGCAAGTATGGGTCGTATTCATACTGTACAACATAATTTTGACGATAGTCTGATAAGAGAAAAAAGCACAAAATGTCTTCCGGAATTACAGTAATAGGAAAAAGCTACGTGCCACACAAGGGGGAAGTTGGGGGGTCAAGGCGAAAACCACGTCAGACTACAGAGGGTGGGGGTTCAAAAAGGAGACCAAAACGGTGCCACGTAGTTTATGGACGCTCCCGTACATAAGCTGATTAACCATAAATCACAACTGCAAACAGCTTTTGCGATTTGCAAACAGATTCCATTAAGCACTATCCTTAGTTAAGATCCTTGTAAACAGGAAATACAGATCAAGTTTAAAAAATACAAAATACAGGAGAAAAATGCAATCAACAGAAAGAGTACAAAGCTACCGATAGCATCATGTGATTGTGATGTGAATAAAGGAACCAGTGACAATGATAACGACCATTTTTAATTTGGCAAAGAAATGTCTTCGTACGTCGCAGCAAACTAATTTTTCTGCGTCAACGTGCGGCGCCTTATCTGGCTGCAGTTGTCTCTTTCATTGGTATTTGTATCAGACGACCTTATCGCAGAGAGAACAAAAGCAAGCAGTGACGGTGAGCAAACAGCCGGAAGACGCCTGGCACTGCGCTGGTGCCAACATTCTACTTTGCTGCTTCGATTCACGACGATTCATAGAAAGTGTACCAGATGTGTTGAATATTATATTTTATTGTTATATATGCAGTATACGCAGAAATACACCGGTACATTTTCTTGGAATCTATATGGTTTCTTTATTTATTGATTTTAATGACATTTGGGCCGCAAGCCACTCATCTCGTTTTTCATTTTATCATCACGTATAAATAATTCATCCAATTGTATTAGATTCCGTAAGAGTGCTCAATTTTGAATGCGCCGTATGCCAGTGTCACAGACCGGACTCGAATAGCCGTTTCCTATAAGTCGGCTAAAATGCTATCCCTGACACTGTAAGTTCTTAAGGCTCAATTCAGGTAGGTCCATTGACCTATGCCGCCCGGACGCTGCCCTGCAACAATGAGTCATGTTCACACTGTCTGAGCGTATTTTGGAAATGGTCGTGCACCGGATTTCCAAAATCCAAACGGAAGACTAACTGCCGACAATATCTTTCTCCTGATACCATGTTGGCCGTCTTGCAAGTGGAGATTCCTATAAGATTCCAGGGCTGTATTTAGGCAAAGGATACCTAGGCTGTAGCCTAGCGGCCCACACCACACACACACACACACACACACACAAAAACATATTTAAAGAAAGTAACCTCTTTCCGAAACGGTTTTAGCAGCGAAAGTTCTTAAATGCTCGTGCAAACCGAAAATTGTTCGCACATGCGAACGGGTGTACTGTAAAATAACATTTCAGTCCACCTATACCGAAAAGTAACAACTTTGCGGCTCAATGGGAACTTATACCCCTTGTAACATAAGGTGCATACTGTGGTCGAGGCAGTGCTGCCACCTTAAGAAAACAAAAACCGCTAGACCTGGTCTCAAAAGTCACTAGATGGTGGGATATTTAGAACTAAAATCTTCGCTACAAATCGCTAAAAGAAAAATGATGGGGTAAGTAATATAAAAATATTTTAATAATTAGTATTTTCATTAAATTAAAGATAACATTGTATTAAAAATCAACATCAAATTTCTTCAATCGGCATTTCTTCTTCGTCAAAGTGTCTATCGTTGGAGTTGCATAACTTGCAGATGTGGAAGGATGAGATGAATCGTCAGTCTTAGATTTAAAAGAGTATTTAGCATCTTTATCAATTGCAGCAATCACATCAGCCGGAAGCTCGTAACTGGAGCAGTTTTTTTTCACAATTTTTAACTGATTCCTTATAAAAAAGAATACTATCAAGAGTATTTACAGCTATCCTATATCTCATATTGTTCACTGTACTGAAAATCCTTTCTACTGCAAGTGAGAAAGTGATAGGATATGGCTAAATCAGATAACTCCAGAAAAGTATTTATTCTAGCAGAATTCTTGTATTGCGTAAGCCATATTCCGTTTTCAATGCATTATGTACGCCATTATTTATACGAGTCATGACAGAGGCAATACCTTCCCCAATTCCAATCAAGATTCTCTGCAAGGTTGAATATGACTAAAAATCGCCAAATATTTTTTTAGCGATAACATGTTTAAGAATATTGCTTTCGAGCTTCGAAAATCACTAAATCTAGTGACAAAATCGCAAAGGTGGCAACATTGGGTCGGGGCGAATGAATGTAGATTGAAACCACTGCAATACGAACTAAAATTCCCTAGCCTTCATGTCCGGAAGGTTAGGGGAGATAAAAAAACATTTTATATAGAACTAAACAGCGAGTCGAGGGAGGTCCAAGTTTATTTGAAAGTAAGTATTTAAACAATTACATTCATTTATAGTTGAAATAGGCGTTCTTAGAATTCAACATTAATTCTATTTTTAATTAATTTTTGTTTAATTTGTTGTTTTAAGTCACTTTTTATTTCTTTTAAAACTTTATTTCAGCATTCAGGAATCTCAATCGCTTGGTGTGATGCCATCTAAACACAGTTTAGTCAGTGTTCCTGTTGACATGACTGTGAAGAATCAATATTGTGTTTTTAATATTTCTCTTTTGCGTGCTTTGGTAATCTTAACCATCTTTTACCGTTTGTTTTATCTTAATACGTAGATTGTAGATCAACTCTTTCATATTGTTATTAAAACATTTTTGGAGTTTGTAATTCCGCAGGTTTTTGTTGAGGGTGTTCGATTACAACAACCAACTACAATATTTGTCTATCGATCATCAATCGAAAAGTTTACAGTGGGAGCATCACTTTGTTAACATCGTTCATTTCAGTCCCGGAAACGACGCAGAAAGCACGTTTCGATTCATCAGTAAGTTATCCTCGTATATTTTTACTATAATTACATTATCCAGTATTTTGCATTTAAAGGTATATTAATTTAATAATAAGTAATCGATATTGCTTTATATACCATTGTATACCTAGGGACCTACAGATCCTAAAGGGCCCGCACACAGTTATAGGTTACTCTAGGTACCTACAGATCCTAAATGCATTCCTGCAAGAGTTTAATGTATGTCTTCAAACTTAGGATGTAGTTGATATTATATTTTGTACAAAGTGTGAGACCATCATATTTTTCTGTTAAAAAGACACATTAAAGTAAATTGTTTAGCAGAAGTTAAACAGCTCAAGTAAAATACACATTGAGAAGTTTGTAAAATACGAATACATCGGAAAATAACATCCTATGGCTGGACAGGGCCGGTGTTAGGGGGGGGGAGGGGGGTAAGCGGGTCAAATGTACCGGGGCCCGCCCGTCCGATGGGGGGCCAGGCCACCGGCTATAGGGGCTCCCCACTCAACAAGTAGTAGGGCTTTTAAAAAAAGTCACCGATGAATTGGCCGACGGCCCCTAACTGGTTACGTCACTGCTAAGAACGCTTACCCCGAGCCCCAAAATCCTAGCGCCCGCCCTATGGCTGGATGCTAGCTATCAGAAGAAACCGTACGTTCCGAAGCGCAATTACAGTCAGAATGTAGTTGCTGAGTTAGAATTTCGTGAGTCTGAGGCGTTTTTCAGAGGGAGAAAGACTTTCTGTATCGGTTGCTTAACTGAGGGAGCCTGAGGAGTTGAAGCCAGACCACTTGTTTCCTGCTTTAACTTTTTTCTCTCTTATGGCTTTACGCCTCCCCATCGTCGAAGTCACTAGAGGGGTGAAAGAAATGAGGACAAGAGGCTTTTGAAGGTGTCTTCCTGGTATTCGCCTGGACTGATTTCGAGAAATCGTTGAAAATCAAAATCTGGATGGCTGGACGGGGATTCGAATCTGCGTCCTCCGGAATGCCAAGCTCTAGGTTTGGTACTTACCAACTACCCTAGGTGGACCACTATTATTTCTTTGTCAGGCCTGGCAATGAATCTGCAATGAAATCATCAAAAACATTTAAACTGCTCTCGTTATCGAGTTACTTGCAATAGGAGCAGCAAAGATTCATTCCTGAACCAAGATAATTTTTTCCACTTTTTTCCCCAAAATCCACCTTCTTTAGCTTCCTTGCAAAACTGTTGCTGTATTAATTTTAACTTCTATTTCGGCCACTGAAACTTTAATTTTTTTCAGCTAGCTCCTTAATACAATCTGCTTTACAGTTCTGATTTTATATCCAAACTATAAAACGTTCCAAAAACAACGAGTCACTAAAGGTGCACATATTGAGCATCTGTAAATACTCAAAAAAACTTTCACATTTTGTTTATACATCTGTGTAATCTTGTAAGTATATGTCAAATAATAAATCTGTAGTAATTTGCTGAAATCACTGCAATCATTTTGACTAGCCCTGTACATGATTCCACGCATAAATTGTGTACATGCTACCATTCTCAATTTTCATGGATTAAACTGACTAATCAAGTGAATGTACTCCGTATTCCAAGATTAATAACTGGACTAATAAATGTCTATCGATCAGTGGGTAACTATGGCTAACATTTCCTGATTGTATTTTCCCAATATACTATGGTATTATTTACTTGTCAATATCAAGTAGCCGATAGAATTAAGTATCTATTATTACTTTTCTGAATCAAGTAAATTAAACCACTGCAACTATAACAATACGTGACCTACCCGCCAGTGTGCCGTACACTGGATCAGCGGGACAGGACACGAGCACAGGTCCCCGCGTGCCCACCGCCGTGACTGCAGGTTTTAAGCGGTTTCTCGCAATCCTGTAGGTGAATGCTTGGAGGGTCTCCAGTCTCCGCATCATAAAATACACAAACAAACAAACAAAATACACTTTTTTTTTATGTGGCTTTAGCCATAGGCTAATACAGCCAGTAACATCATATGATTATGAATTACACTTTAAGTACATATGACATACACAGAGAATCTTGAGAACATTTTCTTGCTCGATGCATTGAATATCCCTTTGTTGTTATATTCTATTTTTTGTCTGTATTACACTTGTCATACAGAACGCACAAAGTTGCACGTTTCGCAGACAGATGGCGTCCATTAATTACGTGAAGTGTAATCGAGGGGGGGGGGGGCCGGCAAAATCTCACCAAGGGGAAAGGGGGAGGGGGTCGACTGAAATCTCAAGTGAGGTTTCGAAATTCGTTAAGGACAGTGAAGAAAAAAAAAGCCTATAAATGGCGCAGATGTCGACCTTGGGGGCGGGGTATAACTACCCTCGGAAGCATGAGAGCTAAAAAAAGGCTCAAAAAAATTACGAGGTGATTAGCAGGGGGCGCTCGTCAAAATCTCAGGTCAACTTAGGAGGGGGGGGGGGGTTCGGCCATACCTCACCAAATTTCGCCAGAGGGGGGGGAGGAGGATGTCCGGAAATCCAGAAAAACACCTCACGTAATTAATGGATGCCCCATTAGTCTTCGGACAAGGACTCAGTTCCTCCCCTCTCCCCCCCCACCAGAGCCGAGGGAGAAGGGGTGGTCAGCGGGGTGAAAGTACCCCGACCGACCATGGTGCCTAGCTAAATAGAAACCAGACCCAAGTTTTAAAATTTGCCATTATGATTTTGAACATTTTTTCATTAAAATTTTCTGACTTTATCCCAAAAAAAAGTAAAAGAAATTGTCGAGGAGGGGGGATGGTTATTGGGCCGTCCATTAATTACGTGAAGTGTTTTTTTATAAATTTGGACTCCCTCCCCTCTTCCTTGGTGAGATTTGGTAAGATCCGTTGGGACACACCCTCATCCCCCAATTGAGATTTACCTTATACTTTAATTTTTAAATAATTAAATGTATTTGATATGTTCATATACTTTGCTTCATGCCAACAAATACCTATAAAACGTTAATACTGATATCTTCTATGAGGCGCTAATGACCCCGTCGGTGACGCGCCCTAAAACCCAAATAACAACAACAATAACAATCTTCTATGAACTACATTTTTCTACGGAATAAGAGAAGAAAAAGATGTAAAATGTTGAGATTAGATTTTTATTGACCCCCTCTCCCGTTAAATGTGTTTTTGGTAAGAATTTACCCGATCCCTATTTCAAGATCACGTAATTAAAAACACTCACCCGGGGCCCGAGAATTCTAATGCCGGTCCCGTACCACCTCTCCTCTCATCATTCACTCTTTGTGTTTGATAAGATGGTAGGGTAAAAAATATTTTATGATCCACAAATGATTTTTTATTGAGTCTTAGTAACCAGGGTCGGCGTTAGGGGGGGGGGGGTAAGTGGGTGAAATGTACCCGGGCCCGCCCGGCTGCTAAGGGGACCGATGACCGGATGTAGGGGCCCCCGCTAAAAAAATAAAAGTCGCCCATTTTAGTGTGAGGGAGTGCCTAACCGATGAATTGGCCAAGGGCCCACAACTGGTTAGAGTGGGGGGGGGGGTCGGACCAGATCTCACCAAGTCTCACCAGAGGGGGGGGGGGTCCGAAAATCCGTCCGGAAAAAACAACTCACGTAATTTATGGATGCCCCCTTACGTGACTGCTAAGAACGCTTACCCCGGGCCCCAAAATCCTAGCGCCGGCCCTGTTAGGGAGCGTGCACAAACCACGTGGCTCGGTCCAGGGGGGGGGGTTTGCTGGAAGGCTACGGTGGGCTACGTGGGGGGAGAGGGGGGTTCCGAGCCAGGCCACGTAGCTTTCCTTTCATAACATTTTTCACAGTTAAAATGAGGAATAGAACACACAACAGCATGTGAATATTTATTTCCCTCAGTTAATTATCTTTTTATATAATTTACAATCGTCTGACGAGAGAAAACAGTATAAAATGTCTTCTGGAATCAAAAAGGAAAAAAGCTACGTGGTACGTGGGTAGAGGCAAAAGCCACGTAGGGCTACGTGGGGGGGAGGGGGGGGCTTCACAGTAGGCCAAAATGGAGCTACGTGGTTTGTGCACGCTCCCTTAGTAACTGAATGCTGTCCAGCCAGGACAAACGGATTTTCAACGGCTAAAAATAAACCTAATGAGTAGAGATTATCTGTTTTGAAGATCATTTGTTTATTTTTTGGTCTTCTAACTTCGAATCATTTTAAAATGGCTTAGTGAAATAGTTACATCAACGGTTAATATTTTTTCTTGGAAATTGGCAGATAACAGCCTTTAATTACTATTTCTTGTTAACAGATGGGAATTTTAAGAAACTCGAGAACTGCCAATTATTAGAAACATCGATTTCATCTGGCACATTCCAAGAAATATTCAGTGTTGTTTTTACAAATATATTTCTGGTCAGCTTCGTTGCAGCAACTAACATTCAAAAACGGTCCAGTCCATAAGATTTCATTTTCCCTGCCTTCTTTCTATTAATATTCCACATACCTGAAGAGAAACTGAGCCATATTCTTGCGCTCCGATATCTCTTTGTCTGACCTAGGCCTTTAGGACGTAGACGGAAAACATAAGTTGCAGGTTTCAAATGTGAACAAATTATGTATTTCGTTCACCCAAAACCGAACGTCGTATTTAAAATTATATTCTAGACGCCCATAAAAAATGATAAAAAGGTCGAAAAGATCCTAGCTTGTAATGCATTAATGTTTATGTTAATATAAAACGCTCAGTAGTGGGCTAAGATATTTTTCTGCCTCCCCCCTGAAAATAAAACATGACTAAAAAAAGACGTGAGCGGCTCCCACAGATGTAAATTTTGGACCATTTTTGTTACCATTACTATATCGACCCTAATCTCTGTTTAACCAATAAATACAAAAATGCGTCTAAAATAGTTGCTAACATTAGAAAGACAAGCAAAACTTTCATTTTATGGATAGTTTACCATATAATAATACTATTTTATTGACTTTATTGTAATGAATGGGAATGGAACTTTTTGTAAATTTTACTAGAACTGAACGACTACTCAAGTGGTGATGATACGCCAAAATATCTCAAGCATTGAATTTTGCGCCTGAACTGTCAATTCTCTGTGAAGGTCACTGACGTATGGCACCCTGTATGCGTGAGGTTCGACTAGCAGTCGACCGGTTTTTAAATTGTTATTGCGAAGGAGGCAATTTTCCTGCATATGTGCTTTTGTGAATTGTTATAAGTTCCTTCACTGTTTGAGGTAAATTATTTAGTACCTTACTCATAATTTATTCCAGCTTCTGACTCTCTTATTCACAAATTATGAGAAATTTGCAACTCCGGTATGATTAAAATCAAGTGCTATCTTCTGGTCATGGTCATCACTAGAGAGCGGATTATATGCTTTTGCATGATTGCATATTCATTTGCATATTAAGCCCCTTTTCACCGGTTATTGCCTATTTTACCTAAAACCAAGTGATGATGCATGTTTTCGATATATTTACAATATTTTTCGGTAGTGTAACTAGTTAATAAATAAAATCTTACGTTCTAGCTGGAAAATCTACTAGCAGCACAGCTATTAGTCTACGACGACTCGCTGAAGAACCCACGTTTGGAAATGTAAATAAACTGATTTCATCAACAAAGAAAGCGTTTCTTAAGGCACGTTCTCGTAATAATGCCTATAAAAATTGCCAAATGTGCCTTTTCCTTCGGAACCAGTGGTAATTCGATGGGCGACATGGGTTGAAGCGCTACTGTTTTACAATGAACATTTAAAAGCCGTTAAATGTGTAGTAAACGACTTTGATATTGGAGAGGCTATGACATTTTGAACAAGGAAGCATTTAACAGTTCTAGTATTAAAACCATAGCTGCGATTAGCATTCGTTTTTCCCACATACCTGTGAGTATTAAAAAGCTTGAAACTCAAGGTTTGACGTTTACTGGATCTATTCAGTTAATGAGTAAAATCCGCATTGCCAGAGGTATTCCTGTGTAAACTTAAAGTGAAGTTTAAAAATATTTTGAACAATAACACAGGTTTTGAACCTTCGTGTCAAATTTATAATTTTAGCAATGGTACAGTTGAACTTTTTCCAAAAACAATTACTGCTAACACAGCATCCAAGTTCAAATGCTGCCCAGTTACATCAGTGAATGTGGAACGGTTCATATCCACTTATAAAAATATTTTGAGAGATCGAAGAAACAATCTTACTATTAAATATTTGGAACATTGCCCGATTGTTTACGTTTACAAAAGTAAAAAAAAAAAAGTTAAATAATTGCTAATTATCGAATTTATAGATATTTTATTCAATTACTTACTCATTCTGAAATAAAAAATCTAAAAATTACTATTATTATATTATATAATGTTGCATATTTTGACACTTTTCACGCATATTTTAAGCATTTTTCATGCATATTTCTAGTTTTTTGTGTTGCATATAATCCGGTCTCGAGTCATCACTTATTCAGGTACGCATTACATATAGTCCATGTCCTTAATGAATAGTTTCACAAACTCCGTACTTTGTCTTCTACGGTTTTATTGTTTCAATATTAATCGTTGCTACCTTCCATATCCTTCGTTTTCATCCATAATTTTCAGACCGTGTCCATTTCTTACTTAAACGGTCAATTTAATTGTATATGTTCTTCTATAGCACCACAATTCGCCAAGCTTCTATTACTTTCCCGTCATCGCAATGCGAAACATCCACCCTTCCAAAATCTGTACTCCATACAGTACTAAGAGAAATCTTTCTCCGAGCAGCAAGTCAGTGTTTGGTCCAGCAATACTTGTTTGTTTTGAAAGGCTCTCGTTGTTACTGGCAACACAGACTGTATATTATCGTTGTATTTATTATTTTTGTTTAAGTTCTGCTGTACTTCATGACTTTTGTTTAGCTTTTCTTTATACTAGGCCAGAGACTTCCCTAAGCTAATGCCATTCAGTAATTTCTGTCTTCAGCATTTTTACCTGCCCAGAGTTATATTCCTGTGCCATTTAACTAATTGGATATCCATTGACCGTGGAAATTAGAAACCCGGGCGAACGCTTTGCGAGGTGATGGGAATTTCCATTGGGGGAAACTTGGCAACATTGTACCACTCGTGGTCAGGCCTGTTAAATTGGCAGATCCAGCCACAACAGTATCGGTATTTTAAGTAGAAAGCAAAGATTTATATCATCTACAGTGTTAGCGTTGATATGTTAACACTAATGACATTCAGTGATTCGTTTAATCTATTCGAGCGTTTCTCAATCTGAGTTTCGCGGACCAGCTGTGGTCCGCGAAGACTGTACGGATGGTTCGCAGACATAATACTATTAACATCTGGATATTGTGGGCCATACTATTATTCATTGATAAATATTAGAGGTTGTTCAATGTAATTCATTTTTAATTGTTTATTTGTAATTTCACTACTCAGTTGCCTTAGGAATTCAAAACTTACTTTTAGATTTCTCAAGCGTTAATAACTTACAAAGGTGAAAAATTAGGCCAGTATAAGTTAACAGTCAGTAGAATTATTTTGACATTTTACTGGTCTTTGGATTTAAAAAAGATGGAGAAACTTATTATGAATGCAATTGTAAATAAAAACACCGTCTATTAGCAACTGGTTTTATTGATGTAAGCTCAGACGCGTTTCGCCCTTGTGGAATGGGGCATCGTCAGTGACTGTGGATATATATACATGTTGGTGTTAACAAAATTACAATATTAATATACAAAACTAACTAATAATAAACTACATTCTACTTACGACTTATGGTTGAGGCAGTTGTGTAATAAGCAACTGCGGACGGATGGCCAATATACCATATATTATTATGAATGCACTGGAGTCTTTTCTCTTTCCATACGTATGTTGAATAGTTAAGTTTCAATGCTGTAACAGATAGTTACATATTAAAACTGAATTATTCGTTAACTGTACACAAACGAATACAATTTCCGATTGCCTTTTAGGTTTAATATTGTGTACAAATCATATAACGCCAGATTCAGAATTAGCAGTTCTTTAATACTAAAGAAACTATTATCTTCCCTTACCGTCCCTTTTGATGTTTTAGTCTTTCTTTTCTTTTTTGCTGCATGAGCATCACGAAGTACGAACAAATATTACAGTAAAAATGTAAACAATGCTGTGTATCTGTTGGCGGATATACACGTAAGGAGGGTATCCTTTCTTTATTGTATGTTGTCTTTTCAATAACTTAATCATTTTATTAAATATGTAATTATACGAGATAATAAATATTTTCTGTACCGAAAACCCTCACGTTTCGGACCCAGCCAGCTATTATGTTGGTAGAAAGAGTGTACGCATTCCGTTCTGTCAGTTTCTAACCATATCTGATTTTGCTGTGTTTGGCTGTGAGCATGTGTGAAAGGTCTGTAAACAATATTTTGGCACCCCGCCTCTTCTACCAAGGCCAGCGGCTGTGTTGAGGGTGAAATGAGGAACAATGGAGCTACCTGTTCCGTTAAACCTGTTGCCAATCCACCTTACTTTGCACAGTTCTAAGATGTCTCCAAATGTTTACTGTACGCTGTAACTATTCAGTTTATTAAAAAATCGTAGCGCTTTTCCATATTGCTATGTTGCTCATAAGGTCTTTTCAAATTATGAAGTAAAGGAAAAACAAAAGTAAATGTTTTCACCGTACGAAACGCGTGTATGTAGCGAGACGTGCAGGTTAGTAACAGGCTGTATAAACTTTATTATTCCATCTGAAAGCCTGTAACATTTAGCACAGATGGCACCACCGTGCGTTCGCAGACAATTTCCTGCAAACAATGAAAGGTCGAAAGTAATGGTTAAAAATATTGACGATAAAGATCTCAAACATTCTTGGAATGTTGACGACAGCCCAATTTGACACCTGCTTGCAATGAACACAGTGTAACAGGCTGAGCGGTCTGGGGTCGGGTTAAGGGTCCAAGGTCGACCTGGTACTAT
>CM061914.1:49079238-49232361 GCA_031002005.1 Vandiemenella viatica
ATAGTACAAAGAACATGAAATGGAACTTGCACATAACTTCTGTCGCAGGCAAACTTAATTATAGATTGCTATTCATAGGTTGAGAAATTGTAATGTTCATACGAAGGAAATACAAAACACTATTTCGTCCGCATTTAGATTACTGTTGTGGAGTTTGGGATCCATATCGCAAGGGATTAATTGACACGTTAGAGCAGTGTTTCCCAACCTTTTTTGGGTCATGTCCCACTGTCAACATTTTTTTGCCCCCATACATAATTTTTAATAAAAAAATTATTTGTTATTAAAAAAACTGATATAGGATGGTTTTTGAAAGAAAACACTTTAATATTATCATAAAACATAGTAAGTAAAAGTAAAAAACATATAATGAAATACTAAAATTCAAATTCAAAAGATTTATAATAAACATTTACTATGGCAATTTAGTGTGATCATTTTAAGAATTTGCTTTTTTGCTATATTTTGTAACAATATCTGGCATTGCGTTTAAATAACCCAAAGAGAAAGCGGTAAAGTCGTATCAAGTCAATTTCTAAATTGCCCCCCTAAAAATACCAAATTGCCCCCCTGTGGGGCGTGGGCCCCACGTTGGGAAACACTGCGTTAGAGAAAGTACAGAGGAGAGCCGTTCGATTTGTTACTGTTAGTTACAGTCGTTACGAAAGTGTCCACAGAATTGATACATAAATTAGGCTGGGGCTATAAAAGATTTTGTTGTTTTCGCAGCCGTCATAATAATATATAAAATGGCTTACGGGATTAACGCTGCGTTGAAATACTACTTCTTCTTCCTAACGTTTCGACCAAGGCTAAGGTCTTCTTCAGGGGCCATCTTCCAAATCTGCTACTGACTTGTACCTGCTGGAGACTGGCGTGGTTGGTTGTTTACGTATTTGTACTGTCGATTGTCTCACAATATCGATTATCCAGAGATTCTGTTTATGATTTAATATCTGTGGGTCCAGAGTTAATTATTATCTATCACACAATTCCAAGACTGGCTAAGACCGTAACCACCATCCTTGTTGAGGTTGTTTGGGTGTTTGAAGATTTCAATAGCTTCTCTTACTTTCCTTGGTAGATTACCTTCGGTTCTCTTGTATTTTACCACTGTATTTCAGATTTGGAAGACTGCCTCTGAAGAAGACCTTAGCCTTGGTCGAAACGTTGGGTAGACGAAGAAGAAGGAGTGTTTCAACGCAGCGTTGCAGTTGATTCCGTAAGCCATTGGCTGGGACTGTTTAGCAGACAAATGACGTCAGTTTCGTTTGAATTTATTGGAGAATATGCGAAATTCTTTAATTTACGAGTGCAATGAAATACTTCTTCCACCAGCCTATTTTGGTCGCAATGACAGGAGGAATAAGATTAGAGAAATAAGATGCCGTACTGTTACTTTTATGTATTCTTTCTTTCCCCTTTCTGTTTGGGATTGGAATCCACAGATTTAGGATTGGTACTTAGCATCCTCTGCCACCCACAATATTCGTGAATAGCGGAGTATAGATGTAGCTGTACTGCCATGGTAAGTTTGTGTTAATTACCTACGCTATGAAAGCAACACGGTTTAGATTTGCCATTCAGCTTTAGCCATGAAAAGGCTCTAAAACTCTATTACTGCGTTTCATGGTCATATGACTTTACTTTATTTCTTACGCTTTCTTCACATTTGCACAGACACGTCGATATCAAACGTGCCAAAGCTGTTGCGATGGAATTAACGTTCAGGAGTGCTATTCCAGAAGATGTGGACCCAATCGTCCAAACTTAGATCTTGGAAGGTTTACCGAAATCATTCCATCTTAATACCAGACTAAATTTTTCGTATAGGTCATGGCCAATTTCATTCCATTTCAGTTCGCACAACCTTTTTCCGTTCTATTTATCTACTCCTAAGCTGTAACAAAAAAGACCCGCCAGAGTGGGTCAGTGCTCTGGATAGCTGCACAGTGGATTGGGAGGTACAAGGATGTACCGTTAGTTCTGACTGGTTTTTAGGTGGTTTTCGGGAACTATCAAGGAGAAGCCGGGAGGGTCACCAAACACCGCCTCATAAACTACAGATCTCACTAACTACATGCTGAACATAGTTACATATTTCACAGACAAAAGAAAACACTGTACTTCCCCAGTTAGTAGTTAGTACGACCTGGTAGTAGGAATAAAATTTTTGGAGTCAGCGAGCGTATGCGCTAGTAAAACCATAGCTCAAAATTTGCCATGCCAAGTATGAGTAAAATCCATGGAGGGCAGCCGACCCAAAAATTTTACGAAAAACTGGTGACGATAAAGAGAAAAAAGCTGTAACAAACAAAAGTATAATTAAGTCCTGCAAAAAGCAAAATTTATGTTCTGTTCATCACATAGCAGAACTTTCTGATGATTCGCGATTCTAAAGCTTAAGGGCAATCACATCTGGATAAAAAATTAACCGGTTGCAAAAAGAGACTAAGTCACAGAAATGAATTAATTAATATTGTCTGTGAATTACTTCAGCACAGATTGTGTCTTAATTCGTATCATGTACCCACTGAACTATCAGTGCTAGTTTTAACATTATCTCACTGGTAATACATTTATTATTATTATTTAAGTATTTCAATGCTATGGAACGCTCTCAAATTTCGTTCCTGATTTAAATTCAGTCTTCAGGCTCGATTTTTATTTAATGCAATTTTAATGAGATTCTTCACCTTGGGACATTGTCGTTAGCCGAAAGGCGAGCGTTGCTGAGGTTCCAGACATTCTATCGCCAAAGAATTTTGAGGGGTATTTTCAACTTGACAAAGACTTTTAATTAGCAACGACTCTTAGAAGTATAACTAAAATTTTAATCTGGGTGAGTGATATAGTATTCGTGGACTTATTCCATTTTTATTTTCACGAAGCTGTACTGTAATCACTGGATTAATAAATGTACGATGTTGAATTTAAATTATAATTAAATAAGAACATTATAGTTGAATCATACCTAATTATTTCCAAAATACTTATTTAATTCATTTTATTGCCCCTTAAAGAACATAGAACTGTTTCATTGCATCCCGCCGTGCAATATTATCAGATTCATTAGCAAAGTTAATAATTAATGATTAAGGATAATTTTCGTTTTTTCCTTGATTATTAAATCTATTGTATTATCTGAAGAATTCGTTTAAGAGAAAAAGTAAGTGGTTTCGATAAAATTAATAACAAATATTATATGGGCGTTCCTGTTTAATACAACAAACTAGTTGAATTTCTTGTATATTCCTTTTAGCTATCGTGTTCTTTTTTTACATTTTATTTTCGTTCTACACTAAGCTATCCCTTCTGTACAGTTATCGTGTGGAATTTCGAGGTGTTATTTATTTCAGTGTATTAAGTTCTGTGTAGCGATTTGATTACTTCTGGAGAAATGTTTAAATATTTTTTTTAAGAGAGGTGGAATAGTAATTAATCTATTTAATGAACTATGGCGCGCAGAAAATCCTTCAAATAATTCCGACGTAACTTAAAAACCTTACGATATCTTATGATATTGATACCTTGTTCAACATTTCTTGTGGTAGTGCAGACGTTTGGAAGAAATGCGATGCTAAGGTACATAACTGAGTAGAATACTTGGCATTATTGAATATTTTCTGTGTCTGACATAGGAGAATTTCACTGACGGTGGAATTCATTCTTTTACGATATCTGATATTTATTTTATTTGTTTTTAAGACAGTCTTAGTATATCAGATGTGATAAAAAAAAATTATTTTCTAAAAGATTATCCAGTTTTATTCCTTTACGGTAACTCATAAAATACATGTGGATCAAACTGAATTTATTAATGGCATTTAAAATAAAAAAAATTCTGCGCTGCAGTTTGCGTGTGTTAATGATGGGATGCGCCTTCTCGTTTAAAAACACGCTGTTATCCGCAGTTAGTCTGAAAATGTTAAATGATATACGTAATTCTTCGAGGGCTGTCCTGCTAATTGTCTGCAGCTAATTATACATTCTAATTGACTAAAAAACTCATAACCGCTAGAGCATGAAAGAATGTATCTCAGGCGTATCTGGGTTTAAATTCTGAATAACACACTGTGGGCGATTGTGAACTTTACCGCTCTGTACCTTCATGGTGACCAGCATCATGCGTTACTTCCTCTATTGCTGTGTAAGACTCCCTCCATATGCCGACAAGCTGTCCGGCGGATTAGTCGACCGACAGAGCCACATTTGATACCTTCTAGTTGCTTGTTCGCCAGCTGTCCACCGTTGGAAACTCAATACAGAGACCGAATGGACTATGCGCACAGGTGGCGGCCATTGTTCGAGCACTGGATTAAAATCTGCCAAAAACCATATGTCCGGTGGAAACAGAATATTGACATACTGTCGAATCTGACTGAGACTAACATTGAGCTATGACAAGCCATCTTTAGAGAGAGTCAATCTCTTTCCAATCATCGAACGTGGTGGGTGAGTGGTTAACGTGCTGATCTCGCATTTGGGAGGATAGAGTTTGAATCCCCGTCCGGGCATCCAGATTTGGGTTTTCCATAGTTTTCCCAAATCACTCCAGGCGAATGCCAGGATGCTCCCTTTAAAAAGCTATGGCCAAATTTCTTCCCATTCCTTGACCGGATTCCCATTCCGCCTCTAATGACCTCGACGTCGACGAGGCGTAAAGCCATCAGTAAATAAAAAATTTCCAATCAATCGAGAAAGCTTAAAAAACACCGTTCGAACATAACAGTGTTTACCATCTATCTATATATATATAAAGATGAATGTATGTATGTTTGTTTGTTTGTATGTATGTTTTGTTTTGTTTGTTGGTTGGTTTGTTTGTTCTTCACACAAATCCACAGTTTTCATCCGATCTCGATGAAACTTTGCACACTTATGCTTTGAAATAAGGAGAAAAATACTGTCTACATTAAGTTGAAAAATTATCTGTAAAAATAATGCATGTTGTCTCATAATTTCGAAATACTACTGAACGGCAATAGACAGATGCGTTGGATATGGACGTCTCTGTACTGCTTTTCTGTGTAGCGGTCAGGCAACTCAGTAGTTGAAGTGCTTGCTTAAAAATGTTTGGGTCGTGGTCTCCGGTTCAAATCTCCGTTGAGGTTAAAAAAATTTAAAATTGTTTTGATCGTAAGAGTCACGCCTGGGCCGTCGGTTACTCGGATTGAATATTAAACTGTAGATATTACAAAGTTAGGGGTGAAATGCGAGGAAAATCGTAGGTAGTCTTGCAATGCTCTAGGTGTACACTTTACCTAATAATCCCTCAGGGGTTGTTCGCAGTCAGTTTGTGTGTGAACCGCAGTAATAATACTATAAATACGGAAGTAAGTCTCTGCCTTTTTGTTACGTTTTGACGACTAAATGACTATATTGATGGAATTTGACAAGAAAATCTGTATGAAGGGCACAGGACATTTTTTCCGGTATGTTTAACAGTTGTAGTCACGAAATTTTGAGACCTTATCGAGTGGTGACAGAAATATTTTGGAAATTGATTCTCTTCAAGAGACAGGTTCGACGGTAGAATGATATAGTGATAGCTTTCCTGTCATATTATGCCGACTCGGTGTTGTTTGGGACCAATCCTTCGTTACCAAAAACTTTCTATATTCAATTCTGGCAAACAAATTCTTAATCCACGTGTACGAAGTCGCGGGTACGAGCTCGTGTCTCATTATAGACCAACAAGCCCGCTTGCTCAGTAAATCGTTAGATGAAGGGTGGGCTGGTAGGACCGTCAAAATATTTGCTGGACGCAGTAAATCCACATAAGCGGAGTCTCTTTGAGACCGGGTGACCTGTCCTATTTCCTACTCCGTTCCATTTCACGGTGGAGCACCCAAATGGCAATAAAGCTTATCGATGGAACTTCATCGATAACACGGTCTGAAAGTGTCCCATCACTGCTAACGTATTTGCACAACAACTTAACCCAGAGTGCACGGTCTCGAAGTACTTGCACAAGTCCACAAGACACTGACTTTACGAGACCTAGCTGTGGAGCCAACACATGGTGCGACTCCATGATAATACATACTAATAGAATTACGAGTGGGAATTGAGCTGATCAAATAAATTTGAGTATGCCCACAATTTATGCCTTCGGTTAACGGGTCTTCCTTGATGTAGCCAATGGTATTTGATACACCAGTTTACTTCTAGAGAGGAAATCTACACCATTCTGTAACCGGTATATGTTTCCATGTGTTGTGCTCCGTGAAAACGTCCATCAGGGAGAATTTCCACCTGTTTCTGAAATTTTGTGTTTGTTCCGAACTTCTTTCTGACTGGAGAGTGAAGGCGAAGCGGAGAATCTGGGGGAGTTTTTGCGAAGCAGTATGGCAACTTCAGAAATTTGCCGGATTAAGTAATTAATAAACAACTCACTCATTCATTCTTGTAAAATGCGAATATAAAAAAAAAAAAAAAAATTCAGGTGCTGTTTAGTCAAGACTTAGGGGGCGTGGGTGCATAGGTGTGCCAACGAACTGACCTTAGGGAATTCCAGCTCTGATCGAAGCGTCTTCTGTTCTTCTGACAGCTCCACTGGAACATTACCGTTGGGCTGTTTGGTCTAATGCTTGACACCACTGTGGACTGACGGCCACAGACCGAAGGTCAGAAGCCGATCTATGTTCTTACTACACGCAGGAAGGCGAGACTTGCAATGGAACTGCATAATACAGTAGATAACGTGGCGCAAAGTGGATTCCATTCCAATTTATACGGTAATTACTAAATCTGTTAGTGAAAACTGTAGTAGTTAATTGTTAGGCAGATGGTCGCCGCGGATGGAAGCTGCACGGGAGGGGGGTAGGCTTCTAACAGGTGGCTATGCTCGACTACACTCGACGACTGCCCAACAGTAAAGACCACTCCTTGATAGCTTGTACTGCTCAAACAGCCTGGGCTAACCTACAATTCGGAAGGGGACTTCACTCTGACGTGCTGACTGCAAGCGTGTAGATTCCTGGCTGGTCAGTCCTCAACCGCGCTCAGCATGTCAATGATCGCCTATTGCCAATAGCTCGACGACCGATTATTCCAATAATTCCCCAAATAGTAATGGCCTTCAAAATGACCTTTACACACGATTATCAAACGAAATACATGAAACAACATTTAATAGCATCGATTACGTCTTAATATTGTCCCTACATGTAATTTCATACAGTTAGGAAATGTTAATCTATCACGCCCCCAATGTACAAATCTGCAACAACATCCATATGGGTGTTATTTATTTGCTGGCGGCAAAGAAAGCCCAGATTCAGTGGCAACACCACGGATATCTGACTATTCCATCGCGGTGAAACCAGGAAGAAGTGTATTTCCATCACCATTCAATGTAAAGCAAGTTGTTAATACAGACGAAGACGTATTGAATGGAGAAAAATTCAGAGATCCGTGGGAGCCAGCGCACCGCCGAATTCAAAGAACATTTTTCACGGCTCCTTTTGTGGTCTGCAACGCTCCGCTTTCGAGTGCTCTGCCTTTCAGCACGGTGTGTTTGTAAACACAACGCGCCTCGGGCCGACACAAGAGAACGGCAGAATTCGATACACGCCATGATAATGGGAGCGCGCTAAGTGACTGCAGACGGAACGAACCAGGGAGCGCCAATATTTGCTGTGCAGATTGGAATAAAACGCCCACCGCCGCCTCCTACTCTCACTGACGAATCCCAGCATCTAATCTCGCTCGAATCCACCACTGCCTGCTTGTTTATACATGTGATCGTCCGAGAAGTCACGGGATATAAGCCAGCTGGGTGAATTTGGTAGTGAGTCAGATACAATTCAGGATTACCAATCTGACTGACTACGAACTACCTTCTCGCCTGGACAATCTGTTCCAGTGGAGTTTATTTCCAACACTAGTGTATTTTTGGTATGATCACAGGACTAGAATATTTCAGTTTTTTAGTCAAAGGTCATGACAGTCTAAATTACAAAGAGTTTTTTTTTTTTACTTATGATTTTACGCCTTGTCGACGTCGAGGTTATTAGAGGCGGTGTAAAGGTCGGACTGAACCCCCTGTGTCTGACCTTACGTTGTCAAGTGTCCTGAGTGGATGGGGGTGAATTTGTGGGCTTTTGGTGGAAGCAGACTTTAGGGTGGAAGTTTACTAACCTTCAGGACATTTAATATGTCTTCTATTCCTCTTGCGCTGTCTTCTCTCTTGAAGATGTCTTCCGTCTTCTGATGATCTAAGCAAAGACTTGTGGGCTATCATAAGATGTTAATTGTCAGGAATCATGACACCACTCCATTAGTTACGGTTGGAGAACCGATTAGGGAGGGAAAGGCCAGGGCGAAATGATAACCTATCTGAGAATCTACCTAATAAATAATGTAGGCGACTATCGCATTTACAGTTCCTTTTATTAATCACTGAAGACTGTATGAATACATAGCGACCCTGAAATATAGATCTACTGCTATGAGATCATGATCCATTACAATGATATTTAGTATCATGAAGACTGGCAGTCGACTAATTTTGTCGTTACAAATTCAAAACTATTTTCTTTTAAACCAATTCATAACTGTCTTCCAGATCATTCTTTATTTGAAAAATGTTATTAATACCCTATTAGAGAGACGGTGTTCTGTCAACACTATCATAGAAAGTTATACCAAATTTTGAATGGATTTTAATGTGCTGAACTTAACATCTACTTAGCAACATATAACACTGAAGTTTATTTGAAGACTAATTTATAACAATCTAAATGTTATTACTTACCTACGAGAAAACATATTTTACACTTGTTCCTACAACCAACTGTTCCCTTTCACCACATTGTGCTGTGGTAGACGTGAATTATTGGCCTCCCATGTCCAATTCATGCGAAATATCTTGTATATAGTCTTCCATTTGTGATTCAGAAGAATATCCTTGCCTAAATGTTCTCAATTTACAAATTAGTTTCTATCCTCACAGACATTTCTGATGTAGTTTAATAATATCAATTTCTCCATAATTTTGCCTATCACTGATGTCGAACTAATGGGTCTGTACTTCTCAAACCTATTAGCTGACCCTCCGTTATGAACCGGTGCTATTATCGCTCTTGTCCAGTCCGTTGGTAAGATTCCAGACTCATTATAAATAAAGTTTCAGGGTAAGATACAATATCATGTCCCACTATTTTTAATACACCTGTAGTAATATTATGTACACCTGCCCCTTCGCCATTTTTTGTTTATAATTTTCGGAGGATCTAAACTTTGTAGTTTTCTCAGTACCACTTATATGCGGGCCCTCTTTTGATGTATTCCCTCCCATCCCAGCATGATAGTCCCTAATGGTCTCATTAAACGAGTCAATCAGTATCTCTGCCATTTATAAATTCCCAGTAACTTTTTCTCCATTCTTATTTACAATTGTCCGAATAGCTTCTCTTCCCCTCAGTTTTCTTTCATAGCCATTGAAATTTCTAGATGCATCGTTCAGTTATCTCCCTACACCAATAATAACAGTCAAGCCATCTTAAGCTTCCATTTTTGCTGTTATTATTCGCTTGTTTAAATGTTTTAGGTATTCCATACTGCCTTGCTGTCTCTTTGTTTTCACTAATATCTTTGACCTCCTCACATCCCTGTTGAAGTATGTAGGTTCTGTACATATCTTCATTTTCTATTTGTAATAAATATTTCCTCACCTTTTTTCAGAATCTCCTTGAATTCTTCCCACATTGCCTCTATTGTACTTGCGCCATATTGCCATTTACTGAACCTTTCCCTGAAATATCTCCTCAATTCTAAAATTTGTACCTTTTTGTAATTTTACCTGACACCCACAACATTTTCAGCAGGTTTTATTAGAAGGATACCCTACATGCTACCTTCCCTTGTATTCTGCTCTATCCCTTGTGTAAAGCATCCTTCCCTTGTAAATCTCTATTCACTGGTGTTATTAATCTAATTTCTTACCCACTTGACATCTAGTAAATTTTTAAAAAAAAAACCAAATAATAACCACTTCATGATCGCCCCTTAACTGTAAATAAGAATTTAGTTTCTCCGCTAGGTCCTTATCTTCATGATTCATTCTTCCACTATGGTAAGCAGACAACACTCTGTCTTATCAGCCAAAAAATCTACTCCTAATAATCCGTAGTCATGATTTATGAACACCAAAGAACTGTACTAACCTTTGCAAACCAATATGAATACCCCGCCTCCAATTACTCATTTTTCTCTGCGGTACACTCTGAAACCATCGTGGAAAACCTCAAAGTCTAAAACTCCTTATTTCAACCAAAAATCAACCCATGCAACATCTACAGCCAGTATCTCTTAATACAAAACTCTCTAGCTTTCGAATGTTTTGTGGTCAAACCGCACTAACGATAATAATTTACCTATCAGACGGAGAGAGTAAAACTTTACACGTCCCTGATATCTTTGGGATAGTGTACCTTAAGATTCAGTGTTTGTTTTATCCCGCTTGCTTCTGTAATTATCGTACAGAATGCTTACAACAAATAGTAGTTAACACTCGCTCATCTACACTTAAGAAAGGATAATGAAAGTTAAATTAAACTAGTGTTACACCTCTGTACTACCGGAATACACGTCTCACTATCGAAGGTTGTATATCAAACTCCTTCTTGCTTTCCTTACTTTATTACCACTACAAGGTAATGCGGAGAAAGTAGGAAAAAATATTTTCAAAAATAGATTTGAAAAAAATATTTGCTATCTCATGAATGAAAGCTGGCAAAGAAACCTTAGGCTTTAAGGAACAAGCTGCCCGAAAACCTTGGATCACAGAAGAAATTTTGCAGCTGATGGATCAGAGAGAAGGTACAAACATGCTCAGGATGAAGCAGGAAGAGAGCAGTACAGGCAACTTAGAAATCAAATAAATAGGAAATGCAAAATAGCAAAAGAAAAATGACTACAAGAAAAGTGTGAAGAAGTAGAAAAGGAAATGGTCGTAGGAAAAGTAGATGTTGCATATAGAAAGATCAAACAGAATTTTGGAGAAATGAAGAAAAGAGGTATGAACATTAAACTGCCGATGGGAAACCTCTTTTAAGCTCAGAAGATAGAGCTAACCGATGGAAGGAATACATTGAGAAACTGTATGATGGGGACGACTTGAACAATAGTGTATTGGAAAAGGAAGGCGATATCGACATTGATGACTTAGGAGATCCTGTTTTGAGGACAGAATTTAATAAAGCTCTGAATGACTTGAAAGCAAATAAGGCAGTTGGAATTGATGAGATCCCTGCAGAACTTCTTAAATCTCTAGGAGAGGAAGGAATCGAAAGATTATTCAAGCTGATATCAAAAAGTTATGAAACAGGAGAAATTCCTAATGATTTTAATAAAAATATCATCTTCACACTTCCAAAGAAAGCACAAGCCGACAAATGTGAGAATTATCGCACCATTAGTCTAACATCACATGCTTCAAAATTACTGACCTAGAATAATATACAGAAGGATGGAAAGGGTAGTAGAAGAGATAGTAGGTGAAGATCAGTTTGGGTTTAGAAAAATCGCGGTACAAGGGAAGCAATTCTCTCTTTAAGATTAATACTTGAAGGACGGATCAAGAAAAACAAAGATACTTTTATGGCATTTGTTGATTTAGAAAAAAGCTTTTGATAATGTTAGGTGGGACAAGATGTTCAAAATTTTAAAGAAGTCAGGCCTAAAGTATCGAGATAGAAGAATACTCTATAAACTATATAAGAATCAAGTGGCTGTAATAAAAGTAGAGAATCACGAGAGACATGCATCAGTTAAAAAGGGTGTGAGACAAGGTTGTAGTCTATCCCCGTTAATATTCAACTTGTATTTAGAAGAAGCAATGAAGAAAGTCAAAGAAAAATTTCCATGTGGCATAAGTTTTCAGGGAGAAAAAATCAGTATGCTACGATTTGCTGACGACATTGTCTTATTAGCAGAGAGGGCTGAGGATATTGAGAAGTTATTGAATGGCATGAACAAAATACTGAAGGAAGACTTTGGACTGAATATAAATCAAAGTAAAACAAAAGTGATGAAATGTAGCAGAAATGATACCAATACTAGCAGATTAAATATAAAAATAGGATCTGATGCAATAGGAGAAGTGAGTGAGTTCTGTTACTTGGGAAGCAAAATTACAACCGATGGCCGAAGCAGGAATGATGTTAAAAGCAGAATAGCACTAGCAAAAAGAGCCTTCATGAAAAAGAGAAACCTTTTAGTTTCAAATATTGATCTAGGAATTAGAAAGAACTTCTTAAAACTCTATGTGTGGAGCACAGCACTTTACGGTAGCGAAACATGGACTTTAGGAATACCGGAAAGAAAGAAACTTGAAGCATTTGAAATGTGGTGCTACAGAAGAATGCTGAAAATTAGGTGGACAGACAAAGTAAGAAATGAAAGAGTTTTGGAAATGATGGGTGAGAAAAGAAGTTTATGGAAGAAGCTTACGGAAAGAAGAGACAGGCTGGTAGGTCATATTTTGAGACATGCTGGATTGGTTAATTTGTTAGTGGAGGGAACAGTCGAAGGTAAGAACTGTAGAGGTAGACAGAGATTAGAATATATGAAGCAGATAATTGAGGACATGGGTTGTAAGGGGTATGTTGAAATGAAGAGGTTAGCACAGGATAGGAAGGGATGGAGGATTGCATCAAACCAGTCTAAAGACTGACGACAGCAAAAAAAAAAAAAAAAAAAATATTGTAACTGCTGGTTCACCGTAAAACCAAAAGCGTAGTTTTAAACAGGTTTTGCTTCTGCTGTAGCTTAGTCCCAGGGCCGGCGCTAGGATTCTCAGGCCCCGGGTAAGTGACCTTAGACCACCCCCCCCCCCCCCAAATATTTTTAATTTACACTTTTATTTCGATAAACTCAGATAATTTTAATACAAAAATGTTCAAAATTATTGGTGCAGATTATAAAATTTGTGTTTGATTTCGATTTATTTAGACACTCAGGCCGTCGGGCCCCCCTTTGGTGGCCCCGTTTAACCCCCCCTAACGCCGGCCCTGCTTAGTCCCCCTACCGCCAGTCAAGATCAATAAAGACTATAAACATAAAAGGAGGGAAGCAAGTATCACTCGTCTCTATGCGAAATGTACAAGTTTTTCGCCAATTTGTGGCCGATCGTGGTGAGTGAGTGGTAACAGTCTGGCTTCGCATTCGGGAAGGATGTGACCTCGGCCGAATTCTCTTCCCGTTTGTTTTCCCCAATGCTTTATCCGCATTATCGGCGAGACGTTAAACCATTTAAAAAAAATCTAACTTGTGATGTGTATATGAAGACGGAACTTGACCACAAGACACGCAACATTATCTCAAGTTTGTAAACAGGATGGTCGAAACGCACTGAAATTTGAACCACCGCTCATCTCAAAATCATTATGACAGCGTTTAATACCGCGCAAAAGCTGCTTTAGATATACTGTAGCACATTGAGTCCATTATATTGGCAATATTTAAATAATAATTTAATTCGCACAATGCAATTTGTGAAATCTTGAAGAGAAGGGATTACAACTACGTAATGATTCCACGAGGAAGCTCAATGTACCGTCCGCATTGTGGTATAAGTAGGTCAAATTTGAGATACTATTGGCATTAAACATGAATGATTTAGGTTATTATTTCACATCAAGCTAGCCACAATGAAAAGTAGGAATTTCGTTTAAATTTACACGTTAATTATAAAGTGTATTGTGAAGTTGAATGAGGAGAGTCGAAATATGTTCAACATTACATAATTACAAAATTAAGGTTATGAGCGTTATTTTCTATTTAACTAAGTAACTGCGTAGAAATGTACTGTGAAAACACTGCCTTCGACCCGTCATTTTTAATGGTCAGTATAAATTATTTAATATGGAACGTAAGGACGAAAGTTAGGTTTCTGAGATACGCTGATACAAGGGTGACGATACAATACTGAAAACACTGTTTAGTCGGATTCACTGTGTAAAATTTATACGTAATTTTTCTGTTAGTGTAGGTTTCCTGTGAAAACATTTTATTTAGTGTACTCCCTAAGGGAGCGTGCATAAACCACGTAGCTCCATTTTGGCCTCCTGTGAACCCCCCTACCCCCCACGTAGCCCTACTTGGCTTTTACCTCTACCCCCCCCCCCCCTCCACGTAGCACATAGAAAGATTGTAAATTACATACGGAGATAATTAACTGAGGGAAATAAATATTCACATGCTGTTGTGAGTTCTGTTCCTCATTTTAATTGTGAAAAATGTAATGAAAGGAAAGCCACGTAGCCCAGCGTAGCCTTCCGGCCAACCCCCCCCCCCCCCGGACCGAGCCACGTAGTTTGTGTACACTCCCTAACAGCCGGCGGGGCGTACGCGGTAGGGCAGGCAACAAAGGCGTTTCTCGGAAGGATGGGTCTACCAGACCTGGCACAGAAAGGCCTGTTGTGTGATGGGGACAGCAACCTTGTGGCGTATGGAGTCACGCCATAACGTTGTTTTACCAACCACAAAGATGGATGAGCTCTGTAGTCGGCAGCAAATTTTCGACCTCAATTGCCGTCAGACCGTTCATTAAGCAGCAGCTGGCGATGGTCGCGTGTTCGCCCGACGGTAATTGTCCCCTTATTCGTGGTTTTCTTTTACATGATGATTTGCATCTAACGCTCTATTCCCAACAGCTGTGCAACGTTGGGCACACGCTTTAGAAATTCTCTGTACTGTGTACAAAGTTGTATTCTTTTCTCATTTTGGTTTTAGGGGGCGTCTATTAATTACGTGAGGTCAAATAAGGGAGGAGGGGAGGTCGTCCGGCGAAATTTCACGAAACCTCACCAAGGGGGAGAGGGGGGGGAGGTCAACAGAAATCTCACGTGAGGTTTTGGAATTCTTGTAGGATTATAGAGCTAAAAAAAAGTCTACAAATGACGCCAAAGTCGAATTTAGGTGGGTATTTCGTCCAAAAGTCGACCTTGGGGGGATATAAACGCTCTTGGAAGCATGAGACCTAAAATGAAAGGTCTAAAAAAGTTACGAAGTCGATTAGTAGGGGAGGGGGAGTCCCCGTCAAAATCTCACGTCATTTTACCTCAGGAGGTCTCACCAGAGGGGAGAGGGAGGGGTCCGGAATTCTGGAAGAATACCTCACGTAATTAATGGACGCCTCCTTACGCGAGGAGTGCGGTCGAAGAACGGGAAGGAATTCAACTATGGCAATTTGAATAAACAATCCCGCAGTCGCATGATGTGATTTCGGCAAACGATGGAAAACCGAAATCGGGATAGACGTATCGGGGAGCAAACCCGCGTCTTCTGGGGTGTCAGGCCCTCATCCACCAGATTCGGTAAAATACCCTTGTAATTCATTTGTTATGCTGTGTGATTAGGGATACCAAGAATGGTATTGTAGCATCACAGATATGAAGTTTATGTGAAGGAATGTAGGCTAGCCTTTCTGGATGAGTCAGTTGGGGAACATGCATTAAGCACGTAGCTCCATTTTGGCCTCCTGTGAAACCCCCCCCCCCACGTAGCACGTAGCTTTTTTCTCTTTTGATTCCAGAAGACATATTGTACTGTTTTCTCTTGTCAGACGATTGTAATTTACATACGGAGATAATTAACTGAGGGAAATAAATATTTACATGCTGTTGTGGGTTCTGTTCCTCATTTTAACTGTGAAAAGTGTTATGAAAGGAAAGCTACGTGGTCTGGCTCGGAACCACCCCTTCCCCCACGTAGCCCAGCGTAGCCTTCCAGTAAGCTGGCCGTATAGTCGATAGACAGAAGGCCATGAAAAAGAAAAAAAAAAAAGAAAAAAAAATAGCCTTCCAGCCAACTCGTCTCTCCCCTGGACCGAACCACGTAGTTTGTGCACGGTCCCTTGCGTAAAATCTTCTAGGGCTTTCCACCGGGTTAGCGCGTCAGTAAAAATCTAAAGCGACGTTTCGGAGCCCGCCTCTGGCTCCATTTTCCGGCGAAATGTGGAAAGCCCTATGAGGTAAGTCGAGGATTATCATCGAAGCTAAACGTCCGGAACGGTCTGCCAAGCCTACTTTAGCCTGCTGTCTAATAGGCCGGAGTTTGGCGCCGACCCCGTCATCTCCCCTCAATCCCTATGAAAAAATTTGGAGTAAGGAAAAAAAGATTGGTGATGTGTTTGGAAGCGGTCTTAATTTATTTATTTTTTTCCTTGCCGTTTTATGGCTTATCGATGTCGAGGTCATTAGAGGCGGGAAAGGGACAAGGGTAAGTAACGGAAAGGAATTTGACCATGGAATTCGTCTGGAGTGATTTCGTGAAACCATGGAAAACCAAAATCTGGATGGCCGGATTCTAGCCTGCGTCCTCCCAATTGCGAGGCCAGAGCATAAGGGGCCATCCATAAATTTCGTCACACGAATTTCCTGATTTTTTTAGCCCTAACCACCATCCTTGTCACAGGTGTTCACATTTATGTGACTTTCCTCCCTTCCCTGGTGTAATGTCACATATTTTGTAATATTAAATGTAGATATTATTAAATTAAAACAGTACTTCCAAAATTATTTCTGTATTTATATTTACAATATTTTTCATAAAATCAACAATAAATTAAACATTTTAGAAAATTGACAAAACACAACAAATCAAATGAATGATACAAAAGTTAATCATCTTTTTATATTATTTATGACTTCACAATCACTTAGTTCTCGATTTTGATAATGTTAGGAACATTCCATGTGTCAGCAGCTTCTTCATCCAACCATATAGCATCGTCTTTGTTACAAAGAACTTCCCTATCATGTCTAGCTGTAATTCTTTCAGAACGAACCTTCATAATGGGCAAAACTTCTTGTTGCCTCTTTATGTGATTGCTTGTGTTGGTTATAAACCACAGATGCCACACGATCGTTTAAATAACATATTTTGTCAAACCTTTCGGCGTATGGCAAATGCGGCCGACGTACAGCGAGTGTGAACTCACTCGGCCACCACATGCCAAAAAGTGATGCAAGTTATACATGTGATGTACGAAGCTTATGACTCGTCCGCCTCTCCCCAACCCCCTTGTCACACAGTGTCACGCTTTGTTGACCCCTTCCCTCCCCATTAACGCGTGATGTAATTTATGGATGGCCCCTTACCGCCCACCCACCATCCTCGATTGGATTTATTATTGATTTAAACAAAAGCAACAATTAATTTACGACTTAAATGTCACAAAGAGAATTCACATTACTTAGCAGTGACTGAAAATTTTGGTTGAGATAGTACATGAAAACTCTTTAGGAACCGTCCATAAACTATGTGGCTCGGTCTAGGGGGGGGGGGGCAAAGCTACGCAGGGCTACGTGGGGGGGGGGGAATGGGTTTCCAAGCCAAGGCACGTAGTTTTTCATTCATATTATTTGTCACAGTTGAAGTAAAGAACACACAAACATGTGAATATATATTTCCGCCATTTAATTATCTTTGCATGTACTGTAATTCACGATAGTCTGACACAAGAAAACACTGCAAAATGTCTTCTGGAATCAATAGGTGGGAAAAAGCTACGTGTCGCGCGGGGGAGGGGGGAAGTAGAGGCAAAAGCTACGTCGGGTTACGTGGGGGGGGGGGGGGGGGGGGGGATATTCACGGGAGGCCAAAATGGAGCTACGTATTTTATGGACATTCCCTTATCTCAGTAAGATTGCGCGCGTTTGCGCCCGTGGTTAAACACACAATCATTTAAGCAGTCGATGCGCCAAATTATAACCTTTGGTACGACTGTTTTCTTCGTTGAAGGCATGGCTGTATGGTGCCCATCTGAACCCAGTTACGCGTCCGTCAGTGCAAGCAGTGATCTTGTTGTTGCGGGAGGAGTCACATCAGAGATCAACCAACTCCGCAGTTGATCTGTAGTCAGAGTACATGAATAGAAACCACCTTCTGGTCGCCAAGAATATCTTGTATGGAACGGGCAGTGGTTCAGGGAGCTCTCTTGCCCTTGGCGCTGGAATGAAACAGTCTTTTAGACAGATGAATCAGGAATGTGGGGATGCTGAAGGTAACGGGAAGCCAATACATTAGACCCTCACAATGTGTTCCAAGGCCATTGATCCTTTCAAGTACCAACTTGGCGTCTTTCTACACAAAGCATTGCGGAGATAAAATTGCCCCCCCCCCCCAAATCGGACGTATGGATGGGATTGGTAGATTAATGACATAGAAACGAGAGAGGAAGCACGCTGTAGAATTTTGGGTATTATATAAATTGATCATCACAAACACTGAATTTATATCCGCTAGATTGTATCATTGTTTAACAGAGTTTCGGAAGTCAAGTTATATAAAATAAAGTGAATTGTCTTAGTTACGTGCCAGTTCAATTGTACGAATTTTTTTTTATTAATGTAGATAATAATAGAAAAGGTTCCGATTGAAATGTGTTTTACTGGGTTAATCCCAATAAAGGGCCAAGTTATTATAATTTAAAAGTCAGCTCTCAGGGCTTTATTAATCATCAAGTTATATATAAAAAACCTTTATTAGCATTGCTGGTAACAAATTAGGTTAATGAGGGTACAGTATGACAATTTAATTCGGCAACATAGCTGATCAACAGGGGTGTTCGGTTGCTTGTCGTCTGCAGCGGATAAAGTTCACTAATGATCATGTTATCGCCAGAGATATGTGATGACAGTCAGCTGTTATGTTGACAGTTGCGGTGGCCCTTTGGGACGACCATTTAAGTGCATGGAACGAGCCTCTCCTATGAATATAATCTTTGCGACGCAGGATGAAAATAAATGCCACGAAGAGCCAACGTATTAGGAAAACAGATAAAAAAAATTAAAGGCTGTTTATGATTGTAGGGGAGGGGAGAACAGAATTGCTTTCTGAAGGCTTGAAGTGTAAATATCTTGGTATTACCTCTGATAATAAACTAAACTGGACAAGACGCATTAGACCAATGGCAGGCAAGGGTTAAGAAATCCTTCATTTACTGGAGAGGGTGATGAGGAGATGTACCAGGGAAGTGAGAGGATTGCGTTACAAAACTTAGGTCACACCATTGTTTGAATATGGTGGTGTAGTTTGGGACCCATATTTTGGGTATCAATACGAGCGTTGGAGGGTGTGCGAGAAGATTACCGCAGGGAGACAGTCAGCAACCGATACGTTAAAACGATAAAAGAGCAGAATTGGGAGTCATTGAAAGATAGGAGGAGGATGAAGAGAGAGCTGGGAGTTTACAAGGCGTATCCTGGTGATGGGGCTTGGAGGGATATTGCTCGAAGAATTAGGAGTAGCACATGAAAAGGAAAAGATGACCATGGATACAAACCGGCACTAGATTTCATGCATAAGTAAGGGGGGAAAATTTTCTTTCGTGGGTGAGAGTGTTAGGGATTGGAATAAATTACCAAGATAAATTAATAATTTACAAAAAACACTGTAGTAACTTAAAATTAAAATTCGTAAATGGAAAAAGTAGATTGGTGGAGGAATTTAACACTGAAAGTATATAAGATAATAATAAAAACATTAAAAGTGTTAGACTAAGGAAACTGCCTCTGGAGCATGTGCCCCACAGCAATTAAATTAAATTAAATTCCAAAGGATGGTGACGCACTTAAATAAAACAAGACTATCTGACATACGACATTTCAACTTTATTAGCGTTTCCTATTTCACTGAAATGCCCTAAGACTTTACACCAAGGCTGCCCAGCCAATTTTGGAGATGAGCCACAATTTCTATTCTTTTAGCCATCGTGCCACATAATACTTGCCTATAGTTACAGTAGATATATAAATATAACGAAGATATAAATAACTCAGTTTAATTACAATCAAAAAGTAAAAGCCATCAGTGAGACCTTTGCGGAGGTTTTTGAGCTAGCATATTCTACACCTCCACTGTTGAGCAAATTCAAAGGCGCTGGCGGCCCAGTTCCTGGCCCGGGGGCATGGAGTTGGGGAGCCTTGCTTTACACAACCTCAGTTCGTGAAAATCGTTGCGTAACTTAACGCTGAAGAAATGTCTCTTTCTCCGAATCCGCTAGTATCAGTGCAACCAAACAGATATTTAGAAATCGGTGAATCCTAACAAAGAAATACCCAGCAAGTTTGAGAACGTGGACAATGCGAGGGAAGATAAATGAATTCCAGCCCAAGTGGTCTGATCTGCCGCGCGTTCACATGACCAATTTCTAGGGAAATGGAATGCTATGCAGCACAGTTCAAAGAATCTGGCTTAATAGCCGGAAGGCAGCTCTATCCGTATTGCATACCTTCTACACTGTCAAGTAAGCAAGGATTTTTTTCTGTTTCAATTGCTTTCGGCATCTTAGGCCATACAGCCAGCTCGAAAGTAATTATGTCACTCAGTCACTTTAGGTATTTCTACGTTACCGAGGCCGGCTAAGCAAGGATGTTCCTGATGCCGTAAGAACGGAATAAGCATATGGAGTAATCCTCAGTTCGAGGTTCTCTTTTTTGTCTGCCCCCTCATTATTAACATGTCTAGCAGTTCATCTGACGAAGAAGAATTGCTTCTTTGGCTCGCTTTTAATAGTTCAAGGCAAAAAAGTCAGTATATACTTCACAAAACTATCCTGTCATCTAAACCATTACCACGTCCATTCCTCACTATTTTTAGGCGATGAAGTATTCAAACTACAAACTTATTTAATGCGCCCTTTTTCAAAAACTACAATTGTAAATGATGAAGCGAAAAAAAAAATCCCTAAACATTTTTATAGGGCACGACGTGAAGTAGAACATTCCTTTGGAATTTTAGCTCAGACGTGTGTACATTTTTTAGGCCTATAGTTGGATGTAGATAGCGGAGTCCATGTTGTCAAGGATAGGTGTTGCCTTCACAATTTCGTAAGAAGTTATACAAAACAGTTCTCTGAAATTGAACTACAAGATGATACAATAATGACAAATCAACATTCCAATGCTTTCTCAACCGCAAGTCTATTGAGTTGGATCAACTGATGCTGCCTATGCGGTACGAAACCATTTTATAAATTACTTCAACAACGTAAATTCATTTTTAATTTTATAATAATTATACCAGCATATTATTGTATCTATGGGTTATGGAAAATAAAACATGCTGTATAAAATAAATAAATGTAAACTTATTAGCCTGATTGAGCTTTTCAGCTATTTCATTTCACATTTCTGCTTTCTTGGCATGTTTTTGTACTCGGGATGCCGAAAGTCATCTAAAAATGAATATTCTCGAACGCACTGAGTGAGACTTTCTGTCTCGTTCGCCATTTCCCGCCGCGGACTCTGGGGAATTCACAACCTGCCGCCTGCCAGCCGCGGACTAGGTTTCCGCCGCGCGGTTGGCCGCGCTTTGTTGGACTGGGATGATGCAACTACAGAGTCCGCGCGGACTGCCTACGTGGGCTGCCCGTGCTCTCACCGGGCTTTAACACTTGCAACATGTAATCTCGCATTTCGTGGATCTAGTAAAAAGTTAGACTGTAGCAACAAAGGAAACTGTCTCTCGATAGTTCAGCTCTTGTTAAATTATGACCCAGTATTGTTTGGCCGGTTACACACTGGGCGGTTTCGGCCGCGGCGGTAAATTTTCCGTCGCTGTCGTTCCAGTAGTGGTGCGAGGGATCAAATGGATACTTACACACTGGGTGGTAGGGAAAACCGGCGGTAGAGTTGCCGTCGACGGCAGGTATGCAGACGCGCGCTGCCACTACATTCCACGGTAGTTTGGCCGCCCCAGTCCAGACAGTGGCCCATGTGACCAGATACGCGCTTACACACACGGCGGATTTTTAACCGCTTGACGTTTTCAGTCTGTCTAAAGTTAACATTTTTTTAATTTAAAAATCGTAATATGAGTTAAGTGGTGATAGATAATGAATGATCTTCTCATTTCGATAGAAGAAGCGAGACCAGTTTGATTCATTTAAAGACACGTTCGGAAAGAAATGTGCGTTGAAATTAGGAATGATTTTGACGTACTGGAAAATGGGGATAAAATGCCTTTGGATAGTAAACGTTTTGATCACATATTTACATAGATTTTTATAGCTTCAATAGAACTTGAAAAATGTTTAGTCATATTTTATAGAAATAGCTTGATGTTTAGTACTGTATAACTGTGTCCTTATATCTTAGGCATTTGCCAAGGAACACCTCCAGCGTTAGACCGAAATTATGCTGCTCGACATTATAAGAATTTTTTTATATATATAACACAGCAGTGACGAATACAATGAGACAAGCCGTTCAGTAAATTCGGTCTGTTTGCCAATTTCAAACGATATTTCTTTGCAAAGTAATAATTATTAAAACATTCAAGATATTACAATCTAACTATAATCGATTGTGCTTATAAGGATAAAGCAAGATAGAATGAGCTCAATAATGAGGTGCTGATTACACAGTGAAGTATATGTATTAGTTACATATAAATGTAAGTCTTAGCTATTATATGACTAGTGTATTTTTTTAACTTTTTCTGTTCTCCTATTCCTATTAACCTCAAGGAGTTTTCACCCCTAATTAATGTAAAAGAAATATAGGCGATTGGAATTATAAACATTAAGTGTTTATCTATAGTAGCGCTATGAGAAAACCTGCTTACTTTAACGTGACTGCCAGCATTTCCACAAGTTGAATACAATTTGTCAACAGGGTATTTCTCCTCTGCATGGTGTACTTTAGTTTCCCAAGCAGTTCGTCAGAATAAACATCCCAAAATAATTGAAAAACTTGGTGTTGTCGTTCCTCAAATATTCTGTTCTCCTTTGGCTGATTTGATGGATCCAAATAAGACGATTTTTTCTTTTCTTATTTTTTCGGCCAGGGAAATAACAATTTTTAAACAAGTCCATGACGAATCATCAAATTCGCTAAATTTACTTCTAATTTCACAAAATGAAAGATAAGTTGGCAAAAGCAACTGACGCCCGACCACGTCACTTTCCGCCAGCTCTTAACAGCAGTGGGAATTTGACCGCTAAAATAGCAGCGACAGTTCTGCCGCTGAATGTGTAAACACCTCCAAATTCTGTAGGCGGCGACGGTTAATTCTCCGCTGCGGCAAAAACCGCCCAGTGTGTAACCGGCGCAAGAATTGATTCAGCGTCTGCAAGGGACTGTGAAATACCTCATTCCTAAAATTCAGAATGAACTTATAAACCTCTGGTGAGACTTTGTGAGATCTCCGCGGACCCCTCCCCCCTCTAAAATTACGTGAGATTTTGACGGAGCGCCCCCCCCCCCCCCCCCGCCTAACTAATCGACTCGCAACTTATTGTGACCTTTTTTTTTAGGTCTCATGCTTCCAAGGGCGGTTATAACCCTCCTAAGGTCTGTTTTTGGATCAAATACCCCCCCTAAAGTCGACTTTCGCGTCATTTGTAGACCTTTTTTTTATTTTTTATTTCTACCATGCTACAAGAATTTCAAAACCGTATGTGAGATTTCCGTTGACCCCGCTCCCCCCCCTTGGTGAGGTTTCATGAGATTCCCCCGGACCCCCTTCCCCCCATTTCACCTCACGTCATTAATGGAAGCCCCCTTACTAATTCTCCCTCTTGTACAATGATTTCGTCGTCGACACTCCAGAAGGACTCAATGAAAAATAAGGTCGTAAGATATGAAGCCTCCTTCGTGTAGTCAGGTAATTGTGAAGGACTATTTATCTCACATCGTGAAAGAGTGCACAACGGTATCAAACACCACCTTGCCCCTTGGCCTGTTTCGAACAGGCAACCTCCCAAGCTGGAGGGCATATTAATCACTGCAGCCAGCAAGCGCCTCGCAAAGAGAAATGTGTGGATCAAGGATAGCAAGATCATGTGACGATATGGTACTTTTAAGGGAATAAAAACTGTGCAACACAGTGACTTCAAAATTAATTGAGACGACGGAGGGTATGAAGGGGGAAAATGTAAGCGAACGAGGGTGTTTTGCAATCTGAGACTCTCAGCGAGGGTGGAAGATAGGGAGCAGCGAAGCGAGACTAACTTGTGGAAATGACAACTGAGGCAAGTAAATCCTGGGACTAGTATCTGCTATTAATAAAGTCTAACAGGATCAGTATGTGCTTTAAAATATTACAATGTCGACTACTATTTCCATAGACGACACAATAAACACACAGTAGCAACTGATTTTATGTAATTTAATTTTTACCAGCAAGACGCTTCACACCTTTTGATGTTGTGAGCTTCGTCAGTGGATGCAATACTGTTATTGATATTATCTGCGAAAGGTTTTATGCCCTGTTGCAATTTCGCCACACGTCTATTTTCGTATTACGAGAATTTCACCTTAATTTCGCTCACTGCCAGCACGTCCTTCGATATTTTTTTTTTTTTTTTGTAACTGCTTTACGTTTCTTTTAACATCGAGGTCTTTAGAGACGGGAAAGGATGGGGGGCAAGGATGGGGGCAAGGAATGGGAAGGAATTCGGCCATGGCCTTTTGAAGGAAGCATCCCGGCATTTGCCTGGAGTGATTTGGGGAAACCATGGAAAACCCAAATCTGGATGCCCGGACGGGGAATCGAACCGCCGTCCTCCCGAATGCGAGGCGAGAACGCTAACCGTTACACCGCCCCGCTCGGTAATTTATTTCAGTCCCTGGTTGCTTTACGTACCAATGATTCCGTGCTACTAGCGAGATATGGTAGCGGGATGTTAAGTTATGAAGATACAACACTGGATGATGCGAGTGTAAAGATAGATAACAGTTCCTGCTGATTTATAGGAAATATATTACCGCGCGTGGTGGGTGAACGGTTAACGTTCTGGCCTCGCATTGGGGAGGGTGCGGGTTCCCCATGGTTTTCCCAAATCACTCCAGGTGAATGCCGAGATACTTCGTTCAAAAAGGTCTTGGCCGAATTCCTTTCCGTTCCTTTTCCTCAGTCCCATCCCACCTCTAATGACCTTAGCCGTCAACGAGGCGTAAAGCCATAAGTTAAAAAAAAAGGAAATATATCAGCGGCATGTGAAACAGACAAAACAAATTATATAGAATAAAACAAATAGAGGTCGTAGCATTATTTCCAATTATTGGAGTAAAACTAGTGCAACACATGCATTCAAATGTTTAGTGGAAAGTTGCTTTACTTGTGGATCATTGATGTGGGGGGGGGGGGGGGGAGGAGGGGGGATCTTTAAGGTCTTTAGAAAATAATTTTTGGATTAAAACTATAAAATCGTATGAGAAATGAAACAATAGGACAGGGAATAAATGAACATAATGCAACATTAAATACCATACAGAAGAAGCAATTACATTGAAACGGTCATATGAATAAACAAAAAATTATTATTAATTCCAAAGGAGCTTATAAATCGGTGGAAATATCATTAGACACCTACTTGTGCATTATGTCGATTTCAACTTTTTACTGTTTGAGTTCTGTTTAGCAGAACCTTACGAAAATGGAAACATTCCCTCCCCCTCACGCCTCAATCAAGAAATAAATTATGGCCATGCTTCTCTCCTCCCTAACACGTTCTACCTCGTGGAATAGCCATTTACGCCTTATGATCAATTTATAGCTGAAAAATGTATCGACCACTTTCGTAACTTCCATCCTGTCTTCCAGTGCCTCCCATGTAGCTGATTTATGATATCTATTATTGTGATCTACAGTAAATTTTGTAAATATATTCCGCTGCTCTCCTCTGCGCATCTTCCACAATGTGGGTTTCATACAATTTGGCCATACAAGAGCAAGAGCCAGACCAAGACTTTGTACCGAGTATGCTCGCTCTGCCAATACACTCGGTCCAGGCTTATGGAAGGACGAGTGATCGATCTCAGGTCCAGCCAGCCTGATTTCGGTTTTCAATGGTTTTCCCAAATCACTCCAGGCGAACGCAATAGAATAATTCCTTCTCTTTCTTTGCCCATAATACTTTTTGGGCTTTAATACCTCGATACCGATGAGCGGGAAAGTCCTAAAAACAATGGTTTTTCTGTGTTGTTCCGTTGTTTATCTGGTAGATTGGCTCATTACTTTCTATGCGGTGATATGAAGAGAAAAGTGAATTGTTATTTTTTAAGTTTTAAGGGGCATTTGCTTAGTTAGCAATTTCACTACACACAAACATGAATTAGAAACATTTTTACTATTAATTCGATTACTGTTTGAGGTATATACTTGTAATTTAAAACTTCCACTGATAAATTATCGCCTGATCGATGGATTAAAACTTTCCCACTGCGTAATGCTACCAAATAATCAGTTTATAGTTACTATCATCTCTTTCCTTGTATAGGCTCTCCTTTTTTTTATGGGTTTACGCATCGTCGACGTCTATGTTATTAGAGGCGGGATGGGACTGGGGGAACGGGAAGGAATTCGGCCATGGCCTTTTGAAGGAAGCATCCAGACATCCGCCTGGAGTGATTTGGGGAAACCATAGAAAATCGAAATCTGAATGCCCCGACGGGGATTCGAACCCGCGTCCTCCCGAATGCGAGGCCAGAGCTTAACAGCCCACCCCCAACGGCTAATTATGAGTGCAATATTCATCGTTATCAACGCATGTCTTATACAATCTTTTGAAACATTTGAATTAGAACGAAACAAACTACTACTGATTTTAAACTCGGATGAAAAAATCCTATAAATTTTGCAATGTTTAGAAATGGGAGAGTCATCAATTTCAAAAATAAATAATTTTATTTACTGATAAGTAGATCTTAGCTTTCGGAAGATAATGTAGGTATTAGAGTGCTTTATTTTGCGTGCTTATGTTCGGCGGTTTGAGTAAGGTTTCGGATGTAGGTGGTTTTAATGAAGTGTTATGTTCGTTGATGGTAATGAATATTGAGGTATGAATGAAGCACATTTGAAATTGTAAAGGTGTGATTGACCGTGTAACTTAATCGGATACAATTTAAATGTTTCTTTTTATTCTCTAGCTACAGCTACAACGGACTGCTAGTCACCAGATATCTGTGGTTAGTGTGAATAAAAATAGGAGGAGGGAGGGGAGAGAGGCGACGGAAGCCTTACCATAGTTAGAAAAAAATGTTTTAAAACTGGAGTGTTTATTCTAATGGTGATATGTTGCCATGCCTTTGCGAAACATGTAACTTGTGTTCCGCGTGATAAGTGTATTTTTGTATGTGAAATGTGCAGATTATTAGGTGAAGATTGAGGACCGTCCCAGCTTTCACTTAGGTGATTGTGGGAAATAGCTTCAGTCCACAATGAGAATGACTTAGGCCCTTCTCACACGGCGCAACTGAAATGAAACCAATTACGAACTAGGATCATCATTCAGTTTCTTTCCAGTCACAGCACTAGTATTTGTATGGAGGCTCTCACACGGGGCGATCGGTTGGAAACCAGTCCGTAACGCGTCCGTGATTAGTTCAAAGCAACGCGGCATGCCGGTTGCCGCGCTGCTAGTTTTCAACTAGTTTCTCAACAAAAATGGCGGATCAGATAATAAATTTAAAGCTTGTTGCTGAAGTCGAGAAACATTCGTGTTTATGTAACTACAAGTTGAGTGAATATTCACGGAAAGTTGACAAAGAAAAAACATGGAATGTTATCCGACAGAAAGCTAATTTATCAGTTATGTAAAAATATTTTTAATAAAAAGTAATGAACAATATTCTATATAAACACTTCAGATTTATTTTTCTTAAATTAAATTACATAATATAATTCCATTGCCAAGGAAATGCTCCTTGTGGAGTAATAAAGTAATTGACTAAATGATTTCTGGTGTTATATGTTGATGAACGAGAATTAACTTTAAGTTGTGACAACGGAATTATGTGTGGTGTGTAAGTTACATTATTTCCAAATTTAATCGGACTGTACGGGACTCCTTTCCCACTCCTGACAATAATGCAAGCTGATTTTCGTATATTATTTTATATATCACTTTTTGTGAGTCATTACATCGTATGGGACTGTTAAACACTTGAAATTTTTCCATCATGACAAATGTACATTCGATAGTTTTTCTTCGTAAACTAAGTCTATAATTAAATACTCTTTTTGTGTTATGAGTTCTTTGTGGATATGATCTCATTAATATCGCGTAAGAGGGAACGCTTCATCGCTTACGAAATTGAACGGGAAATCGTTGGTATTTTCATCACTTCGTACCTTTACAGGCAAAAGCTTTGATTTATAAATTTTTTTTTTAAATCATCGTCGCCTCGCTCAGATCACACGAGTAACTGAAGTTCCAGAGATTTGAGTAGCGTCGTGTGCGAACATTGGTCAGTAACTAGTTAGCAATTTCACTCTGAGTTCACTCTGTTTCCTTTGAGTAGCGTCGTGTGAGAAGGTCCATACAAGCGAGGTTCAGGACTGCAACATGGCCTCGTTGCACCTCCCCTATACACTGTGGTGGCACCTTAGGGGACATCCATTAATTACGTAAGCTCAAATAAGGGCGGGGGGGGGGGGGCGTTCGCCGAAATCTCACCAAAGGGGGGAGGGTCGACGGAAATCTAAATGCTAGGACGATCTCACCACAGGGGGGGGGGGGGGGGGAGTTCTGGATTTGCGAAAATACACCTCACGTAATTAATGGGTGCCCCCTTAAAGCGCACAGCCACACTGACATATAAAACAAACTTTTATCGTTTAATTTTTTTTCGGATACAGATTTTAAGACCAAAGATTTATAGAAAGTATCGTATGTATTTGTCCGTGAACAATTCGGAGCTTTTCATCAGCATTGTGCCCTGGTACCGTAAAAAATAACGTGGAGCCGCATGTAGCATTATCATATGCAATACAGAAAACGAACAAGCTGCGTGGAGGAGCATTAGACACCCAGTGAATTTTTGTAAACATCCTTCACGGAAGTTGAGCCACACCTGCTAACCACAAGTAACAGCTTTTGCGGCAAGCGCTCACAAAAGACGAAGGCCGTTCGTCCACTGGGACCGAATTTCGTATGAAATATAATGAAGAAAAAACTTGTTCACCATTCGGCCGAATACCTCGGACTGATCCCATTTCAAAGTCCGTCATTCGGCCCCGCAGGTCGTGTCCAGTGGACGCGTGACAATGCCTTTATCTTTTTTTTTTTTTTTTTTTAAAAAAATATGGCCTTCGGTCTTTGCGACCATTTAGCCAGCTCCAATTTGTTTTTGCATCAAATGCTGTATCAGGGTTTCATTATGATATTGTAAACACTACAGTGAGAACAGCACAAAACGAACACAACACTTATTAAAACAACCCATGTCCGAGGCCGGACTCGAACCGGCGGCCCTTGCAATGAGAGGCCAGCGTGCTAGTCCCTACACTGCCAGGGCCGGCATGCCTTTCCTATCTCGGGACTAGTCGGTCATATTCGCCCGAACAGTCAGTCGGTCGAATTCGGTGCCCGTGGAAGACCGGCCTAATGCAGTTCGTTCCCTGGTCAGCCCGATCCTTGGCACTCACGGTCGCCTCAAAGTAAGCAAAACTACAGCAAAGAACTTGGATTGTAAAAATTCAGTGTTACATTTTTTCACTTGTCTCTGTATTCTTTTAAATATCGAGACAGAAGATTGCTTTATAATCTATATAAAAATCAAACGGCTATAATCAAAGTATAGAACCATGAGACAAATTTGTAGTCTGTCCCCGTTAATATTCAACTTATATCTAGAGGAAGCAATACAGAAAGTAAAAGAAAAATTAGAATGTGGTATAAGTGTTCAAGGAGAAAAAATCAGTATGCTACTATCGATTTACTGATAACATTGTCCTATTAGCAGAACAGACTGACGGCATTTAGAAGTTGCTTAATGGCATGAAGGAAGATTTTAGACTAGATACAAAACTAAGAATGATAAAAGTGATGAAAAGTAGCGGAAATGATAACGATAATAGTAGGCTAAGTATAAAAATAGGATCGAAAGCAACAGGAGAAAAATTAATTCTTTTGCTCAGGAAGTAAAATTACAAATAATGGCCGAAGCAGGAATGAAGTTAAAAGCAGAATAACACTAACGAAAAGAGCTTTCATGAAATATTGATATAAGACTCAGAAAGAACTTTTTAAAATTCTTGTGTATGAAGCACAGCACTTTATTGACGTTAGGAATACCAGGAAAAATGAAAATTGTAGCATTTGAAATGTAGTGTTATAGAGGAATGCTGAAAAATAAGTATTTAGATAAAGTACGAAATGTATGTGTTTTGGAAACGATTGGTGAGAAAAGAAGCTTGCGGAAGAGTCATACAGAAAGAAGAGACAGGAAGGTGGGTCACACTTTAAGAGATGCGGGATTGGTTAATGAGGTAACATTGGGAGGAAGGAACTGTAGAGGTTGTAGCGGATTAATTTGGTTGGACAGATTAATTGCTAACCTTGCATGATTTATAATCGCCACCTTCCACTATCTTATGCAAAGCACATATATTAATTTCAGGAAACAGAGGTTAACCATTACTTCTGTTATTAATATTTGAAAAGATCCTAAAATATTGGTTTATTTGGTATTCATTACTGCTTACAGACAGAGGTATATTTACCATTAATCTTAAACATCTGTCTATGCAAAATAAAGTTCAACGCAATACCTTGTCTTACAGGTGTAACATAGCAAACAAACAAACAATTATCGTTAATCGAATTTAAGAAATTCCAATACATGTACATTACAAAGAGTTACAAATTCCATATGCAACTGAAGCAAAAACTCTCTTATACATAACGAGAGCGATTCTTGTATGACAATGATAACAAGAAAACATCAGATTTGACTGGATTAGATAGGGCGCCAGGGAGTTAATTTGTTCCCACAAATAATAGTCATTGAAAGTTTCCAAACATGGAAATCAGTCTTTCAATTCAAACTGGATAGTGAAAACCAAAAACACTCGGCTTTTAGACACAACTAGCTTAGGAATAATGTCCGGTGGCATAAGAACTCTTACTCATGAGACCGTTAAAGGGCTATCTCAATGATTCGTCTGAGTACACACTGTTTCTGGAGGTATAATTACCGTGTCTGTCTGGCTGCACCAAGCGTCGCAACAAGAGCGCTATCGCCTCTCAACAGCGCACCATCCAGGTAATGCTAGGCACTTGTCACGTCAACCAACACAAGTGACAACATCGATCGGACTAGGCGCTCAGTCATCGAAGCCTCCAGAACGAAATCGTCCGCCGTACTCTAGCAGGCAGTTGCCAGCGCGATCGTTCTGGACGGAATGACCTCTTCTCGCCCCTCAGAGCTCGTCTCTACTTCCCCTCGGCGAGTATTATGAAAAACACAAAATTTGTAATATTTCCAACCACGTGAGGAAATAAAAACATCGGATTGGCTTCGCAAAAGTATCCCCTCTCGCCGGCTAATTCATTGCCTCTCATTTGCTAAGAGTCTTCGGGTTTTGTCGGGATTGTTCGGGAGGATATTTAGAAATAATTTTCCCACGACACCGAGCAAACGACGCATCTACGGATCCCTTCCGCAAAATTCCCCAGAGTCCAGCCTTTCTCACCAGCACCAGTGTCAGAGATAATCCCCGCATTGTCTCGACCCCAGACACTTCCGGCTCAAGTCAGACTGTCGCTCACGCTAACACACCTCTTAGCTAGACGCGGATTTCTGTCTCCAACTCAAAATGAATATCCATTTGTTACTTATGTTTATTAAATAAAACAATAATTAATTTACATTGTACGAGATGACCCATCTAGTCATCTCGCTACAAGGTAGACAAAGATTACAATATATGAAGCAAAATAATTGAATACATAGGTTGTAAGGGTTGGAGGTTATCGCAAGATAGGAAAGGATGGAAGTTTGCATCAAACCGGTCTAGAGCCAGATGACAGAAAAAAAAAGTATTAAGAAGATTTTAACTGCAAATCTGTAAAATTATATCATATTTTGAACTTGTGTTCTCTACCAAGACAAATTCCATTCTTAGCTGACCTACTATAACCTGTTACTATATGTCCTTATTATAGGCCTGGGACTTCTCAAAACACTGCTATGGACTGTAACTTTGAATATAAGTTGTTTTCTTAGATAACTTCACCTGCATACTAAGAATCCACCCCCCCCCCCCCAAAAAAAAAGAACAGACAACTCCTCTTGTAATGAAGGAGGAACATTCTTAACCAGATATTGATTTATTGCTTGTAGATCACTGTCGGTGCTAGTTTTTCGTTTTCACTTGTGGAGTGTTGCTTTCTCACTAGCATTCCTATTGATCTTGTTGCTGTTTTTTGAAACACGCTTTAACATGGTAGGTATTCATATTAGGATGAATATTCCTCATTTGCAGTGTAATTTTTGGAATTTTGCTCCATTTTTTGAACCGTAGAGTTTCCAATCCATGTTTTGCCGCGTTATGCGTGTTTATAAATGAACGAAGTTTTTCTCGGCGTTGTATATTGATATATTCTTCATGGGGAACTAACCGAATAAAAATGTTGTTGCACACAATATTTCGACTATTGTACTCTCCATTGTCATCTTCAGGTGAAGAGTGAACAAGCCGGAAAACTTTAAGTTGTAGCTTGCGAAGAATGCATTGTTGACTGATGCTCTTGACAAGTTATAAACTTCAGGTTTTCAAGCTTGTTCATATTTCACCTGAAGATAACGAAAGTACAGTACTCAAAATATAGTGTGCAAGCAACATTTCTACAAGTTTATTTTCCCGTGAAGAAGATATCAAAATGCATGTTTATCTGCGGATCAGAAAAAGTAGCAATTATTCGAAAATAGTAATGCAGGTACTGAAAACCGTGAGAAAGTGTAGGTGAATAAACGCAGAGAGTAAGGGAAGATGGTGTGGAACAATTCCTAACTGCAATTTGCGAGGGTCTTTGCAATAGTATGCCGCCTGACTAGTAAAACGAAATCGTAATACCTTGTTTAACGGCCTTTGTGGAATGTCGTCCAAAATTACAATATCCAACAACGAATTTTTATTTTGCTAGTGATGCCGAAAGCTGATAAGGTGTACGTTTAGCCTAACGTGTAGAAGAATAAAATAAATGCAGCGTTTCCTTCAAAGCAGTGAAAAGAAGATTTAAACCGGAAAGAACTAGAACTGAAGATAATCACGGCACAAGAACTCAAGCGGAGACAAATACTGAGAAAAACGTGGATAAGATACACAGAAGATAAATAGTTCAACAGTTTGAACAGATATCAGGAATTCCAAGAACAACAGTAGAACGAATTAGTATAGAGTTCTTAAGACATGGGAAAATTTTTCGCCCGTTGGACGCTTGAAATGTGGACAGTAAATCAGAAGACAGTGGGAAGGCGGTGTCTGTGGAAAAACTAGCGTTTTCAGAATCAAGATTTTGCTCAATGACTTTTGAGTAAAAATGAGACCCAAGCCCATCATTTAACCCTCGGATCACACCAACAATCAATAGGGAAAGCTAGTTTCCCCCTACAAAGAAAATTAAGGCTGTTCCTTTTACAGAAAAAGTTATTTTTTTGGGGGGCAGGGGGAGGATTCTGGGAGTGTACTGCTCTTAGAATTCCTAGATTAGGATTAACCCATCATGGGGGAATACTTACTTTGAGTAACTATCAAAGAAAAGAGAAGAGACGAGCTGTTAAAAAAGTTTTTTTTTTTTTTTTTTTTTTTTTTTTTTAAATCGGGACAATACTTCCAGGTTCCTTATTACCATTCATGACAGTGGATTTCAGATGCTGCCACAACCATCCCATTCACCCGATCTGACATCCTCAGATTTCCACTTATTTCAAAACATTAATAAGTTTCTGTGTGCTCCGATTTCGATTCAGGTCATGAAAGTATACATGATTCTTTGACGTGGTTGAGAAATCATTTTGTGAAATTAAGCACTGGAACTTCGGTGGAGGAATTGATAACTCATAGGGGACTACGTTGAAAAATAATGTAGGCTGCAACTTTTGCTTTTTACTCAGGTGAATCAGTGTCAGACCGCAAATTTATCGGACTACCCAATTAAATCTGATGTACCGCGAATATCGTAGCAAGGTATTTAATCTCTGTCACTACCCTACAAACTGAGGTCTGGATTCAGATGCAGGACATACGCATGCTCACAATGTTAGGGAAAAGTACTTCGAAACATTAGATGCCTCGTGCGCAGGAACTGCACAAAGACGCGAACATAGGAAGCCAGTTGCTTCACAGACAAAGCAATCAGCAGCCCCGGATGTTTATTTCAATTACGAAATTGTAACTATTGCCTTGAATATTCGTGGAAACCAAATATCGCCAAAGATCAGCAGTATTTCCGATTTTCAGAAAACAAACAATTTAGAAGAGATTTATTTTCATTTTTAAAGAAAGACTGTCACAGTATATGATTTTCTAGTGGCTTCATAAGCTCTAGTTCATAGAAGTACTAAATAACTCTCAAACGAACTAAATAAAAATGGCCTCTTAGCTTAAGAGCGGAGATCATTTAAGAATATTTATAAGTCTATGGATACATGCGAAACATATTTCGAATGTGCGAAAATACGTTTAAAATCATAAGTTCGTTTATTGTCTCGTGGTTTTATTCCGTTAATAATTACTTAGATTTACACAGAAAAGTTTATATTTACTTTCATTATAGTCATGATAATATTTAGTTTTAGTGAAGGAGCGTTTATTTCCCTTCGTATTAGAAATACGCAACAGTTACAAATATTGCAGGATATCCTCGTCGATTTATTGTGGACGTGAAATTAAACTTTGGGTCACTTAATTCCTTTTTTTTTTTTTCCTTAGTGAAAATGAACACAGCGGGCAATGAAGCGTGTGTTTTTATGCTATGTTCTGCACATCCACACTTGATCATGCAGCCCCATAGTACCAGGTTGACCTTGGACCCTTAACCCGACCCCAGACCGCTCAGCCTGTTACACTGTGTTCATTGCAAGCAGGTGTCAAATAGGGCTGCCGTCAACATTCCAAGAATGTTTGAGATCTTTATCGTCAATATTTTTAACCATTTCTTTTGAAATGGAATCGTTAGTTCCCATTCGCGACGTTGTCTGCGCAGGTTCATGTAAACATAAACCCTATCACATTTTACTTTCGACCTTTCATTGTTTGCAGGAAATTGTCTGCGAACGCACGGTGGTGCCATTCGTGCAAAATGTTAAAGGCTTTCAGATGGAGTAATAAAGTTTATACAGCCTGTTACTAACCTGCACGTCTCGCCACATACACGTGTTTTGTACGGTGGAAACATCCCTTTCGTCATAATTTGAAAAGACTTTATGAGCAACATAGCAATATGGAAAAGCGCTACGATTTTTTAATAAACTGAATAGTTACAGCGTACAGTAAACATTTGGAGACATCTTAGAACTGTGCAAAGTAAGGCGGATTGGCAACAGGTTTAACGGAACAGGTAGCTCTATTGTTCCTCATTTCACCCTCAACACAGCCGCTGGCCTTGGTAGAAGAGGCGGGGTGCCAAAATATTGTTTACAGACCTTTCACACTTGCTCACAGCCAAACACAGCAAAAACAGATATGGTTAGAAACTGACAGAACGGAATGCGTACTCTCTTTCTCCCAACATAACAGCTGGGTCCGAAACGTGAGGGTTTTCGGTACAGAAAATATTTATTATCACGTATAATTACATATTTAATAAATGATTAAGTTATTGAAAAGACAACTTACAATAAAGAAAGGATACCCTCCTTACGTGTATATCCGCCAACAGATACACAGCATTGTTTACATTTTTACTGTAATATTTGTTCGTACTTCGTGATGCTCACGCAGCAAAAAAGAAAAGAAAGACTAAAACATCAAAAGGGACGGTAAGGGAAGATAATAGTTTCTTTAGGATTAAAGAACTGCTAATTCTGAATCTGACGTTATATGATTTGTACACAATATTAAACTTAAAAGGCAATCGGAAATTGTATTCGTTTGTGTATAGTTAACGAATAATTCAGTTTTAATATGTAGCTATATGTTACAGCATTGAAACTTAACTATTCAACATACGTATGGAAAGAGAAAAGACTGCAGTGCATTCATAATAAGATTCCCCATCTTTTTTCAATCCAAAGACCAGTAAAATGTCAAAATAATTCTACTGACTGTTAACTTATACTGGCCTAATTTTTCACCTTTGTAAGTTATTAACGCTAGAGAAATCTAAAAGTAAGTTTTGAATTTCTAAGGCATCAGAGTAGTGAAATTACAAATAAACAATTAAAAATGAATTACATTAAACAACCTCTAATATTTATCAATGAATAATAGTATGGCCCACAATATCCAGATGTTAATAGTATTATGTCTGCGAACCATCCGCACAGTCTTCGCGGACCACAGCTGGTCCGCGAAACTCAGATTGAGAAACGCTGGAATAGATTAAACGAATCACTGAATGTCATTAGTGTTAACACATCAACGCTAACACTGTAGATGATATAAATCTTTGCTTTCTACTTAAAATATCGATACTGTTGTGGCTGGATCTGCCAATTTAACAGGCCTGACCACGAGTGGTACAATGTTGCCAAGTTTCCCCCCAATGGAAATTCCCATCACCTCGCAAAGCGTTCGCCCGGGTTTCTAATTTCCACGGTCAATGGATATCCAATTAGTTGAATGGCACAGGAATATAACTCTGGGCAGGTAAAAATGCTAAAGACAGAAATTACTGAATGGCATTAGCTTAGGGAAGTCTCTGGCCTAGTATAAAGAAAAGCTAAACAAAAGTCATGAAGTACAGCAGAACTTAAATAAAAATAATAAATACAACGATAATGTACAGTCTGTATTGCCAGTAGCAACGAGAACCTTTCAAAACAAACAAGTATTGCTGGACCAAACGCTAATTTGCCGCTCGGAGAAAGTTTTCTCTAGTACTGTTTGGAGTACAGATTTTTGAAGGGTGGATGTTTCGCACTGCGATGACGGGAAAGAAATAGAAGCTTGGCGATTTGTGGTGCTATAGAAGAACGTATAAAATTAAATTGACAGCTTAAGTAAGAAATGGACACGTTCTGAAAATTATGGATGAAGAACGAAGTATATGGAAGGTGGCGACGATTAATATTTAAACAATAAAACCGTAGAAGACAAAAGACGGAGTTTGTGAAACTATATATAATGTGTTTGGAATCCTTGCAGTAGTGGCTCATGTCACTTCTGGAAGCTGACAGTGAAGATTTCATTTTCAAGCAGGACGGTGCTCCACCCCATTTTTCTCTAGTTGTCCGTAATTTCCTAAACACCAGGATTCCAAACAGGTGGGTTGGTCGTGCTGTGGATGCTGATCGTCAGCTGATGTCATGGTCTCCTCGTTCCCATGACAAAACCCCCTGCGACTTCTTTGTTTGGGGTTTCGTAAAAGACACAATGTTCGTGCCACCAGTACCAGTTGATCTGCTAGACCTGCTGGTACGCATCACCAATGCATTTGCTCCCATTGACAGAGACATGCTGAATCGGGTATGGGAAGAACTCGATTATAAACTTGATGAATGCAGAGTTACTAAACGTGCACATATTGAGCATCTGTAGACACTCAAAAAAACTTTCACAGTTTGTTTATATGTAACCTTGTAAGTATATTGCAAAAAATAAATCTGTAGTAATTTTCTGAAATCACTGCAATCATTTTGACTAGCCCTGTATAAAACATAAACAAGAACAACAAAACGTATGAAGAAAACCAATGAATTGATTCCAAGACAAAAAATATCGGAAACAAATGTTTAAAGACTTTTATGAATATATGAATTCATCAACAGAAATAGAAACTGTGGCCAGTGTACAGTACCGTCAAACTGCTTGATGGAAATGAAACACGAAAACATGTTTTTAAATTGTGTAGTGATATTCCTCAATTTAAAATACAAATTTTGCTAAACTGTAATCCTCAGAAAGTTACATGGTTGCTTGAAAGTGTACAAATGAATTTTCTTCCTTAATAAATGAAACGAAGACGACCACCCGACACTAGCATCATATATTTCTAAAGAGACTCATGCTAACGATGTGTAGTACAGCGGTAGTGTGCCCAGTCTCTTCACTACGTGTCTGTTTATTGTATTCGTGAATATGAGGAATAAGTATTATAGTAAAACTGCAGTAACGAGGAAAAGGTCCATACATTTTTTATGAGATATTTTTTTAAAAAAATGTATTACTGTTAATAATAAACTACGGAGAAGGAATTAACTTAAAAAATGCGTCTTTTTGTCTGCGTTTAGATGAACGCGATTCACACAAAAACTCCTGGTCAGATTTTGAGGGGTTTCGTTTAATGTACAGTCCATGGTCTCGTGGGTAAAATAAGGTGTTTCATTTTGACGTGATATCAAAAAATTTTCAGACTATTATTGAATGTTTCGTGTCAGATCTTAAGTGATTTTGAAAACCCCCAAGCATTTCACTAAGCAATCTAAATATAGGAAAATTACTCTATTCTTAGTAGCCAAAGTCCTGACCAAACTAAAGGCGCGTTCCCATGGCGCGTCCCTCGGCGGGTGGTTGTGGACGCCTTTCATCTTTGCCGCATATGCTATAGCAGGTACGGCGCGCCTCGACCCACCGCCAGGCGGTAAAAGATGAAAGGCGTGTACTATCACACCACGCGCCGTGGGAACGCACCTTAACCCGTCGACGTCGTTAGAGCCGAGAAAGGACTGGGGGCAAGTAACGGAAAGGCCATGGCATTTTCAAGTAACCAGCCCGGCATTCTCCTGGAGTGACATAGGGAAACCACGGAAAACCGAAATCTGGATGGTCGGACTTAGATTCGAACCTGCGTTCTCAATAATGCGTGGCCAGTGTGTTACCGCTCACCCACAACACTCGGTCTGAAAACTGCGCTGTGTGAACGCATTTGGTTTACACAGCCCTGTCTACAACAACTGATTTGAACAGACTTTTGCACAGTCGTTGCGTGTGAATCCCGCTTTAGAAGAAGTAACGTATGGAGAACTCAATAACTCACTAGTGACTAGATTGCTAAGTAAGTTTGTGTCTATGACTGCCTGTTTTTCATATCTGATAAAACTGTAGCGTTATCAGTGGTTTCTGAAGCCATCTTTCACTACAAGCTTTAAAATGGGTTTTATGTACTAGCACAGTTCAACAAAGCGTGGGCTCGTCGTGGTGCACTGTTAACCTGTATGAGGGAAGGGGTGGGATGAGGGTTACTGAAAGGTCCTCGGTTCATATCTGGCTTCCTGTTGGAACGTTTGCTGACCCTTTAGCCCCAGTAAATCTTGCTTTGTGTATGTAAGCTTGCATTAGGGTTCTACTACGTTGACCTACAGGTCCCATTTTTTTCCTTCTGGCTTTACGGCTCGTCGACGTCTTGGTCATTAGAGCCGGGAGAGGATGGGGACAAAGAAGGGGAAGGAATTTGACTTGGAATATTAAAGGAACCATCCCCGCATTCACCTGGAGTGTTTTCAGAAAATCATGGAAAACCGAAACCTGTATGTCCGGACGGGTTTGAACCCACGATCCCGAAATTCCAGACCCGAGCGTTACCGCTCACCCTCCAGCCTCAGTCGGTCCTCGCAGTTATGAGTCCCAGTAGAATCTGTGACAAAGAGTCGCGACAAAGAATCCCATCTCAACTGCGTAATTGAATAATGAGTTTTGGGAGTCGTTCTGTCACATCTCATTCGAAATGGTATTCTCGGACACATTGTTACGTAACACGTGCAGTATGGCCTTGTTCCCAAACTCACTGCGTCAGATTCATTTCCTGCAGAACTTTCAAAATTTGCGCGTGGGAAGTCGTATGGACTGTGTATAATTATTTCATGCGTTCTTTTGCACTGTTCTTAAACTTAATTTATTAAAATTTCATGTCTCATTTATGAAGCACAGAGGTTATTGTTCAGTTAATGGAGAATCTGCAGCCGATCGTTGTTTTTGGAACGTTTTATAGTTAGGATATAAAATCAGAACTGGAAAGCAGATTGTATTAAGGAGCTAGCTGAAAAAATTTAAAGTTTCAGTGGCCGAAATAGAAGTGAAAATTCATACGTTTGAAGCAACAGTTTTGCAGGGAAGGTAAAGAGGGTGGATTTGTGTGGAAAAAGGTTGAAAAAATTCTCTTGGTTCAGGAATGAATCTTTGCTGCTCCTATTGCACGTAACTCGATAACGAGAGCAGTTTAAATGTTTTTGATGATTTCATTGCAGATTCATTGAGAAATAGTGCCAGGCCTGACAAAGAAATAATAGTGGTCCACCTAGGGTAGTTGGTAAGTACCAAACCTAGAGCTTGGCATTCCGGAGGACGCAGATTCGAATCCCCGTCCAACCATCCAGATTTTGATTTTCAATGATTTCTCGAAATCACTCCAGGCGAATGCCAGGATGACTCCTTCAAAAGCCTCTTGTCCTCATTTCTTTCACCCCTCTAGTGACTTCGACGATGGGGAGGCGTAAAGCCATAAGAGAGAAAAAAGTTAAAGCAGGAAACAAGGGGTCTGGCTTCAACTCCTCAGGCTCCCTCAGTTAAGCAACCGATACAGAAAGTCCTTCTCCCTCTGAAAAACGCCTCAGACTCACGAAATTCTAACTCAGCAACTACATTCTGACTGTAATTGCGCTTCGGAACGTACGGTTTCTTCTGATAGCTAGCATCCAGCCATAGGGCGGGCGCTAGGATTTTGGGGCCCGGGATAAGCGTTTTTAGCAGTGACGTAACCAGTTGGGGGCCCTCGGCCAATTCATCGGTTTTTTTTTAGCCCTACTACTTGTTGAGCGGGGAGCCCCTATAGCCGGTGGCCCCCAATCGGACGGGCGGGCTCCGGTACATTTGACCCGCTTCCCCCCCCCCCCTAACACCGGCCCTGTCCAGCCATAGGATGTTCTTTTCCGATGTATTCGTATTTTACAAACTTCTCGTGAAATAAAAGGATAGAAATGTTACATGCTTTTTCAATGTGTATTTTACTTGAGCTGTTTAACTTCTGCTAAACAATTTACTTTAATGTGTCTTTTTAACAGAAAAATATGATGGTCTCACACTTTGTACAAAATATAATATCAACTACATCCTAAGTTTGAAGACATACATTAGACTCTTGCAGGAATGCATTTAGGATCTGTAGGTACCTATAGTAACCTATAACTGTGTGCGGGCCCTTTAGGATCTGTAGGTCCCTAGGTATACTATGGTATATAAAGCAATATCGATTACTTATTATTAAATTAATATACCTTTTAATGCAAAATATTGAATAATGTAATTATAGTAAAAATATACGAGGATAACTTACTGATGAATCGAAACGTGCTTTCTGCATCGTTTCCGAGACTGAAATGAACGATGTTAACAAAATGATGCTCGCACGGTAAACTTTTCGATTGATGATCGATAGACAAATATTGTAGTTGGGTGTTGCAAACACCCTCAACAAAAGCCTGCGGAATTACAAACTCAAAAAATGTTTTAATAACAATATGAAAGAGTTGATCTACAATCTACGTATTAAGATAAAACAAACGGTAAAAGATGGTTAAGATTACCAAAGCACGCAAAAGAGAAATATTAAAAACACAATATTGATTCTTCACAGTCATGTCAACAGGAACAGTGACTAAACTGTGTTTAGACGGCATCACACCAAGCGATCGAGATTCCTGAATGCTGAAATAAAGTTTTAATAGAAATAAAAAGTGACTTAAAACAACAAATTAAACAAAAATTAATTAAAAATAGAATTAATGTTGAATTCTAAGAACGCCTATTTCAACTATAAATGAATGTAATTTTTTATAAATACTTACTTTCAAATAAACTTGGACCTCCCTCGACTCGCTGTTTACATCTGTATAAAATGTTTTATTATCTCCCCTAACCTTCCGGACATGTAGGCTAGGGAATTTTAGTTCGTATTGCAGTGGTTTCAATCTACATTCATTCGCCCCGACCCAATGTTGCCACCTTAGCGATTTTGTCGCTAGATTTAGTGATTTTTGAAGCTCGAAAGCGATATTCTTAAACATGTTATCGCTAAAAAAATATTTGGTGATTTTTAGTGATATTCAACCTTGCAGAGATTTGAGAAACTTGATTGGAATTGGGTAAGGTATTGCCTCTGTCATGACTCGTATAAATAATGGCGTTCATAATGCATTGAAAACGGAATATGGCTTACGCAATACAAGAATGCTGCTAGAATAAATACTTTTCTGGAGTTATCTGATTTACCCATATACTATCACTTTCTCACTCGAATGCCGCAGTAGAAAGGATTTTCAGTACAATGAACAATATGAGATGTAGGATAGCTGTAAATACTCTTGATAGCATTCTTTTTTATAAGGAATCAGTTAAAAATTGTGAGAAAAAAACTGCTACAGTTACGAACTTCCGGCTGATATGATTGCTGCAATTGATAAAGATGCTAAATACTCTTTTAAATCTAAGACTGACGATTCATCTCATCCTTCCACATCTGCAAGTTCTGTAACTCCAACGATAGACAAAGATTACGAAGAAGAAATGCCGATTGAGGAAATTTGATGTTGATTTTTAATACATTGTTATCTTTAATTTAATGAAAATACCAATTATTAAAATATTTTTATATTACTTACCCCATCATTTTCCTTTTTAGCGATTTCTAGCGAAGATTTTAGTTCTAAATATCCCACAATCTAGTGACTTTTGAGACCAGATCTAGCGACTTTTGTTTTCTTAAGGTGGCAGCACTGCCTCGACCACAGTATGCACCTTATGTTACAAGGGGTTTAAGTCCTCATTGAGCCGCAAAGTTGTTACTTTTCGGTATAGGTGGACTGAAATGTTATTTTACAGTACACCCGTTCGCATGTGCGAACAATTTTCGGTTTGCACGAGCATTTAAAAACTTTCGCTGCTAAAACCGTTTCGGAAAGAGGTTAGTTCCTTTAAATATGTTTTGTGTGTGTGTGTGTGTGTGTGTGTGTGTGTGGGCCGCTGGCTATATGTGACAATCGCGCACAGCGACAATAGCGCACAGTGACAATCGCGCACAACCGGGTCGTCTCTTGCTACCTGCTTTTAGCTACCAATGTCACTTCGCCTCCATATTCGTATGTGCCCAGCTTCGGCTTTCCTTAAACCAGAAGATGTGACAGATGGTTGGTTGGAGATCCAATCGCAGGCTCCTAATAACTCAAAACTATTGGAGTTAATTTAATTTAATTTAATTTAATTGCAATGGAGCACAGGCTCCGGTGGCAATTTCCCTACACACCCATCTTCCCCCTATCCTGCACCTACCTACATTTGCCCTCTACAAATTTTATCTTTAAATTCTTTCAAAGTTTTCGGTAAATTATTCATCATTTCTCTTGGTAATTTTAACATTTAACATATCCTGGTTGTTTAGTACTTACTATTTTTGTGGATTAGCTAAGGTTTGTTGATACACATCTCCGCTTTATTCCCGAAGCATATTCGGACTTGAGCAATTGGTCACGAGTTTTTCCGACTACTTCGTAGACACGTGGATTGAGAATGAAAATATCCCAATTCACATGTGGAATTGTCACAAAAGACGTCATCGCACGACTATCGCTGTTGAAGGATGGAATAATAGGATTAACAATGTACTTAGCAGACCAAACCCGAAGCTTAGAGACGTGTTACTTTGAAAAGGGAAGCTGAGTCTTCAGGTCACAAGTATATGAGATCTGAATTGATTCTTCAAGGAAAGAGAAGAAAAACCACATACCAGAAATTGGACGAAACAATTGTAAAAACTGTTGACAGATATGAAAATAGCGGCGACATCAGATCATGTCTAAAGGCGTTGTCCTACATGCACAAGCTTGAATAAATGAAGGTCTACTGTAAATAATAATCAATTATGGCTGATTTGCATAATTTTATTACTGTAAATAAATGTAAATAAGTTGTAAATATTTATTATGACGAAGCTTCTTGGCTGATTTTAAACACGCCTAAATAATTGTAACTTAACAATTGTTAATCCAGTCCAAAGCCTGGATAATGTGTGATTTAATGTCTGGCCACACTAGCCCGCACCTTCAGTGCACCGACACTCTTCTTATTGTTGGAGGTCACTGGATTGAAGTGACTTCAAACGACACCGCATGTCGCCCGACACTCGGTAGTCATTAGTTTGGTTTACTTTTTGACGGTGCGGGCTAGTGTCGGGCTGGTGAATATGGAAAAGCGATAGGTAGATTGCGGAAATTACTGGTCATTTGCAACCAAATTTTATTTTGATGTTACTTATTGAGTTACAAAAGTGTCTTTCTTCTCTTCATTCTCACTTTCAGGTTCATTAGATTTTCTTGAAATGCAGACAAATCTAATATTACATTTGTGTTTTAAGATAGCAAAAATAAATTGTAGAGGAAAAGAGTACGTTTGTTTTATTGTGGTTGAATATTTATTTTTCATTTCCTGTATATTTGGTCTGGTGACTCACAGTGTTACGGCGCACGATTTGGGCACTGAAGGTCCTCGGTCCTCGGTCCAAATCCCGGGCTCCATTGTATGAAATTATTACAGGCCTTAAAACTGACGTTCACCTCTGGCAAAGCTTTAGTGTGATGATGATTTGTCAATACTGCGTTCCGTAAATTATAAGGTACACGGGAGAGGAGAGAGTGTGGGATATGTGAAAACTGCGACCAGTGAAATTTGCGGCCAACCTAAAATCTGCGAAATCTGCGGCCAATACCTCTTCTCTTTGTGTCATGCCGCGCCGTCCTAATCACTCTATACGCCCCTTTAGACGATCCGACCTGGTCTCACTAAATCGTGGCCTGGAAGTTTTTACGTGAACAAATCATTTTACATTACACGCCCGAAACAGCCAAGTTAATTTGTTTTTTTTTAACAGACACGCAAATGTTTCACAGGTTAAGTATTCTTTCTTAGACTTTTTTCGCACTCGTTACTGAAAGCTGAATTTTTTGCTGATCTGCAACACTGTTCGGAAAATCCAGTGCGGTACTAACTAGATCGGAGTGGCCGAGGTCGTCTAGAGGCGGCCATACACGATCGCTCCATCCGTCCAAATGGAGCGATGTCACTCCATTATCGTGTCGTCTGTGGGGAAATTTGATGTGGATGACGTTAATCCACAACTGCTGATGGTAGAATATTTTTTCCTACACTAGTTTCTTATCTGCTTAACGTCTCTCTAACAGCGAGGTCTTTAGAGACGGGAAAGGATGGGGGGCAAGGAATGGGAAGGAATTCGGCCATGGCCTTTTGAAGGAAGCATCCCGGAATTTGCCTGGAGTGATTTGGGAAATCATGGAAAACCCAAATCTGGATGCCCGGACATGGATTCGAACCACCGTCCTCCCGAATGCGTGGCCTCCTGAACTAGTAATGTGAGGCAAAGGGAGATTTTGCATGAAATCTACTACGATTCTGTAAGTACCTGCCTCGTTATTACAATTCTTTTCTACGTCTTTTAAGCAAGAATCCAAAAACTTGTATTTTAAAAACAGTTATAAACTATAAAACATCTGTAGTGTCAACCTGCTGTTTAGAAACATTAGCTACAAACCTAGCAATCCGCTCAGAGCGCCGGCGGGGCGGCTTTTAACAATACAACCAGTTTGATCCTATTCTATAATAAACATGCCGCTACAGCATTGTTGAGAATTCTGGCCGCAGATTTCACTGGCCGCAGTTTTCGCGACACCGAGAGTGTGGCCCGACCTTAAAACTGTGCGCGATTGTCGCTGTGCGCAACTGTCGCTGTGCGCGATTGTCACGACACCAGGTAGCCTATGCCTAAATACAGCCCTGGAATCTTATAGGAATCTCCACTTGCAAGACAGCCAACGTGGTTTCAGGAGAAAGATATTGTGCAGTTAGCCATTCGTTTGGATTTGGAAATCCGGTGCACGACCATTTCCAAAACACGTTCAGACAGTGTGAACATGACTCATTGTTGCAGGGCAGCGTCCGGGCGGCATAGGTCAATGGACCTACCTGAATTGAGCCTTAAGAACTTACAGTGTCAGGGATAGCGTTTTAGCCAACTTACAGGAATCGGCTATTCGAGTCCGGTCTGTGACACTGGCATACGGCGCATTCAAAATTGAGCACTCTTACGGAATCTAATACCATTGGATAAATGATTTATACTTGATGATAAAATGAAAAACGATGATAGCCAGATGTGTGGCTTACGGCCCAAATGTCATTAAAATCAATAAATAAAGAAACCATATAGATTCAAAGAAAATGTACTAGTGTATTTCTGCGTATACTGCATATATAACAATAAAACATAATATTCAAAACATCTGGTACACTTTCTATGAATCGTCGTGAATCGAAGCAGCAAAGTAGAATGTTGGCACCAGCGCAGTGCCAGGCGTCTTCCGGCTGTTTGCTCACCGTCACTGCTTGCTTTTGTTCTCTCTGCGATAAGGTCGTCTGATACAAATACCAATGAAAGAGACAACTGCAGACAGATAAGGCGCCGCACGTTGACGCAGAAAAAATAGTATGCTGCGGCGTACGAAGACGACATTTCTTTGCTAAATTAAAAATGGTCGTTATCACTGTCACTGAAAAGTTTACTCTCTTATTTTCCGATTCTTTTACTCACATCACAAGCACATGACGCTATCGATAGCTTTGTACTCTTTCTGTTGATTGCATTTTTCTCCTGTATTTTTTAAACTTTATCTATATTTCCTGTCTACAAGGATCTTATCCAAGGATAGTGGTTAATGGAATCTGTTTGCAAAACGCAAAAGCTTTTTGCAGTTGTGATTTATGGTTAATCTGCTTATGTAAGGGAGCGTCCATAAACTACGTGGCGCCGTTTTGGTCTCTTTTTGAACCCCCACCCTTCTGTAGTCTGACGTGGCTTTTGCCTTGAACCCCTCCCCCCCCCCCAACTTCCCCCTTGTGTGGCCGTTTTTTTTTTTTTTTTTTTTTTTTTTTTTTTTTTTTTAATGGCATTCGGCAACGGAGGCCATACAGCCAGCTCAAGGTATATAATTGCTTTCAGTGTATAGACGCCACAGGACGGACAGGACATTCACACAGACACACAACACTTAACATCCATGCCCGCGGCCGGATTCGAACCGGCGGCCTTCGGCACGTGGAGCTAGCACTGTGTGGCACGTAGCTTTTTCCTATTACTGTAATTCCGGAAGACATTTTGTGCCGTTTTCTCTTATCAGATTATCGTCAAAATTATGTTGTACAGTATGAATACGACCCATACTTGCTTAATATGCTTTTCTATAATTATAAATATTATGAATGAAATGATGATACTAATCACTCCTGCATATGATCAACTACTGAGAAAACCTTATTCTCAGGTACACCCAGGGACCCTTTTCTTCTAGAAGTTTTACTGAAACTCTCTTCTAATCTCATTCATCATTGTTTAATAACTTATAAAACAGAAGAAACTATACAGGCTGCGTAAAAAAAACAACCTAAGAAGAGCTGACTTTTTTCTTTATTTGCCACAGTTCTGTCACCTTTCTTTTTGTTTTACTAAGGAACCTGGTCCTGCTTAAAAGATTTCCTGCTCACTGACTCCGCTTTGCACACTGAAAACTCTCTGGAAGAACAATTTCTATAAGCCTCACGAAGTTTATCGCACAGCGCAATTTACGCCTCACTTTGAAGTAACACCTTCAGGGTGAAATTTAATTAAAGATCCACTGAAATCCATTTGAAAGAACAAAATTAGAATTGTTTTATCAAAGAGCGATATGGTGATACGACGGTGATACAGTTTTATTTTTTATTTTATTTTTATTAATTTTTTTTTAACAACCAAAACAGTGCCAACTGGGGGAGGGGTGCAGAGGAGACCAAAAGAGAGCAACGTAGTTTATTGACGGTCATTTAGTTTCTAATGCGCCGGCCTCCTGTCTTCCAAATACTTAAGACTTCAAGTCACAAGCATGTATAGCACTGCCAGTATATAGGGAATCTAAAATAAGGAAATAATGATGGAAATTAAGATACACATGCTGTTGTATATTTTGTACCCTACTTGAACTGTGACATTTAAAATGAACGAAAAGCTACGTAGCTTGGCTCGGAAACTCCTCCTCCCCCCCCCCTCCCTCCCACGTAGCCAAGCGTAGCATTCTACTTATCCCCTCCCCCCTTTCACCGAGCCACTTAGTTTATGGAGGCTCCCTAAGATGCGATTTCCGAAGAGAATGGGTACGATATCTAAACTCGCCTCTTGACCGCTGAAAGCAGGTGTTTTACGCTGCTGCCGAGGTTTGAACCCCTATAAACTGATCATTCCCATGACCAGTATGGCGGCACTTTCAAATGTTCAGTCAAGCTGGAGAGTTATCTTTTACTGACATTCGTGTCCGGAGTTGGCTTGAGCTTTGACAGCATCTGACTCGGATTTTTTTCTTATGGCCTCCTCGATGTCGTGGTCATTAGAGGCGGGAAGGGACTAGAGGCAAAGAACTGAAAGGAATTCGGTCAGGGCCTTTTGAAGGAAGCATCCCGGCATTCTCCTGGAGTGATTTGGGGAATTTCCATACTGGTTTTTTTCCACGAGCGATTAGAGAATGGAATAGGAAAGATATATCGAGCCAAATATACCTAAAATCCGATAGGAGTTGGTCTCGATAAACCATTCTGGCCATCCTGATCTGGGTTTTCTATGGTTTTATCAGATCGCTCCAGGCGAATGCCGGGATGCTTCCTTCAAAAGGCCATGGCCGAATTCCTTCCTGTTGCTTCTCCCCTTTCAATTCCCGCCTCTAATGAACTCCACGTCGACGAGACGTAAAGTCATTAAAAAACAAGCGAATGTTGGGATGTTTCCTCAAAATCCTGCCATATCCCGTATAACCTTTCCTGTGCACAAACGGTTACACATTAGGATAGGTGCAATGCACCCTCCGCCACCCACTGTTAGTGAATCGCGGAGTAACAATAATAGTAATAACTGAAACCTGCCAAATTATTTGACTACGAGTTCTTGAAACGACAGAACTTCGTAGCTGAGAACAATTTCATAACAAAAAGATCCAATGATACTTGCCTCACATTTTTTTCCTTGCTTGAATATCTTGCAAATGCTCTTCACATACAATTCAAACAATCACCTTCTGCCATTTTTAGAGGAGGGTGTTAATATCTATGTGATTTGGCATACAGATATCCAATTGTTAACCCTGCAGGAAAAGTCCCACGTTTTAATATATTAAGACGAACTAGATGCTCATACGCCATACTCAAGTAGCGATATTATGATTCAGCACCCCGCGATGTTGGATTAGATCAATAAACTGCTACACATGTCTCCTCAGATTGTCTACGAACTGTCCTACAAGTTTAAGTTCCCTTAGCTAACAAGGATACAAGAATACTTTCATCTTTTAGTTAGTTTTAAGCTGCGTATCGGATATGCGCGATCCATTTCTGCCGCGCAACGCAACGTATCTCAGCCAGTCTTGCGCGGCAAACTATCCAGGCACGGTATTTCCGTGAAGCCACTGTGAACGGTTCACGTGCACGAGTAGCTGCCATTTTAACTGTGATGCATCACATTGTATACTCGAAACCTAAAGGAAAAGTGCATTGGTGGATAAGGTAATTGTATTTTAATAGAATGCAGCATGGTGTGAAACTAATGGAAGACATGAGATATGAAGCCCTCGAGGATACATTAACAAATTTTACGAAAGTGACAACGGTAGAATTAGAGTTAATTGAGCCAAGTGTGAATAAGTGAACACTCAATTTCGGCAGGCGATTTCAGTTACTGAAAGACGCTGTAACTTCAAGATTTCTCGAGTGTCAGAACATTCATTTTAGAGAATAGTTTCAGATGTTTTTGATGCATTACGCGAAGCTCTGACAGAATGGGTAAAGATAAGGAAATAATAACCAATTTATATTAAAGATTTTATTGTTATTCATCTATCTGTTGCCATTCTTAACGAGGACTTACTACTTAATACCTAGGTAAAATGATCATGTCTTTTGGCGATTCTATAGATTCGCTGATTGGAGTTTCAAGTGATGGTTGTGGGGGTAATGGAGGTGATACCATCGAAGTCTGATTAGACTGCACATTTGCTATTCCACAAAAAATCTTTGGCACTGTACAATTGTAGACTACTAAACTTCTCGTTATCCATGGTAGCAAACTGTCGCTGTACCGCGCGAGCCAACTCGAACAAAGACACCTCCATCCCAACTGCGCGCGACCTATGTAGAGGGGGCCTTTGCCACATTACTAAATACCGACGAGGGTTGTAACGGAGCTCATTTTTGCGAATGCGGATATCCAGTGCGTGACATCAGCGGATGCGGAAGCGGATGTGGAGGTGTAAAATAAATGTATAATTATTTAGATTTTAATATTTTATCAAAAATAAATTTAAAATCAATAAAGTATATTTTTATGCCAAATTCTACATTTCTTATAAGTAAAGTCTGTTTCCAAATAATACTGCCTTATTGTTTACTAGCTTCGAGCCCGTCAAAAATGACGGTTTGAATATAATATCCTGGCAGTTCATTTTTTTTCAATTGGTTAATTATATGGACTTGTTATAACATAATGGTCCTGGATTTTGTAATGTCCTATATATATCATTTGCAGTTCACATAGCGATACAGTAGTAACTTCTACTGAATTAATGACGATGGAAGTACAGAACTAATAAAATTGAAAACAAATTAGGAATGCCACACAGTTTTATTCCTGGTCCAGGCACAATTCAGCACGATAAATATTAAACTTCTTTCTCCCCGCAATAAATAATACTTCCAGTAACATGGCGCTTATGAAAGCAGTTTAAATGGTTTGTAAAACTCATTTCAGAGCGAATTATGCTGTAACAAAATGTGTCAGTTGCGATTCTGGTCAACTTAGCCCCAACCTCCATTAACGTTGCATTCGAAAGTCATAGCTTTTATTACCCTCATATGAATAACGACAGACAGCACCTATGGTGGTAGTCTGAATTTATTCTGGAAAAGATTGCATGAAAAAGCGAATATCGACCATTTTTAATGAAATCTTCGTGATATGAGTTCCATACTGTAGTTAAATTATCGGAGTATATGACTATGATTTATTTAAATAAATAATTTTACTTTAATGACCCAAAGAATAATATCAAAAACGGATAACGGTCATTTATCTCGGTGATACATTTCGCGATTCGTAAATTTGGTGTAAACTTTCTTCGAGTTTTTAATTAACTTCATTGTTTCTTATCATCTGCCAAAAACATTCTTAGGTTTTGTTTTAACCTCGTTCTTATAACTGGTACAATAAAATAATGCAAACATGGAATACTCTTCTCCTTGCATTAATTTTTGCTTCTAGTTGTCATAAATAAACAAAAAGCAACATGTAAATTTAAAGGAACATACCAATTGTAACTTTGTAACGTATGATTGCCTTGCATTAATTTTCTGTCTTTGCTCGCCGCTATTTGGATGCAACAATATCGTTGTTGAATTGCGAATTATAAATTGAAATCATTTTTAATTATATCTTTCGTGATATGAGTAACTTATTCTGGTTAGATTATCAGAATATTTGGTTAGATTTTATTTAAATAAATTCATTTTTATAATTTCGAAAACGGATGACTGTTATTTATTTGACTGATACATTGCGCGATTACCTACGTTTCTCTGAGTTTTTAATAAACTTCATTGTTTCTTATCGTCTGGCAAAAAAATTCTTAGGTTATGGTTTAACCTAGTTTTGATAAGTGATACAGATAAAATAGCGTAAATATTGAATTTCCTTCTCCATATATGAATGTCTGCGTCTAGCTGTAAATAAACGAAAAGCAAGATGGTGGTACGAATGTAATATGGTGGTTGATGATTGGCCGTTCTCTATCCAATAGCAGTAGCAGCTATAGACGACGCATCCAGACTCCACGTTAGCGTTTTATATAAGGGGATTTTTTGCCTCATATACAAAAATCGTGGAATGAATTCACAAATAAATTAAATTATTTACATTACTACACACGCGTCAAAGAAACAATCTTTGTCATATGAACTCTGCGGAGTTCGCAGTTCAACAAATTTAAGCGTCAAGCACAAGGCTAAGCCACCGCAATTCTCCGTGTCTGCCACCCGCCTTTCCACCGCTATAGTGGCCTGTTCACAGTCCAACTTGTAGGACCTTCGATGATCCGATTTTTCGTTAAAGGACTCTTAATGGGCCTTCAAAGGCGTTACAGAACTACACGTGTTGGGTGTTTTTGGACTCCCAGACAACAACATGGGTCGACGTCCAACAAACTATGGCGTTGGATCATGATAGGAGGAAAAATACTGTGAGTGTGCGATTAGGATACTGGTGTGCGGCGAGAAAGTACGAGTGGAAAAGATTGCTTGGAACATTTTTGGACCCCTTCAAGTAGCACGAATAGGTGAGCACATCCACGTGGATATCGTGTTAGTTGGACCGTGAATAGGCCGCTTTACTTTACATGCACGTTCAAACTTGTAAATTCGTCGCTTAAATAATAACACCGTTCAGTTCATTGTTACTTTTATTACAAGATCGTAAGAAAAAAACAAACAGGTTGTTGTTAGATAATCGACGAAGGGTAGAATCTTGTATAAAGAGAAAAGAATAATATACAGGGTGTCCAGAAAAGGACTCCCTGATTTCAAAATTAAATATCTCGAAAACAAAGATCGATAGAGGAATGCAGTAAACGGTATGTTTATTGTGACAGCTGTAAGAAGTGTATACAGCAGTGTGAAATAATAGTTACAAAAGCTGCTAACAGATGGCGCTGTACGCTGTACAGCTCATATCAGCATACATAAGTGAAAACAATCTTTGCAAACAATCACATCACAATGTTTTCAAAATGTTCACCATTGGCACTACCCTGAGTTTCGGATCACTATTTAGGCATTACGTCTGGCGATTACAGCGCCACCTGTTAGCAGCTTTTGTAACTATTATTTCACACTGCTGTATACACTTCTTACAGCTGTCACAAGAAACATACCGTTTACTGCATTCCTCTATCGATCTTTGTTTTCGAGATATTTAATTTTGAAATCAGGGAGTCCTTTTCTGGACACCCTGTATATTGCAATATAAACAGAACATCCGCATTAAAAAACTGCGGTTGCGCAAGCGGAGGTAGGATTTCGCGCGAAAGTTCCGCACTTGCGGATGCGGATATCCGTTACAACCTTAATACCGACAGAGAATGGCTCGCAGCGCGGCATGTGCGACCGCGCCAATCTTCGAGTTGAGTCAACAGCGGATCCATTATGCGCGCCAGCCGCGCGAGCCAATGTTCGGGGGTTTGCCGCGCGTAGTTGATACGCAGCTTTAGATGTTTTGGATGCGCCATACACATGCCAAACCAGCAGCAGTTGTTTGGAGTCTTAAGGATCCTCTACACAATCGCCCATGATGGGCGACTATAGACACGCACGATTGTGTAGAGGGCATAATCGTCTGTGAGTGACAGAAAGTGGTGGTGTAACGGTTACCGTTCTGGCCTCGCATTCGGGCGGACGGCGGTTCGAATCCCCGTCCGGGCATCCAGATTTGGGTTTTCCATGGTTTCCCAAATCACTCCAGGCAAATGCCGCGATGCTTCCTTCAAAAGGCCATGGTCGAATTCCTTCCCATTCCTTGCCCCCCCATCCTTTCCCTTCTCTAAAAACCTCGCTGTTAAGAGACGTTAAGCAGATAAAAAAAAGTCTGTGAGTGGCCCTCATCGCCTATAATGGTGAGTAATCGTGAGCGATCGGTTATTTTTCGGCACATCAAAGGAATGCGTGCCGATGATGATGCGTGTGTCCACACAATCGCACATCATTCAGTCGCACGCAGAGGTCCAAAATACGACTTTTTTCGCAACCAATGGAGATATTTTTTGCACTGGATATTCAAAGTCGCTTGATGACATGCGATCGAAGTTATCAAATTCTGATGATGGTTCTGTCAAAAGTTTGGCTAGTTGATTATCTGAGGGGGGGAGGGGGGGGGGAAATCATGTGTATGGACGGAGAAGTGAAAACGAATCGCAGGCAAGAGTTGCCTAATACCTAGCACAATAATAGGAGGTTCTACACCTTGTCCAGTTGCGGTGAATAGTACACATCCACCATCTGCTCTTCCTCTATCTATTTTACATGACTTTTGTTGTTTTTGATGCTCATTCCGATAATGATTATAATTATGTGCTAAGCAAAAAGATAGCAGCAGCCTGTGTTATTTTTCTTTGTGTATTGTTTCTGCCTGGTACTTATTTAATGTTTTCCAGTTATTTCTGGAAGATTATGGTAATCTCTTCTATAGTTACGTGGTCGCCTTTTCTTCTTTTTTAAATACGTTATAGAAATTATCTGATTAATGAAGGATTCGTAAGCCATTATTTGTACTTATCATAACTTTAATTCAGTAAATTAATTAATTTACAATGTTCCACCAACACTAGCCGAAACTACACAGATAACATTTACTTCGGTCTTCCTTCTGAGGTTACACGATTCGTAAATGGAATTTGCAATGATTGAGTTCAATATCACGACTCAGCCATCGACCAACACAACAAACAAAAACCTAACTAAAACAAAACCGCAAGGAATCTACAAAATTATGATTGCGTAACATAGAGTAACTTATTAATCTGTAATCACCACAAGCCGCAATCACTTTGATATCCATTTTCAACAGACAACAGTCAGTAAATGAAAATTCAGAGACAGCAACTCTTGATCGCGACGATGATGGCCACTTTTTTAATCCCCCATCATGGGCGATCGTGAAGAGGAGCCATCACGGTTGTGTAGACAGCAGTCCATGAGCGCGACGATGATGGCCACTTTTTTAATCGCCCATCATGGGCGATTGTGTAAAGGAGCCTTTAGAGATGGCCTGGCCGGAAATCATATATCGTAAAAAGTGCGCTCTCTATTACCTCCAGTACTGAAACAGTCGTCGTACAGACAGAGAGCGGGGTAGTTTTTTTACGCACAACGAGAAGGTACACAGTACAGAATATATACTGTAGGCAGTAGTAGAGACACCGAGAGATGTTCCAGTAATCATTATGCGACTTGAGGGCACCACACGCGTGCAGGAAATCCTCAAGATTTGGACTGAACAGTCCCGGCCTTGAGATAATCCCGAACGTGTGTGGCTGTTACCTTGAGGCCGTTAGCGCGCTCCCGGGGCCTGCACAGGCCACAAAATCTTCACTTAAAAACAATTCTCATTTTCTCAAGACCTGTACTGAAGGGTGTACACCCGAGCGTGTGTCTGGCTTTCAGTCGGCATTGAGGACTACCTGTGACTAGTGTTGCAAACTGACAAAAACAAATTTTTTCTTCAGATTTGTGAAAAAACATGAAAAACAACCTAGCACCCTGGTTTTTTTCTAATTTTTTTTTTTTTTTAGAAAACAGTATATGTGATAAATTATAGTTTTATTTACGGAACTTACATTTTACATGTGTGTTTTAAATCTTAGTGAATCATACAATGTCTTACATAATGATTCATAAATGTATCTATATAGGTGACATAATTTTATTCATCCTCTACGTCAGTACAACATTCACTAGTATCAGCACTACCAACACTAGTTCTGTTTGTGTCGGAATTTTGTGTTTCTTCTTCTATCTCCTCTAGATCCATAACTTCAGAAATAGTTACATTTTCTTTTACTGGTTGTTCGTGTATTGTACGCAAAAGATTTTGAGATTGCAAATTTAAATTGTGAGTACGGTACACACTGTGCCTAAAGACTGCGCTGATAATTCTGTATTACGGTCTTTTCAGTTTGAATTTAAACCTGTTATCATACAAAATAGGAGCTTTATTTCTTTTTCAATCGTTGGTTTACGCCAACGGTTGCAAGGAAACGATTTATAATTACTGACAATTTAATGACTCAGTATCACTAGCTGAGAGTTTAACAAGTATACGAATATAAGGAAAGCACAATAAGTAATAAAAAGAGGCAAAAAACCGTAGATAAATTTGAAATTCCTAATTTTTTAATTAATTTTATAGCACTAGTTCAAATAGCGAGTATCAATCCAAACAACGGGGAACGGGGATTCCCTCTCGCTCAACCTACCCTCCTCGGGAAATCCCCGTTCGTAAAAGAAAACTTCATTCAATGTTGCCAATATTTTCATAATTTTCTTTTCTACTGAACCAGAAAAATATAGTAGATTTAAAAAATTAAGATAAGTACTTAGTATAAACTCTAACACAGTCATATTAAACGGTAAGTGCCTTACAAATTTGAGATTTAGTAGTTATAAAAAAAAAAATGTTTTTTTTCATGTTTTTTTACAACACTACCTGTGACTTACAGGTCCGGCGTTAGGAGTTTGGGGCTCGGGGTAACCAGTTGGGGGCCCTTGGCGAATCCATCCCTCAGACCAAATTGGCTCTACAACTTGTCTAGTGAGGGGCCACTACAGTCGGTGATCGGGCCCCCCAGGGTACATTTGATCCGCTTACCTCCCCCTAACGCCGGTCCTACCTGTAAGTTCCGTGTGTGTAGCGGTTTTATCTGTTCAGTTTTGATTTGGTGATGTCCTGTAGGCTGTGTACAGGAAGAATTTACTATAATGTATGAGAGTGAGCCTTGTCTATGGCAAGCAAAATGCAGCGAATATCACGAGAAGCTGCCTTCGCCAAGCTGGAAGAAATACTAAATGAAAATCAACCTAATGCGACAATAGAATCTGTGGTTAAAAAATGAACAATGAGAAATGCTTACAGAAAGGGGGAAAAATTAATACTCTATCAAGTCAGGAGCTTCTAAGGATATTGTTTGACAAGCCAAAGTTGTGGTACTTCAATTTGCTAAAATACGTGTCCTATTTTTGTAAATTTATCTGTAATAAAACAATTTCGCGCGTCTACTTGTTTGTGGACACACAACGTGTAAGGTACTGGTCCAATTTGGATGAAGTTTTCGAGAGATTACAGGATTTAACTTGAAGTAATATGTACTGTATTTAACATTTAGTTTTAATTTCATCTCCCTTTCACCTCCATATCTGCAACTTTCCCGTCCATTGCATAGTTTCAGTAGTATTTTGACTGTAGTTTTTCTAGAAGAGTATGCATTATTTACATTTTCCCGCTACGGTGGTCATTATTTTTTGATACGAATCTACAAATAATATGTTTCCACATAAGCCGTTTATGTGGCCTTCAAAATTCCAAGCTTCGGCAGTTAATCTAAACGTGGAGAGTACTCTGATATGTAAACGTGGAAAATCATATTGTTTAGATATGTTGTAATTATCTTCAAAATTCCTTAAAAGGAAAGGAATATTTCAGTACTTTTAATCATTGTTGAGCGTGGTTCAAGGTTTATTGGGGCCTGTTACAACAGGGTGCTCTTGAAGGACGGCAAATATAAGTCGCGGCGAACCTTTTTTTTTGGTGGTGGGGGGGAGGGGGTGTCACCAGGCATATTAACTTATTAGGGAGCGTCCATAAACTACGAAGGGAAGAGGGGTTAGCTGGTAAGCTACGCTGGGCTAGGTGGGGAGGGGGGAGTTTTCCGAGCCAGGCCACGTAGTTTTCTTTCATATTATTTGACACAGTTAAAATGAGGTACAGAACACACAACAGCATGTAAATATTTTTTCCGTCATTTAATTACTGTATCTCCGTATGTAATTTACTATAGGAGAAAACAGTACGAAATGTCTTCTGAAATAAATAAGGAAAAAAGCTACGTGCTACGCGGGGGCGGGGAGGGGCGTAGAGACGAAAGCTGGGCTACGTGGCGGAGGGGGGTTCACAGGAGTAAAAAATGGAGCTACGTGATTTATGAACGCTCCCTTAAAGGCTGTTTCATCCATCCTTAGATAACCACGCCAGTCTTCCGCATCTTCTCTCAAATATTCGATTAAGTTAACTTGTGAATGTACGTTTCTTTGTAAAAACACTTTTTGCTTCACTTCTACAGTGCCGCTTGTTTTTTTTAATAAGTAAACAATAAACTGGTATTCCTAACAAAAACCTCTTCTGTTGGACACATCGTCAAAATTTCAAAACAGTTTGTACGAGCTTACCTGTACCGTGTGGCCACTGTTCCGTCTTCCGTATTTTTGTAAAGTTTTGATTGTGCAATTTTACATGCGCAAGGAAGACGGAGCGTGTAGCCGGGGCCAACGACTTAGTACAAGATGGAGTGATAGGCAGATGGAGAACTACAGAATATTCGACAAACACACTGTTGGTTAGCAGCCGTGTTCCAAGATGCCACGAATTCTACAGGAATATTTCACGGGTTCGCATAAACGAACGCGACGGTTTCAAGAGAGTATGTAGCGAGATAACGTTTCCTGGTGAAATGTCCCTACGGTAACCCTCACATGAGCAATGGCAAATGTAGTACATTGATCTAATGTGTATTGCCACAATTCCTACTAAATTCTATGAGTTAATTCAATGTTGATTACACTGTCTAGTTGGTTCGCGACTAATGAAATCTTGCGGCGACCACGATAATATATAATGGCATTGTTTATTCCTAAATGAATTTTGGTTGCCTTTATTCATAGTCGTAGGAAGTTTAATAATGGAGGTTACTGAGTGGTTTGGAATCCGGACAAGTGGCGGGATAATCCCTATGAGGAAGCAGCACAAAAAAAGTCTCCGGCATAGTGACTATTTTATTGGTGTCGTAAATCGACAAGTCAGGCTTTTCTCAAGGAGAGGAGAAGCCATGAACTATTTCGCTTCGTGAAATAAACATCTTTACTAGAGTAGCGGATGTCTGGCCCAATCGAAACTATTACCGTGTGATTTTAGAAAATGTTCAATGGTTGTTGTTTATAAACGATCTCGGTGACTACGTTAATTGCAGGATGCGATTTTTTGCTGATGATGCACTTATTTATAGGGAAGTGGGGTGCTCTGACGATTGCTTAGAAATACAGCGCGATCTGGATGTTATTTCGGAATGGTGCCCTAAATGGTAGCTTACACTTAACTGTAAAAAGTGCAAGGCAATGCAAATAAGTAATAAAAAGACCCCGTTTGCTCACGAGTACAAAGTTAACAATTCAGTTGTTGACACGGTCGATTCCCTGAAGTATCTAGGCGTACAAAGCAACATGAAATGGGACTTGCACATAACTTCCGTCGTAGGCAAAGTTGACTCTAAACTACGTTTTATAGGTCGTATTTTGAGAAGCTGCAATGCTCATACAAAGGAAATAGCGTACAAAACACTAGTGCGTCCGCATTTGGAATACTGTTGTGCAATTTGGGATCAGTATCGCAAGGGATTGATTGACACGTTAGAGAAAGTACAGAGGAGAGCCGCTCGATTCGTGACTGTTGTTACAGTCCTTACGGAAGTGTCACAGAGCTAATTCGTGGGTTAGGCTGGGATTGTTTGGCGGACAGACGACGTCGTTTTCGTTTGAATTTGTTGGAGAATATGCGAAAATCTCTAATTTAAGAGTGCAACGAAATACTTCTTCCGCCAACCTACTTAGGTCGCAATGACAGAAGGGATAAGATTCGAGAGATAAGATGCCGTACTGATACATTTATGTATTCTTTCTTTCCTCGTTCTATTCGGGATTGGAATGCTCTAAAATAGGATTGGTGCTTAGCACCCTCTGCCACCCACAGTAATTGTGAATTGCAGAGTATAGATGTAGATGTAGATGTGATGGCAACGTAAGAAGGCGGCGACGAGAGCACATCGGACATTCAAAGCCGGAAGGCGGCCGACGCGACGGCGGTTTTTGCGAGCTCCAGCTGGCCGCGAGATGGGCAACCCGCTCGACACGACTGTAGTCTTGGGAGTCTGTTCGAGGAGTCGACGACACCCCAGCGAGCCCAATGCGACACGCCATCGCCAGACGATTACTCCTCTCAGCTCATCACTGTCGTAATTTATAGGCAAGCATGATTGCTACCAAAGGACAAATAAGCTCCAAATGTTTTCTAAAACTCGGAATGGACAAGGGAGGCCAAATTGATAGTGAAGCACTAGATCTGTCTAAGGCGTTTGACAGAGTAAGCGATAAAATGGTAGTAAATAAGGTAAAAACCATTGGAGTGGATAAGAAAGTCATTTGCTGGGTAGAAGAATTTTTAAAAGGTAGAAAACAGAAAGTTAGGGTAGGAAATGTAGTATCAAAAGAAGTGGAAGTAAAAATGGGTGTGCCACAGGGTAGCGTATTGGGACCATTGCTATTCATTATTCTAATGAATAATTGTGTTGATTGTTTACTATCTGAAATTAGATTGTTTGCAGATGACATAATGCTGTATAAAAGAATCATAACGATAGAGGATTGTAAACAGTTGTAGGGTGATCTGGACAGGATATCTAATTGGTTTGGTAAACATGGAATGAAGATAAATGCAAAGAAGTGTCAGCATATTAGATACAGAAATAAAAAACAAAGGTTAATTATGAATATAAGGTGGGGAAAGAATTGCTTGCTGAACACTTGAAATGTAAATATCTTGGAATTACTTTTGATAACAAACTTAACTGGGGAGGACACATAGGACAGGTGGTAGGAAAAGGTTTCAAAGTTCTGCACTTGTTGGAGAGAGTGATGAGGGGATGTACGAGAGAAGTCAAGGTATTGGGTTACAAAACTTTTGATCAGACCATTGCTCGAATATGGTAGTGTAGTATGGGACCCTCATTTTACGTATCAAATACAGGAGTTGGAGAGGGTGCAAAAAAGGGCTGCTAGATTTGTTTTTGGAAATTATCGCAGAATACAATCAGTGACGGATATGATAAAGGAGCTGGAATGGGATTCATTGCAAGACAGGAGGAGGATGAGGAGGGTAATGGGAGTGTACAGGGCATATACTGGCGATGAGGCATGGAAAGTTATTGCAATAGGTATGAAAAGTAGTACATAGAAGGGAAAAGATGACCATGACCACAAGCTGGCACTCGATTTCAGGCACAAGGGAGTGGGAAGATTCTCTGTTTTAGGTAAGGGTGTCAGGGATTGGAATGAGTTACCAAGAGAAATGATGAATAATTTACCGAAAACTTTGAAAGAATTTAAAGATAAAATTTGTAGAGGGCAAATGTAGGTAGGTGCAGGATAGGGGGAAGATGGGTGTGTAGGGATATTGCCACTGGAGCCTGTGCTCCATTGCAATTAAATTAAATTAAATTGTATTTGTTGAAACGGTCAATTTAGTGAGTTGCAAAATAACGATTTACATTTAGTAAATGTCAATGAAATCATTACATAATGTTTCAATTCTGTTTTCAATTGAATGAAGTCATGTATGTTTTATTTTATCATTCAAATTAACCTTGTCAGTTCTCATAATTCCTTGTTGTACGTGAAGAATCATTTCATTTAAGAACCCTATAGCTATTTTATTGATCAATTAATTATGCTTATTAAAGAATTAAATTACAAGAGATTACCAGATGGGACATCTCACGGGGTATAGAGACTGTCAGTAATGTACATTGATAATTAATACTTTAAAGGACAATGTTGATTACCAAAGTGGTAGGAAAGTCTTCAATTTTCCGTGGCTTAGTTTTTATGCAAAGAAAATAAAAGGAATAAATGCAAGTACCTCATTTATTAAAACGTAGCCGTGTCTCGAATGGTTTTGTAAGGGCTACCTGAAACAGGACGGTCAGGATTAAACCTACGAGTTGTTCTACATGCTGTCGATTTGCGGGGTTACAGACGCATACCATGCATGTTTTATAAAAATGTCCACATTGAGTTAAGTTCTGTATACTATTTCTATTTTGCCTACGCTTTTTTGTATTTTACATCTTATATTTACAAATGTTGCTTTGTCAGACTGTTGAAGCTTGGGAAATGTAACTGAGGCGGTTTTCCGTTGCCTTTCCCACTTCAGAAGTGGATGTATTATTGTTTGTGTGGTAGTTTTGTATAATGTGTTGTTGCATTGAGAATGAAAGAAAAGGAGCGAGTGAAATCTGGTACAGTCCTATTCAGTCCTAAACTCATGAAATACATCGAAGGGGGCCCCTATGTTTAACGTCCCAACCCGAATGGATGACTCACAATCAGCATAAATGAAACATTTTAAGATCAGATCAATACATTAATTGTTTATGATGATAGATGACTTACACATATTTCTGTGTGGGTATAAACTGTGTGATGTTTTAGTGTTAAATCATGGTTCCAAACATTAGAAACAGTGAAGACTAGAACAAAAACTGATTAAAGGGCTTGAACCAACTGCCTGTGACAAATTGGTTCAACCATTACTTATTTGCAGCATAGATACAGCTGCCCGAAGTTTGTTAACTATACTGTTGTTAATGTATTAGTATCTGTGTTTTTGACTGTGATGAATCAAATCTAAGTACTGCGTACAATAGGGATCATGTGTAAAGATAATTGAGATGAATGCAGAAACAATTTACTTTAAAAAAAGAACCAAAATTAATTGTCACATGCCTTCACTTCACTTGCACTATGAAGAGATTTGTGGTCTAAGAACCAAACTTTTTTTTGTTGAATATAGTACACAAAAGAGGAATTAACTTAGTACAGTACATAATTGTGTGGAGTAAGTTTAATTAATCTGCTGGACTATAACACTGTTATTTCTTCTGGAGTAAGTAAGTTTATGGGCATTTAAACCCCACTAAACCAACCATAGTGAAGTCCTGGTTATGCAGTACCAGTACTTACCAGACCTCAAATCCATCCGTCGAATACTTTTTGCAAGGTTATGATTTCTTTCAAGTCTGCCCAGAAATGAGATCCATTCTACCCAACCTCCCTGCCCCTCACATATTTTGCTTCAGCAAGTTCATCGAAGCTAGGCAAGCTCAGCCAACTCCTAGTCCACAAACATGGTTTTCCTCATCCCAAAAAACAGCCCCAAGTCTCTTTCCCATGCAATAGACCCTGCTGCAAGGTGTGAAACACATACCATGCTGCCACCACCTCCACCAATCCTGTCAATTGGTAAAGCCACCTATGAAATCTCCCGTGTTGCTTTGTACTATCACCCCCAGATACTTCAGGGAATCAACCACTGCCTGACTTCCTACCTAGGTCTGACCGCCAGTCAACCTACTATAAGAATAAATGATCTCTAACTGAAAATATTCTCCTGTAATCTAAGCTACCCAGTAATTGTCCATACCATCTTCCACAAATCCTATAATTTTCTACATCTAACATCACATCCTCTGCAAATCACAAACATTGTGTGTGGCAGAGGGTGCTAAGCACCAATCCTAAACCCGCGCATTCCAATCCCGAATAGCGCGAGGAAAGAAGGAATACATAAAAGCATCAGTATGGCATCTTATTTCTCTAATCTTATCCCTCCGGTCATTACAACCTAAAGAGGTTGGTGGAAGAAGTATTTCATTGCACTTGAAATTTAAATTTTTTGGCGTACTCTCCAAAAAATTCAAATATAAGCTACGTCGTCTGTCTTCCAAACTATCCCAGCTCAATCTATGTATCAATTCTGTGATGCTTTCATAAGGGGTGTAGCAACAAGTCACGAATTGAGCGGCTCTCCTCTGTACCCTCTCCACTGAGTCAATCATAACCTTGCGATAGGGATTTCAAACTCCACAACAGTAATCCAGATGTGGACGCATTAGTGTTCTATACGCTATCTCCTTTGTATGAGCATTACAATTCCTCAAAATACGACCTATGAATCACAATTTAGAATTAGCCTTGTCCACGACAGAAGTCATGTGCATGTCCTATTTCATGTTGCTTTGTACTATCACCCCCAGATACTTCAGGGAATCAATCGTGTCAACAGCTGAATTGTTTATTTTGTACTCGTGAACAAACTGATTCTTTTTTTTACCTATCGAAATTGCCTTGCACTTTTTGCAATTAAGTGTAAGCTGTCATTTATGGCACCAATCGAAAATAGCATCCAAAATTTGCTCTGAATTTCTAAGCAATTGTCGGAGCACCTTATTTCCCTATAGATAACTGCATCGTCGGCAAACAATCACAACCAGCATTTGACGTGGTCACCTAGATCGATTATAAATATTAAGAAAAGAAGTGGTCCTATTACACTTCCTTGGGGAATGCCAGAAGTAACATTTATCTTAGAAGAGGCTTCCCCATCAACAACGACATACTGTGATCGATCAGTTTTAATTCTTGCTTCAATGCTATCAGAATCGTTCAAAACAATAGCAGCTTCTCTAAACTCAGATGATGGGAATCTTCCCTACTAGTACAAACTGGGCACTAGGCAACCACCTAGTGTCATTTTAAGATAGTATCCAGTCAATGCTTTAACATTTTCTTCCCTTCATCCTCTCCTTCCTTATACCCCCACTAGCTAACTTGAATCACTGCTAACCAGAGATTGTGTTTAACTTCATAATTTTTATTTTAAAGTTCATGTTTATTTTTTATTTATTAATATTTGTGTATTTAACATTTTATACTATTTTGGTAGTTGCTCTTTTTGCCTGCCTGTAATTAGTTTTGATATTTTGCAATTATCCTACATTAGCTTCAAATCATTACCACTTCACCCTGTTCTGTGTTTGAATTTATTCCCACTATAATGTCACTATGTGTGGCACCCATCCTCCACAATTTTCTGTTTGTTGAGAACTAAGATTCAAAAATTTTAATATCTTTTGTGTTCTTGTATGTAATATGTGTTCACGCCGGACAACCATCTTATAAATAGTCGATGCTTCATTTCATTATCCTAATTTTTAATTCCTTTTTGTTATTTAATGCTCATTATTCAATTTTTACAATATATATATATATTGGTTGTGGAAATTAAACCCACCTCTTACCATAGATTACGGCAGCTAAGAACTATTAACACAAAAAAAGATGAACACATGTAACACAGTGTTTTGGTATTGGATCTAATTCTTGCAAGTAGATGAGACACTTAACTAGGTCAGATGTGATCACACCAAGACCCATTGAGTGAATGGATGGTCTAGGTGGCTGGGATTGTGGTGTGTGTTTGTTGCAACCATCCTGTCTTCAATTTTGGAAACTGATGGGTTTATTTTCCCTATGCTTTGTTATTTACATTTCCTGAAAGCCTTTCCCTATATATATATATATATATATATATATATATATATACATATATATAACTAAGGAAGGATAGGGAAATATGACCCAACACTTACCACAGATGAAGGCAGCTGAAAATTTATTTATTTTGTATGGCCTATCAACCAATGTAACACATAAATATATACAATAACAAGAACATTGGGACCGAGCCTGGTGGTGTAATGGTTAGCATTCTGGCCTCGCATTCGGGAGGACGGAGGTTCAAATCCCCGTCCGGGCATCCAGATATGGGTTTTCCATGGTTTCCCAAATCACTCCAGGCAAATGTCAGGATGCTTCCTTCAAAAGGCCATGGCCAAATTCCTTCCCATTCCTTGCCCCTCATCCTTTCCCGTTTCTAAAGACCTCGCTGTTAAGAGACGTTAAGCAGTTAAAAAAAAAGATCATTGATAGCATTCACAAACTGATGTTCACTTGTTGCAGGCATTCTACAAAGGATGTTGTAGCACTGAAAACATCTTGAAATGGTCCATCATACTTCCACAGAGGGCATTCCTTGGTGATATGCTCCACACTCTGGGAAGGAGCTCTTGCAGTCACAGACAGGAGAATCCTTAGGACCTAACTTATACAGCGCGGCATTGCATTTGGCGTGGCCTGTTCTTAGGCAAGTTAGTTTAACCCACTGGTCTCTCTTCAGATGGAATCCTGGAAATCCAGTTGTGGGATCTGTAATATCTGGATGTTTTGCAGATGCAGAGTTCCAGCTTTGTTGCCATTTTTCGTTGACATCAAAGTCAAACACGTCTTGCCATATTGGGTTTCTGGATTTAAGACTAGTGAGGGGTAGGTCATTTAGGACTTCATGGATTGGGAGATCCTGTTGCTTCTTGGTGTCTTACCTCTGGAGGTGGTATGTTGCTGATCAGATGTAACCAGGAGACTGGGGTGGATTTTAGTGTGCCAGTTATTACTCTTACTGTGATACACCCATTCAGATGTACATTTTTCTAGTGTAAGCACTACATTACCACACTGGAGCACAGTACTCAGCAATAGGGTAAACCATGGTTAGAGTGGTTGTTAGTAGTTAGTCCGCATCAGCTCCCCACGAAGTACCAGCTATCTTCTTCATGATGTTTTTCCCTGTTTTAAGTTTCTGACTTGTATTTTCCAGGTGTTTTTTGAATGTTAATGAATGGTCTAAGGTGATGCCAAGATATTTAGGATAGAAATTATGTTTCACTCTCTGGTGACAGAAGTTCACTGATGTGCTATTCTATTGCTCAAGTGGAATGTGCATACTTCTATTTTCATCAGATTTGGACAAAATCTCCACTTCATATAGTACACATTCAAGGTTTCTAAGTCATTTGAGAGAGTGCTTTCACCTTCCTCTAATGTGACAGCTTTCGACAGTGATAGCTAAGTCATCAGTATAGCAGAATTTATTGCCAGTTGTTTCGGGCACATCACTTGTGTACAAATTGAGGAGCAGTGGGGTTAGTACTGACCCTTGAGGTAATCCAGTTTTTTAATTGTAAATGACTTACTTGTATTTTGTCCAATGGTGACCTTGAAATATCGGTTGGCCAGCATGTTTTTAAGGAGCGATGTTAGTTTCCTGCAAGGTACATGTTTTTTAAGTTTAAGTAGCAGATCAGCGGTTAGCCTTAGGTTTCTTGTGCTTGTCTCTTTTATGTTAATCATTCCCAGCTGCCTTCACCTGTGGTAAGTGTTGGGTCAAATTTCTCTATCCTTCCTTAGTTTTATTGCCTTAAAGCATTTTCCTGCTAATTGTTATTGTATTATCTAATATATGATAATTAATGACAGCTATGGGAAATATTGACAAACATCTGTTGGACACACTAATGAACTATTTCGCCAGCATGGAGACAGATGCCAGATGGCACAAATCACACATGTGCACTGGAATTTTTGCAGAAATTGGAAGTTAGGAGGCCACTTTCCTTGTGGCGACTTGTGAAAAATCTGTTTTGTTTCACCCTGCAGTGGGCACACACATGGGTTCCACCCACAGTGTTATGGATCTCGAAAAAGTTAGTAACACTGTCGGTAGAGTGCAGAAGTAGCTGTAATTTTGTCACATTCAACTGCATTGCCTAGAAGCTTTGTTAGTGCGAAAAGGCAATATTCCTTCTATTTATTAGTTCCTTTCAAGAAATATTGTATAAATTTATGAATGCACCATGCAGAAAATGACTCTCAAGCAAAATGTGTTCCACTGTTGGAAACGATGTGGTACTATCTTCTTGGTCATTAAAGATTGTGGCCGTGCCATGTAGGAAGTGCCAGATTAAGAAAGTATGTGGCCCTAGGCAATCAAAATTTTAAGGCCCTCTGTTTTCGAAAAAAATTATCTGTGTTTTATGAGATGAGAGAAGAGGTTTTGTAGATGACTATTTGAATAGATCATAGTTTTTATCCAGTTAAACAAACATATTTTACAAGTTAAGATATTTTGAAAATTACTTTTATATATCACACAATGAAACACAAAATTTAGCTTTCGTGTTTTTCATATTACTTTGATTGTTTTAATTTGGGATGATATAATTCATTTTTTATTACTTTCATTTAATGGAAAACATGTTAACCCTGAGGGAGCCCTTAAAAATCATTGGCTCCAGGGTTCTGCCCAGTCATGCCTATTCGGTAATCCAGCAGTGCCTGTAGGCTAACTCATCAGTTTTCAGCTAGTCGGTCATTATTTACCATTTGGGCCTTAAAGTATTTATCATTGATACCTTCAATTTGAATATCGGTTCTTTAATCCGGCAGTACATGAGATACGGTATTCACGTGTTGCGAATTTTTATGTTGCGAGATTCTTAATCAACTCTAAGCTGTTCTTCCAGGCACTTTTCACTTCAGCAATGATCAGCAGTCTGTCGAAAAATTTCAGTGTTGTCACTACCTGAGCAAACCACTTCAGCCATCACTGTATATATATTAAATATTTGGATAGGGAGAATAACCACTGCTTACCAAAATTGAAGGTACCATCTGCGTCAAAAAACGGATAGATAGGTACACACATTCAGATTTCAGTGAACGAACACAATTGCTTGATATTACATTTTAATACCTTATTTATGCAAAGGGATATGGGTGATATGGCAAGGAGTATGTGCACATACCAGGGTTTACCAGATATATGTAAGGCATCTGTTTTCTCACAAGCACACATAAATTTAGTTTGATTTATTTGATGAATGGTTCATGTTTCGATAAATGTAACATGCTATATGATGAGAACAATGTTAATAGATATCAAAATACATCAAGGTAGGATGATCACGCAAATGCTTCATTAATACTATCCATTGCTGAATTAAGAATCAGACGCAGGAAACAAAAAATGTACCACAGTAAAATGCCAATTGCTATCCAATTGACGACCTGGCCTATTACGTACATCCTGAAAAGGAAGGAAGACAATAAAATATATTAGTATTTTTAATTACTTAATATTGATTTTGTTATATTAATGCTCATCAGATAAAAAAATTATATGATAGCAAAAATCAAAAACAGGCACTAATGTGACACAGAAACAGAAGATACTGATTAGGAAATTTAAATGAAATATTGAAAGGCACCATTGCTTACAGCAAATGAGTCCAGGAGGAAAAGGGGAGAGGAAATGTATTCTTAGAATAACCTTTTTTGTGTAAGCTCTTTGTTAGCAAAAGATCATGATTTGCACTGGGTGAGAGTTAGACAGTGACTGTAGACTAGTTGAAATGTAGTGTTGGGGTATGGGATCTGCAACTTATGAATAAAATGCATCAGACCCTAAACCAACAGTACTTCCACAAAAAATGTATAGTCTCATTGCTGCTCTTTCCACCACAAAAACGTCAGTGAATTCAGTTCCTTTTATTACACTTTTCCCTGCAGTTCATCTTAGTGTAACCAATGGGAAATACTGTCCATTAAAAACTGGATACACTGTATGTGCATGAGGTAACCACCTTTTCTTTAATTTAATTTAACTGCAATGGAACACATATGTCTCAGTAACAATTCTCCTATGCAGTGTCAACAATAGGGCTAAATTGCCCTTTGGTAATGTTTTTATATGCCTTTATGTTGCTTTGTGTGTTAACACCATGATGTCATATTACTGACAAGCAATGGTTTCTTCCTCTATTTTTATTTGTATTTTAGTTTGCTAAGGAATACTTTTTATTTCCAAAGAACCAAATCGTTCTTGTGTTTTTTTGTTTTTTTTGTTTCTCAAACACAGGATGATTCACTGAATGACATCTGCATTGCAAGAAAGATCATTTAGTTTCTAAAATTTATTTTTCGAATGGTCAAACTGATGAAACAATATTGTGTAAACAAATGTTATTTTGGAGGATAAGATTGTGGATCCACAGAAGTCCACAATGACTACGGCAAATTTTAAGATTTAGTTTCTATTCAGGCAGATGCTTTAACTCACCTATGTTGACTGCCGCACATTTCTCTTGATTTTTGTTAAGACTCTTTTTTCATATCCCCGAAAATTAATTTTTCTATGTTAAATGTGCCTTGAGTAAAAAATCATGTAGGGAACTTTTTATCAGTGACAATTTTATCAGTGTTCAACAGCAATATTTGTCAGTGATATAGATATTTGTCTTTTTGAGATTTGTCTAGCTAATGTAATATTTTTCTATCAATAAAACAACTTGAACCATATTGTTGGACCATTATTTGGGAATATTCTTCTGATTTACTTTTTGGAGGATGCTCAATCAGCAATAATAGAAATTACATCTTTGTGGATTAAGGAATGTTCAGTTCACAAAAAAGTTCCAAGCTGGAATGTCTCAAACATCTAGCACCAACTTCCATTCAATGTTGAAAGACTGTTAATTCATGTCACACAGCCAAAATCCTTTCATGTGACTCACAAGAATACGAATGAAAGCCACGAAACTCAATGGCCCATTTATACTTTTCTTCAGTGGTGTTACCAACATCTGGATATTTGCATCTTCTTATCTGACGAGTTTTGGCACTTAGTGTATTTTAGTAATGAAATACTGGAATTGTTTATTGAAGTTGAATATGAGCATTATTTTTAATAAATATTTTCAAGGAGACACTCATTAAATTTATGTGATCAATATTACATGCTTCTCATAAATCAGTTGACAAAAAGGTTAATATTATTTGTGATCATCCATTCATTTTAAAAACAAGAGAAGAGAATTAAATGGCAGCTAGGTTAATGTTTCTTTGTTACTATTATTTGAGAGAGATCTAAAGTACCATACATATTAGGTTTTGCGCTGTAAAACTTCCCTGTGTTGTAAATGTTTAATAGGGATGCAAAATAGTTTATGACAAAATAATACAGGTAACTGCCAAGGTTTAATTTTCAAGATCTTAACATATAACAAAATAAAAATTCCAATAATTTTTACCGCTTTATGTGAGCTCTATCTTGTTCAAGCAAATCGAAGCTTCTCTTCATCAAGTATTTCCGGCTACCGATTATTGCATTGCGAAAGAACTTTTTTGCATCTATATCTGTTAAGTCATACTTGAATAATTCAAACTCTGTTTCAGGGATCTCTTGTTCCAGCGCCAATGTTTTATCATTAATGAATTGCCATTCATTAAGCATGAAATGACTGAGAGCAATATTAGCCCTGTAGATGCGCCGTGTTATTTTAATAAGCCTGTAAAGAGAGTAATGAAATAATAGAACTCATAATGTTTTGACTGAATATATATCGATTATTTCACAAATTGGACAAAACTTAGCAATGAATTTTGAAGAGATAAGAATTATACAAAACGGTAAAATATAAGTAAACCAACAATGATAAACAACTATTTTGGATGAAATAAAGCAAGAAAATCAAATGAATATTTTGAACATTGTTATCTGTTTACATACATTGGTTTTTTACCAGTGAGGTAGAGGGTTGCATCGATGACCAATGCTGGTATTAGGTGGAAGCACATTATGCACACGAAGTAAATAAACCTGCAAGATGTTATGAATCCTGAAGGATACCATAAACAACCACCAAGTGGAAAATCATATACAGCTTCCCTTCCTAAATCTGCAACCTCTTGTATTGAGGTTTTTCTTACATTGTGGGATGAGCACTGATACACTTCAACACCTGATGAAGGACTGAAAAAACAATTAAATATGTGAGTTGTAGAAATGTTGAAGTCCCATAACATTTATAAAAAAAATATTTCTTTAGAAATAATAGTAATAATTTTTGGTTTCAAAATATCATTGTTTATTATTATGTCAATGGAAGTCATAGGTATTTTGAGTATTTGCAGTGAAAGTGGCAATTATAACATACATAAGAATCATATATGGTTTTATGCTAGTAACAAATCTAAACTTCTTCATCCCATAAGCACAAAAAAAAACACATTAGAGTAATAAAATGCAGTGCACAGAAGACTTCTTGAAAAGAAATGATTATATAAACTGTTGATTCTTGTTTTTGAATGGGGATATAAAAAGAATTATATAAAAAACAAAAATATTTTTTCACAACAGCACAGATAGATTTATTAGATTTTCTATACCTGTAACATTTTACTCTGCATCACTATGATATACAATAATAAATTAGGTACATTGCTTCCCATGTATACATTGTGCAACCTCCTACTAAACCTTATCCCTCTTCTTCTTGGATTATACCATGTGTCAGGTTCATAAGAGTACACAATAATAGAGCTGATAGACCATCTCATATGAAGAAAGAAACTTTGGCAGCTGCAAGATGAAAATTAATGTATATATGGTTCTTAAATTAGTGATTTCATTTGACTCCTTAATGTGTACAGGCTATCTCATCTTAATGAAACAACTGCCAATTCGCTGCCATACTCTGTCACATCTAACTGTAATTCTGGTAATATTTCATTTTTTAAATTTGCTTACAAAACTATATATTTTATATTTTTAAAATTAAAATTATATCTTTTATATTTTTTACAAGTTTCTACCCAGTTTCATTAAAAATGTAATTTTTTGAAAAAATGTGACTAACAAATGTTTTATTTTATTTTGTTTAATGTCCTTCTTCATAAAAATTATTGATTAATTTGTCTTTGGACTACTTAAAAGAGTGATTGGAAAAAGGTATGTCTGTCTGAACCTGATGGCTGATACATCTGAAGGTGAAAAAAATTAAACTCAGTATTTTTGGGGAGTGAAACATTTTTTAAAAAATGTATAGAAGTATTAAAAATCATGAAATTACTTGGACATTTTCCAAATATGGTCTTAGCTATAATACATGAATAAAAATGTTTCTGCAGTTTTCGGGCATATCCATGTTATGTAATCAACCATCACACTAAGACTACTGCCTCCAATACTTTTTGCTCTAATTATTCTGGTGTTTTCATTTTTTTGGGCAAACAATAATGTTTACTATGTCCACACAAAAAAATTTATGAGAATTAGGTCTGGTGACCTTGGTGACCATTAAATATGGCCATACCTACCTACATACTGCTAGCCAAATTTATTATTTGAACAATCTCACATGACTGTACTAACATGACAGAGCATAATATTGAAGAAAAGCTTTTCACGGTTCTAGCCACATCAAAATCACATCATCTGGTGATGTTTCAGAAACTAGCACTGTGTCCATTGGCAAACCCCTGCTCAGTATCAACTGAAGTTAGCCACACAGGAGACCGTTTATATAGAGTTGACAGCAGGGAGAGGAAGGGAGGGTTCATGAAGGAATATTCAAGCTGGGAACAATGCACCTAGTGACATCACATTTGAATTGCACTATGCTTAAATTAGGTTTGACCTCACATGCCTTGTAGTAATATTATGGCTGGCTTTGACGTTTGATTAAGCTGAGGCCTTATTACCTTTCCATCAAGCCTTTAATGATAATATCAGAGAAACTGTCTGCATGACACAGGCATGTCAATTTGACAAATAATGGTTATATTATTTGTACTTTGTATTTTATATGATGCTAAGGGAACAGTAAATACAAATATAAATGTCAAGCTACTGCATGTTTTTCTCTGTGTTTAAGTTTAAAATACCTAATGTCTACCTTGCATATTTCATCATCTACTCAAAACTGGCCATCTGTCGCAATATTCAAAGGATAGTATGAACCTTTATGCATCTACAGAATTCCTTGTGAATGTGATACCAGTTACATAGGACAAACATTAAGAACAATAGAAGACAAAGCATAAGTGTCCATCATTATAGAGTATAGTCTTGTTAGTAAAAAGCTTATTCTGTCTACCAGTGGCATGTATTTGAGCAGATTGAAAAGAATATTTTGCAAAAATGCAAACAAGCTGGTATTGTGATTGGTTTTCTTTAAAAAACTGAAAGTTGATTAATGTTTTATTAAATGTAGTGCAAAAAATGAACAATGTTAATTGCATGATTCATCATTAAATTTACAATTTCTGACATCAATGACAGTCTAGTTTATAATAGGATTTAGTGGAAAATTCCTTATTCTAACACTGAAATCATATGTTAGTGTCATAACACATACTAGGGAGTCAAAGGAGCTCTGCATCTGCAACTGTGAAACTTGCACATGAAATTCTACCTCCACCTTTGCATCCGTAATTTTAAATGCAGAGGTATAGAGGATGTCTTGTTTGCAATATAAAGAATCACCCTTTCGTCACTTAGCTAATAAAAATGTGGTTGTTTCCTTTCTTACGACACTGTAATAAAAGTAACAATGAACTGAACGGTGTTATTACCTAAGCACAAATTTATAAGTTTGAACTTACATATAAAGTTAAGTGGCTTATTCATGGTCCAACTTGTAGAACTTTCATGTAGAACTACTGTAGGATGTGCCTACCCATTCACACTACTAGAAGGGGTCCAAGTAGTCCTTTCCACTCATATTTTCTAGTTGCACACCAGTGTCCTTATCACACACTCATAAGGTGTTTTCTCCAATCCAGATCTAATGCCACAGCTTGTTGGAAGGCAAGGGCTCAGGTTGGTTGTTTGGGATTTCATCCACATTCAACATGTGCTGTATGTAGTCCTGCAGCCCATTTCACGGCTCAACGAGAGTCCTACATCAGATCAGTGTAGGTCCTACAAATTGGACTGTGAATGGGCTGCTAGAGCAGTGGAAAGGTGGGTGGTGGGCGCAGAGATGTGTGGTGGCGTGGTCTTGGCTTTATGCTTCAATTAGTTGAGTCGCAAAGTTCATATGACAAAGATTTTTTTGTTGATGCGTGTGTAATTATGTAAATAATTTAAATCATCAACCTATTTTTTGTTGATGAAAGATGAGGCAGAAAATAACATTGCAGTGTTAGATGGAAATAGACTTTGCTTATGCAAAATGTAGAATTTCTGATGAAAATATACTTAAATTTATTTTTAATGAAATATTAAAATCTAAATAATTATAAATTTATTTTTCCACATCTGCATCCACTTCTGCAATATGTCCCCATCCATAGATGCCAAGCACTGAATATCCATATCTGCATCTGCTGAGATGACCTCCATTACAACCCTAACACATTATCATTATATCTTTCTCGAAACTGTTTTTCAGATTTTACTATCTTTGCTTTATCAAGAGTTTGTGTGATGAAACTTGACTATCACTCATATATCTAAATGATTAAATTTTGTATTCCATGTATCAGAGCATGTTGGTATTCTTTTTTTCTGGTACAAATGTCCTTGTTACTATTTTTCCTTTACTGACATAGCCAATCTGCAATTCTTCAGAAATGGAAAACAAAGGGTTAGAGCATATATGGGCAACCCCCGGCCCCCGGGCCGGATCCGGCCCTCCACCAGCTTCAATCCGGCCCGCGAGAGATTCAGAAATTTCAGATACAGAACATACCTTTCCGAAGAAAAATAGACACAGCTTACAGTTTTCGCACGAAAAATAATTTGCACATTCGGAAGCACGTATAAATGTGAGCAGCTTTCTTCAATCATGAAAATTAATAAAAATAAGCATCGTACTCGGTTTAGAGCATGGTTGGCTAACCCGCGGCCACCTTGAAGATTTTTTCGCCCAGCGTGATTCATCACACTTTTTCAAATTATATTTGCAAATTATAATTGGCAATTTAGTGAAAACCAATGTATTTAAAAAAAAAATACATTATTTGTGCATCCATATATTTCGAAATTAACTGTCGAAATTATGAGAAAATATTTCTTTGATTTTAAAATAATGTTTTTGCGAATATCTGACAGATATTGCCTGTTTTATTTATGAGTTTACAGTTATCAGTTCGCGGAATAATTATGTTATATTCTGCGAACTCATAATATGCGCGCATCTCAGAACATCTAACATACAATATACAATTTTATATGCGGCCCGCGGATTTATGACGCATTTCCAAAGTAACCCTCAAGATCATTTGGGTTGCCCACCCCTGGGTTAGAGTAAGAAGTGCAATATCAAGAGAGGTGGATGTCATAACAAGTGACATGGACAGTGGCAGATCTGGGGGGGGGGGTTAGGGGGTTAGGGGGTTCAAGCCTGCCACCCAAATTCCCCCAAACCAAAATCTGGTCAAGCCCCTCCTAAACCGAAATCCTGGATCCACCACTGGCCACAGTGAACCGGGGACCATTGTTGTTAATTATTCTAATGAATAATTGTGTTGATGGCTTAAGTGAGACGTTAGATTGCTTGAAGATGATATAATGTTATATGGTAGGATAAAAGTTTAAGAGAACTGCAAACATTTAAAGTGGGACCTGGACAGAATATATAACTTGATAGATCAACATGATATGAAGATTAATTTAAAAAATTTCAGCTTATTGGGTGTACAGATAATAAAAATATTTTATATGATTGAAAATGAGGATAAAGAATGCCTCATTAGGATATAAAAATGTAAATATCTTTGAATATCATTTGATGGTAGACTCAGTTGTGCAGGTCATGCTGGGCATATGTTTAAGAGGGTTTGTAAATGTTCTGCCTTTCATGAAGAGGAAGAGATGATCTGTGAAGGAAACGAGGAAATTGGAATATGAAATTTTGGTCAGATCATTGCTCGAATATGGTATGGAAGTAGAGGGCCCTCATAATTGGTATCAAATCACCAGTATAGTGGATTGCAAAGGAGGGAAGCTATGAGAGTATCATAGAATACAATTGGAAGCTTATGCAGTGAAGGACCTGGTTTGGGAGTCATTTGAAGAGAGAAGCATGTGAGAGTGCTGAAAGTGTGCAATGCATATGGTATGAAGTTGGGATGGATGTTCGCAGAAAAATTAGGAGTGGTATGTGGCAGCGAAGAGATGACCGTGGCTATAAACTGGCAAATTGATTTCAAGCATAAGTGAGTGGACAAAATTTTCTTTTGCATGTAAGGGAGACTGACTGAAATAAATTACTGAGGAGTATCCTGAAAAAGTTTATTAAAGCACTGGAAGAATTTAAAGGGAACCAGAAGTGTTGGGAAATTGTTACCTGCACATATGTTTTGTAGTAATTGTTTAGTTATCCCTTCTTGTCAGCCTTGATGACAAAAGCTAAAAACTCATGCCATCTTAAAGAAAAAAATGCACACTTTGGATTGCAGTACATTCTGTGTGTTAGCATTTTGTGGAGGAAAGAAAAGTGACAAATCTTTTCTAATGTTATATTGAATGATATGTCCCATCCTTCTCTCATTTCACAATGTATCAGATTTTAAGGTAAATTATATTAAGTTGGTTTAGGAATTCATGTTGTTTTTGGTTACCATGGGACGAACATGCATCTATGTAATAATGCAAACACATCAGTTTAATGGTGATGTCTTCAGTTCCCCTCTCTTCGAAGTTTTTTTTTTTTTTTTTTTTTTTTTTGTATACAGGCTTGCTTCTACTGGAGGTGAAGTGGATACAACAATCTCACTGTTAGTATGCTGATAGAATTTTTCACTATATGGAAATAAACGTAATGTAACAATGTGGTTGAATTGACGTAGTGACAGAATTTTTACCAGATGCACAGTACACCCCAATTAAAGCCAATATAATGTTATAGTCCTACCTGATATATGGAACCTAAAGTTAAACATGGCATCGGAACCATGGAAGCATTCTAGATACTTCATATTACAGAGCAAGCTGTGTCAGTGGTGAAGGTCAGGTTAAGGATCTCTGAAAACTCATACTGAGACTGGGATTTGAACTGGGTACCTTTTGGTCTTCAGTCAGACATCTTAGCCACTGAGCAACCAGACCACATAATCAGCTAAAGTTGGTTCAAACTAGCTGTGTGACAGCTACAAAATATTCTTGGTGGACAACAAAATGACAGTGAATCAACAATGGTTTCACCGAATGTGGTGGGTGAGCGGTTAGCACTCTGGCCTTGCATTTGGAAGGATGGCAGTTCGAAACCCTGTCCGGGCATCCAGATTTGGGTTTTCCATGGTTTCCCCAAATCACTTCACCTGAATGCCGGGGTGCTTCCTTCAAAAGGCCATGGCCAAATTCCTTCCCGTTCCTTGTCCCCACTCCCATCCCGCCTCTAATGACCTAGACGTCGTTGAGGCGTAAAGCCATAAGTAAAAAAAAAAAAAAAAAATTGCTTTCACTATCGAATATCAACATTTCTTATACAATCTTAAAGTTGTAATGGGAGATACTATCTTGAAAAGGATCAAGGTACAAATTTTGTTATAAAGTTTCAAAATTTTGGGTTACCTTACAACTTGATCATAATTAAATTATATTTAGCTCATATAAAAAAAGGGGAGAGGTCTAATTGATTGTTTAAGTGTGAGTTCTGTTTTAAATTCAGCAATAAGAATCAATTTTCAGCCTCTGAAGCACCCCTTATTAAGTTTGATTCTTATGGCTGAGACTGTAAAAGCACATTTTTGAGGCCTTGAAGACTGGGTTTCAGGGCTTCAAGTAACTTCATTCCATCTCTGACATGTTGTGTTCAAAGATTAATGTGGACTTAAAACCACAGTTGTTCACGGTATTTATCACACAAAAAGGCTATGCCAGATATAGTGTCTGCAGACTAGTGACAGTGGTTAGAATTGCTCAGTTAGTGAAAGCAGATTTGAAATTACTATCAGGACATTTGGTATGAACTAATTTTTAGGTGAAAACTTTTTGCCTTTTTTTGTTCACATTGTTAGGAAATTTGGTTAAAATTTCATAAGAACAGATTCTTTTGTGTCCCTTATCAACATCCATTAAATCTATTCACATTTTATGAATTACTGTGTGAACCATGACAAGAAAATTCATCTTTCAAACCTTTCTCTCCCTTTCTTCCATGTTGCTATTATGGTAGCATTCACAGCAATGTCAATAGGCATGTAATCTGAAGTGCAGTTGCGTCTGGAATAGCTGACATGGACAAGTCCTTTCCCAGCAGCCACCAATAGACCAATAGGTCCATTGAAATTGTCCACCCATCCAGGAAAGGGATCACGTTTAGTTGAAATCACTGTTAGTAATAAGTGAATAGCTTTGTGAAAAAATGTTACCAGATGCAATATAAGTAAAAACAAGATACATATCATCAAGAAAAAGTAGTTTTAAAATTATTTTACTGATTTTAGGAAAGTCATTAATTCTAAATTGTGAAAGAAAGCAGAATCTGTTGCAATTTCCCTATCCCATTTTTCCTTTTCCTTTTACCTGCCTACTTTTGTCCTATATGAATTTTAATTTTAATTTTTTTCCACATTTTTTTTTGTAAATATTTCATCACTTTACTTAGTAATTTATTCCAAATCCTGACTCCTTTTCCCCTCTACCCCCCCCCCCCCCTCCACAATTATACCACCCATCTGCTGATGAATCCAATTCCAGCTCCTTTAACATATCAGTTACTGTTTGAGTTTTTCAGTAATTTCCATACACAAATCTAGCAGCCCTTCTTTGCACCCCCTCCATCTCCTGTATTTGGGACCTCACATGTTGATCCTACACTTCACACATACTCTGATACCATAGATATGCTTATTTTTAACTTCGCTAACAAGCTCATTCTCTGATTAACACTCTCCTGTTTCTGAATCATCCCTAACAGTCACTCCAAACCAGTTACTTTACATCACTGTCTTTTTCAAATTCTCAACAAGTTCTTCATCAACCTTACATTTAATTGCCCGAATACCCACCTTTCCCCTTTTCCAGTGTAGCCATAGAAATTTCTAGATGCATCATTCAGCAGTCCCCTTGTTCCAATAATATTTTTCATAAACCCATCTTTAGATTCCTTATTAATTTCTTGTTTAGTTGTTTCAAGTGTTCCCTACTGTCTTGTTGTGTCCTAACTCTGTTTTGCTTTCTTTTTACGAGCCTCTTTAACCTAGGAGCTTCCCAATTATAATATGTAGGTTCAACACCATTCTTTATTTTTTTAATAAACCAACATTTCTTCTTCCATTTTTATTATTTCCTAGAACTGTTCCCACCTTCATTGCACTGCACTTATGCCTTCCTTCTACACACTGATATCTGTTCAGTTGTAAAATATGTACCTATAACCACCTTTAATTTTGGCATCTAGTTTACTGAATCCTCTGTCATCCATGTGACTTTTTAAAATTAACTAACTTTCTTCCAACCATTCTATACTGAAATATCACTTTTGATTCTAAAACATTACTCAAAAGAAAAAGTCTTTCTGTTAAAATACCATTTCAGTAAATACAGCAATTTTTCATTCTAGATAATTTTACGAACATCACAGATAAAATATGTTTGATTATGGCCATATTTATGGATGGATATATGGGTGCATCATTTCATACAGCTATTTTGATTTTTAGTAAATTAATCAAATAATTTCTGAAATTCTCATATTAATACCAAAGAAGTGTCACTATCACACACTCTTTGCATTTGAAAATTGCTATTATTCTTATAATAAATTTGGACAGAAATTTTAATGTATGTATAACCAATTAATATACTCACATATTGATGGCCGAATTATTACACTTGGGATTTTGTCACTGTGGTCCTTAATTATGTGCTCAGCCAGTCCCTTTGTAAAAGTGTAAGTATTGGGATACTTTCCCAGGATTCTATTAAAAAATGACATTAATGATATTTTAAATGTTTGTTATCACTTTTCTATACAAATTGAAGAAATGATGAAGTTTAAGTCAAATGGCTTACTTAGGCGTTAGAATTCTCAGTGTCAGATCATCTGTTTTCTCAGCAACTGTTATTAATTCCCTCCAGTCAGCTGGAGGTGGATATATCTTCTCTTCAATGATTCTGTCATCTAAGTTACAGTATGTTGTTGAGACATGTACTAGAACCTATAGGAGTGGTGGTAAATAAATATATAAATTTATCATTGATATCACAAAGTTTAGCGTTTATTTGCTCCTTTCTGGATGGAGGATATGTAGCATGTTATATTTGTAGAATTGTTTTTGTTTTGAACACTTGTTCAATTATTCACGTGGCAAATGTTATCCAATTTCTATTGAATTTAAATCTTTTCTTTTATGATAATGGACAGTGTACAATCAGGAAAACATTAAGCAGCAATACCAGAAGTAAGTTTAAATGATTTAGTTTCTGAGAAATTTCATTTACATTAATTGTTTATTTTTCAGTTCTTCAATTTTTCCTGAACAGGGAAAAGAGCAGTTTTGATAACAGTACAAATTGTTAACAAATTATACACAAATAAATATTAAAAATTTTATAGTAATGTAAAAACTCAGGCACCAAATCTTACAGATTTAGATAATTAGAGCAACAAAGCCAAAATATGCTACGTATAGCCTACAGGTATCAAACTGCTCTAAAAAACTTTAAATAAAGTTAATTGCTTTTGCTTTGTTGGTAACCACAGAGCAACTTCCTGATTTATCCCCCCCCCCCCTTTTCCCAGAACAGATCCTGCTTTGTTGATGAAATGTTTAAACCAAATTGTAAATGAAAACACCGTCTATTAGCAACTGGTTGCTAATAGACGGTGTTTTCATTTACAATTGTGTAACAAGCAACTACGGAAGGATGGCCAATGTACCATATATTATGTTTAAACCAAAGATTACCATTTTTTTTTCAAATTTTCCATTTCTTTTCCTCCCTTTCTTGTTGATATATGTACCTTCTGTAGTGTACAATTTTTGAAGTCTTGAACATCCCTTTTAACAGTCTATCTCTTCAAATTCTCATAATTAGAATTGAAATGAATTATTTTCAATGCAGTGGAGTTCATGCTCTGGTGGCAATTTCCCCAGTCAACTATTAACCCCTTTCTTCTTCTCATACTTATTATTTTATTTTTATCTTATCTATTTCGGGTGTAAATTCCTCCACCAATCTACTTTTGCCATTTATTAATTTTAAGTGTAAATAACTTCATTGTTTTTTGCAAATTATTCATCACTTCCCTTGGTAATTTATTCCAGTCCCTGATATCCTTACCCACAAAAGAAAGTTTTCCAACTCCACTATTAACTCTACTATTTGTCCTCCTCCTGTCTTCCAATGACTCCCAATCCAACTTCTTTATCATTTCAGTTACTGATGTATATTGTGGTAATTTCTGTACTAAACATAAATTCTGAAAGTACTGTAGGAAAATTGTAAGTAAAAATTGGTTTCCAAAATTTATTTTAAAATCAGATTTAACCTGTTTTCAGTATTGAATGAAATCTATCATTTTCATATCCTATGAATATCTTTTTTACATACCTAAGAACTTACATTAATGGTAGTTTAGGTAGAACAGAATATAATATGCTGCACTATATCTGCTTCACAATTTTCTATGAAAACAATTAAAATTTTACACTGTTAAACTTTTTAGTGGTGTTAAAGCAGGTGACTGTTAAAATCCCTTTTTTGAACTACTTATTGTATAAGACAATACATCTATTTTGTAATTACAGCAGAGAAATATTTTTAGCAATACTATTACTATTACTCCGTGATTCACTAAAAGTGTGTGGCGGAGGGTGCATTCCACCTATCTGGAAAGGTAATGGTTTGGAAGGGATATACGGGATATGGCAGGAGGCGCCCATGGGCTATTGTGAGGAACCATCCCAGCATTCGCGTGGAGTGATCCGGGAAAACAATGAAAAACCCATGGAATACAAGGCATAAACAAGTAAATTCAATTAATTATCTGTTTCTTTTCTTAATAGAAAAAACTATTAATCATAATTCACCATATGTATATAAGAAATTTTCCAAAATCATGATGGTAAATTATGGAATATTATATATGTAAAGAAATATGACAACTAGTGTAATAGTCTTTTCTTCAAAGCTCCCTTTATTAATTTATAAAGACTGAAATAAAAATTTTGTTTCCAAATACATATACATGATCTATAAAAATTTGTTGAATTTAATCTTTTGAAATATGCTAGCATATTTTTCACTATAACTAAAAAAATATGATAAAATCTCTCATTTCAGTGCACAGAGAGATAAATTTTCATTTAAATTTATCAGTCAATTTACCTGCAGTTTCTTCATGTTCAATGCCAATTTCACAACTTCATGAGTGCCTCTCACATTCATAATGGTTGCATATGCTAGAGTGTCATCAAATCGTACACTTGCTGCCACATGGAAGACTACTGATACTTCATGCTCCAAGAGAGTGCGGTCTGCATCTGACAGTCCAAGCCCAAGTTCCATCACATCACCTCTCACAATTTTCACTTTGCTTAAAGAACTTGGATCTTTCTGCTTTAGGACATCAAAGAGCTGAAAAAACATTACATTTGAACCAATACATTATAACTGAGAAACTGTGGTACATCAAAGGTTTATTTGAATTAATAACTATTTCCTATACATATATTGTTACAGAAGATATTGAAGAAGTGGAAATAACCCTAGATGATCTGCAGAAACAAAACAGCAAAACTCAAAAAATTGAAAGACAAGAAAATAAAATGTAAACAAAAAATTGACGACAAATGGCACATAATGAAGAGAGTATTTACAGATGAGGAAAGACAAAGAAGATCAGAATTAATGGAAAGATATTGGGCACTTCAGAAAGAATGGATCATGCACATGCCTCAGAAGATGACCAGAAAATGATTGACTAAAGTGGTCCTGTAAAGTCACATAATAATAATAATAGTAACAACGAAATAATAGAAGCTAAGTAGGGAAAATGAATTACAAATTAGGATAGGTTAATGTTCCACCACTTACCTTAGATGATGGTTGTGTGGCAGTTTCCTCCAACATCCACCCTCCACAGTGTTTGTAGTTGACACAGGGCTAAAACTCAACTATTTTTATGTGATTTGTCTGTTTTATATGTTTGCACCACACAACCATTATCTGAGGTAAGTTGTGGTTTATTTCCCTATCTTAATTTGTAATTCGTATCTTAACCACCCTCTTTTTTTAAAAAGTATTTCATCAAATGAAGTGACATGGTACCCACAGTACTCACTTTGACACATCTGCTTAACTTGACAAAGCAGAGTTAGCTGTTGAGATGTGGGAAGTTATTGGTGGAAGAATTAAAAGAGGTACATGGAAGGTAAACGATGACTGGAACACAGGCTGTCACTCAATTTCATGCATAGGGGTATGAGAAAATGTTCTTTCATAGGACTAAAATTAATTACCAAGAGAAGTGGTTATTAATAATTTACCAAAAATACTGAAAGAATTTGAAATTAAGATTCAGCAAGAACAAAAGTGGGGGAGGGGGGAGGAGTAAAATTGGCATGTAGGAAAATTTCCACCTGACTGTATACTTTATCGCAATTAAATTAATAATAATAACATTTTGCTTCTGCAAAATTGTATACTTGAACATCTAAGAAGGAGGGGATTGTTAAGAGCTAGCAAAATGTCGTAGGGCAAATTGGGTAAACAGGATGAACATGTCAAACACTTAAGGAATTGTCAGGAGAAATAGATTTGATCTGTTACCAGTGTCTGTGCTGGAAGATGTGACACCACAGCTGGTGGTGTGAACTGCTGTGATATCAGTTTCTGTATACGTAATGGTTTTTGTATGAATATGAGTGTGTAATACATGTTGATAAGGAAAGTTACATTAATATGGTCAACATTGATCTGCAATTATGTTCCTGCCAGATTAGATTTTGATAGTTTCAGTCTTGGGAGATAGGAAGCACTGATCTATGAATGGGGAACACTTTACTTATTATTGTTAGATGACTTTAGACTATTCATTATAAAATGTGGACGGAATAAATGTGGCAACAGATTTCGAAATATATTCTAATGTATAGTCAACCAGTAGATTTAGTATCAGAAGTATTTATGAGAGGTGTAAGTCAACCCAAGGATGAGAGTGGAAATGAGTCTCTTCTGTTACCATTATTCAGTGTGGAGGCATACAGTCAATAGGAGACCATGCTCTAATGTGGATGTTATTTTTGTGCACAGGACCCCGGGTTTTGGCCTGAGGTGACTCTGCGCTGTAGGTACAGTGTTTTGCCATTATGCATAAGAAATTTCAAGTCGTATACTGGATTCTACATGGAATAAGAATAGCAGGACAGTCCCTGGGAAAATTTAAGTTAAATAGTGTACGAATGGACTATTTCTGAAAAGTTTGAGGGACAATGTTGTGGAGTGATACATGTTCTTTGTATTTCATATTACTTTAAAATAATTAGTAATGAATTATATCCTATGAACTAGTTTATCTTTGGAGAAGAATCCTAATAAACTGGAGAGTGCAGGAATGGGAAAATAAAACATAAGCGAACCTTAACAAGCAAACTGTTTCAGACTTCGTCATTGTTTGACCTTTAAAATACTTACAATCACCACACCACTATATCCCTTTCCCCTACTTCAGAAGGTATATCCCAGTCTAGCAGCTGTATCAAATAAAGAATTTGTTATTTGTTTAATGTAAAGAATATTCAAGAAAAAAAGTATGAGTAATATTGGAGAATTTACATGGGTTCAGGACATACACATTTGAAACTTCACACACATGACAGAATTCATTAAAACAAGGCAGCATTTTCAACTTACAAAGTGCATGATGTAAGAATAGGTAAGGTGTGACAGGCCTTTGGTAACAGAGGAGTGAAAATAAAAAATTTGAAGAAAAAGGTTCCATTGCTAGATAGTAACCACTAAAGATGTATATGAACACTTCTGCAGTATTAGTTAGTCACTGCCTACCAGCTCACACGATTTTTCATACCTAGTTCAACAGTTGATCAGGTATTACAGAATACAGGATTACTTTGTAGCAGTTTTATTAAGGAGGATAGGGAGTAGCATTACTAAAATGTGAATTATATGGAGGTCTTGAGATGCCTTGATCAACCAAAACTGAATCCAGCAATGAAGCAAGTAAATATGGAGATGATACACTTGCTATCATATGGATTGTGTCTATGTACACCATTGGTAGATGGGGCTGCAGTAGGATGGCAGTGCATTCTTTGTTGTTAACTAAGGCTACAAGAAACCCCACTTCCAGTAATGGTGGTTAGGACTGCACATTTTTTAGGTTAGATCTAAGGGAACTGAATACTGATTTACTAATTTAATAATTCTAAAGAAATAGTTGATGCTGATGAAACATTAAAAGGGGAGGAGTATAAAGAGTAATGGTGATAATATGACAAATCCAGTTGTAAGACTGTGTGATAGTTCTAGTGCTTTATTGAGAGAAATAAGAACATATTTGAGACTTTTTAGACCATTATTACTGTTATTTAGGATTTTTCACAATGTTAGAACCTTAGGGGAAAACATTGCACAAGAGGTCTTCTGTGCAAGAACCTCTCACAATAGTTGCACCAGATGGAGAAATGTTGAGACAAGGTATAAATACTAGAGGCTTAATGGAAAAAGGGGAGGGGGGTTTCATCATTTATCAGCGTAGCAGTGTGAGTGTTTGCTGGATTAACCTTATTGTGCATTTTTGAGGAACTGATGGAGAGAAAGTTTATGTTTCACCATTTTTTACTAATGACAGTAAGGGAAGGGGGCTTTACAAAGATGTAGCAGAACAGAATGAACCAAACACATTGGACATGTTCTTTATGATGCCCACTGGAGGGGGTTCAGTAAAATAGGGACAGGATCAAAGCTGGTCATAGGTACAATTTAAAAATTGCACATGTCCAGGATTATTAATATTTATGGGACAAGTTAATTATGCAGAAGGAGGGTATCATTGCAATGGAGAGGAAGCAGGAAATGTTAAGGAGATGGTAAGAATGGGGGTAAAAATGTTTATTCTAAAACAGGAAATAAATAAAAGTGTAGAATTGACATAATAATAAAGAGAGTTGAGAAACAGATGAGTAACTACATAATACAACAGAATTAAAAGACAAAAATGCTGTAGAAAACACATGAAATAACTAAAAAAACAACAGAATTAATAGTAGCAAAAAAGGACACTAAATATGGGTTTATGAAAACTATTATGGGTGCAGTCAGACCATTCAGTCACTCAATGATGCATCTAGAAATTTCTATGGCCATGGAAGAAAACTGAGTGGAATGGAAGGTAATCAAACAATCAGGATTTAAAAAAGGAAGAGATATTATGTAACTAGTTTAATGAGACTGTTAGAGACTAACATTCAGGGACCAGAGAGAAAAAATCAGAGAAGGAGACTCTGCATATAGGTTGTATACAGGGCCGGCGCGAGGAATTTCGGGCCCGGGGTAAAATTGGCGAGCTTTTTTTTTCTATCTCTACAAACTAGCTGGATGACAATGGGCGTATTCTTGGCTTCGAGGCCTGGGGGCCCCTGCAGCTGGTGATCGGGGCCCCCATCAGCCGGCGGGCCCGGGTACATTTGACCCGCTTACCCCCCCCCCCCCCTAACGCCGGCCCTGGTTGTATATCCTGGTAGTATATGAGGATGTTAAGGAAACTAAAAAGCCTGTATAGATAATATTAAAACACATGTATTAAAAGGGGAATATGCATCTAATAGTAACAAAGTGTGACTGAGAAATTGCTATTAGTTTGGTTTATGCAAGGGGAATGTGACAAAGTAATTCATAATCACGAAAATGGTATATTGTTTCCCATGTCTTAAAACTGTTTAGGGATCATCTATAAACTATGTGGCTTCTTGCACCTCCCCCTCATACCTCCCCCTCACACCTGCCCCTTGCACCTCCCCTCACATCTCCCCTCTTGCCCATCCCCCTCCTACCCACATAGCCTGATGTAGCTTTTGCCTCCATTCCCCCCCCCTCCCCCACAATGTACCTTTCACCCCTATTAATTCCAGAAGAAATTTTGAACTGTTTTCCCTTGACAAACTACTGTTAAAATTATTGCACACATAATGAACACATGTACTTTTCCATGATTATAAATATTCTGTATGAAATGCTAACACTAGCCACTCCTAATTATACACAATTATTGTGAAAAACTTCTTTCTCAGGTACAATCAGGGATCCGTTTGTTCTTGAGGTGTTACTGAAAACATTCTCTGTACCCCATTCATCATTGTTTATTAATTGATAAAATAGAACAAATTATACCTGCAGTGTAATAGAGCTGCATTTTTTTATTTTTTTTTTTTTTTTGCAGGAGTTCTGTCAACTTTCTTTTTACAATACCGAGGAATGATTCTTTGATCTGCTTAAAGATTTCTATAACCCACTGGTTAATGAAAACTAATTGGAAAAACATTTCTGATAAGGCTTGTAAAGTTTGTTGTATATCACCATCTCACAGCACACTTTGAACTTGAAACAACACTTCAGCAAGTACTATAATTAAAGTTGCACTAAAATTCAATTAACACAACAAAATTAGAATTATTTTATTAATGAGCAGAGGTCGCATGTAGGTGATCCTAATGAAAACAGCTTTATTTCTAAACATCAAAACAATATGAAATGTTACTGCCTTGTAAAATCCTGAGTTACATCTGTAAGCAAATTTGAAAATAGTTATGGCACTGAATTATAATGTCCTCTTGCTTGTTGTTTGATTCAAATCCACCAGTCTCTTGCATCCCAGCAGCTTAGTATTGCAATTATTGGATTCTGTTTTTGGCTGATCGATTTAATCAACAAGATTAGGGAAAGGAAAAGAGATAAACACCAAAATAAAAGTAAGTTAAGAAAATACAGAAATGTCTTGTTACATGCATATTTAATTAAATTATGATAGAGCAACTGCCTCAGTGACAATTTATCTAAACCAGGGTTTCTCAAAGTGGAGTATGCGAAACCCTAGGGGTTCACCAATTTAACATATTAAATGTAGGTTCGCGACAAGATTTAAGATACGATGGCTGACTGGGTATCTCGAGAATGCAAGAACATGCATTAAGATTGAAAATGAGCAGAATTGCTCCCTAAACAAGCCCATCCATCAAATTAATTAATAACATATTGTTCTTTGTGAGCTTATTACTTTTTTAAGCACAAATCCTTTTTTGAAAAATAAAAAGCCAGTTTTTAATGGGGGGGTTTGCAATTGTTTGGGAAATTACATAGGGGTACATGGAGGTATGAGTTTGCTCAACCCTGCTCTAAACACCTGCTTTCCCATTTCATGATTTTTTTTTTTTTTTTTTTTTTTTTAAATCTTATACTCCTTTGAATGAAATATCACCACCTAAATAATTATCCTCACTACAAATTTTAATTTTAAATCCTTTAAGAATTTCTTGCAAATGTTTCACATCTCCCTTGGTAATTTATTCAAATACCTGTTGCCCTTCCCTCTCACTTATGCCTGCAGTCAAGTCCTAGGTTGTGGTAATGGCCATATCCTTCCTAGCATGTACTACTTCTAATTCTCCTGCCAATATCGGAGTAGTTTGGTGGCTCAGTGGGTAAAGCAGTTCAAATCCCTGTCTCAGTTGGGATTTTCATATGCCCTTAACCTGACTTTAACCTGTGGCACAGCTTGCTGTGTAATATGAAGTATGGCAGAACGCTTCCATGGTGCAAATTCCACATTAAACTGTAAGTCCCCTGAACCAGGTAGGATTGCTGGATTATGTTAAGGTGGCTATGATAGGGGCAGAATGCACAGACAATTGAAATCCTGTCACCAGGTCATTACAACCATGTGGAATTATTATTATTATTACCTATATCCATCCAAGTCTCATCGCCAATAGACACTTTATACATTTCCATCTCTCTCTTCACCCTTCTTCTATCTTCCAGTGAATGACAGCCCAGCTCCTTTATAGTATCTCCTACTGATTTTATAATTTTCACAAACAAATCTGGCTTCCCTAGAGCCTCCTTTATTTGACATCCAAAATGTTATCTGTTACATCACCCTCTCCAATAAATGAAGGATCTTGAAACACCTTCCATCTCTCTCTTCACCCTTCTTCTATCTTCCAGTGAATGACAGCCCAGCTCCTTTATAGTATCTCCTACTGATTTTATAATTTTCACAAACAAATCTGGCTTCCCTAGAGCCTCCTTTATTTGACATCCAAAATGTTATCTGTTACATCACCCTCTCCAATAAATGAAGGATCTTGAAACACCTTCACTCTACCTGCCTAATACATCCTGTCCAATTGAGTTTGCTGATAAATGTTATTCCAATATATTTACCCTTATGGTTTTCACTAAGCACTGTCTCCCACTCCATAATCATATAAAAGCTTTTATCTTTTTATCTGCGTATCTAATTAGTTGATTCTTCTTGGCATTTAACTTCATTCAATGTTGGCCTTCCCAGCAAGGTATTCTGTCCAATACCCCTGTAGCTCTTTACAGCCCTCTCCTGCTACCTATCTACAAAAAAATTAACTTCAGAAATATCACTTATTAAAATAATAAACAGCATTTTTGCCAATACACTACCCTGTCGCACTACAATTTTCAGCTCCACTTCTTTTGAGACTGCATTTCATACTGTAACCCTTTCTTTTAATAACTCCTCTACCAAATGTTTTTTTTTTCATCCACTCTAATAGTTTTTATCTCATGTATAACCATATCATGGCTCCATCTGTTGAGTGCTTAGGTGAGATGCAAAGCAATACTATCAACTTAGCCTCCCTTGTTAATTTCTACCGAAATTTCTTGCATGTAGACCAATAACTGAGAATCACATCTATATCTTTGCCTAATACCATATTGTCATTTTGGAAATGAGAGTGGTTCCTCATTCTGATGTGAGAATTGAGTTTTTCACGGCATATAGCTGATAAAAATTCTTCTCGGATGTGCTACTGGATAATTTCTGCCATACTAGGTCGGTGATGTATAGTTGAAGTATCAACATTGACCTACATTTCACAAGATAAAGACAGCAAAGGGAGCTGTCAAAATGTCATGTGTGGCAGAAATTATCTGGCAGAGAACCCGAGAAGAATTTTTATCACTTCTGATGTGGTTTCATATCAATTTCTAGATCAAATTACCTACTGCCACTGATGTAAAACAATTTTCCCTTAAAGATAGCCCCTGATGGTCTCATCAAGCCAATTAATTAATATCTCTGCCTTTTTCAAATCCTCAGCAATTTCCTCTCCTTTTTTATCCACAATTGTCTGTTTTCGAAAAAAGTCATTGAATTTTACTGAGATATTATTGAGTGGAACCCCAGCAGCTATAGCATTCTTCATAATGCTATCTTTAGCTTTTTTTCCTTGTGGCTACTAATCCCACATTTATTGTTTCAAGTATTCCCTACTGGCTTGCTTTCTCTCAACTTTGTTATGTTTTTCTCTTTTACCTTCTTGTTATATTGTATTAATTTTTACTTTTCTTTGTTTTCTGTTTTGGAAAAAGCAATTCTACCTGAGTTTTGACTGCCCTTTTGAACTGTTCCCATGTCAGTTCCACTCTTCCAGTACTCTCCAACACATATAGTACTTTTATCCGAAGTATCCCTTCAATTCTGAAATATTTGCCTTATCAGAATTGTATGGTATCTATGAACACCTTCAGTTTTGGTTAGTGGTTTACTGAATCCTCTTATATCCCCACAGATCCCTTTTATCTTCTATGACCTGAGACCTTACAGAGCTATCATCAGGTTTATTAGGAAGATATTAAACATATTCTGTTTGAATACATGTTTAAAGCTTTCTTCCATCTTCAAATCTCTGCTCTTTGTTTCTGTTAATCCTATTTCACAACTGGTTAGTTAAATTCACCACCAATAATGACCATCCTATGCCTCTGAATATGAATTTTCTTTTTTCTCTATGACCACATCTTGATCACTAATTTTTTCAGTGTGGTAAGCAGGGCCACACTTAAGCATAGGCTACATAAGCAGTATCATGTGGGCCTGCATACAAAGAGACCTGCACCACACACCTCACACAGACACAGCAAAGGAAGTAATATACTTCCAAAACTGTTTTAGCACTGAAAATACGGAAATACTCATGAAAACTGAAAACAGTGTTTGCATGTGCACTTGCGCATTTGAATCATTTAAATTTTTATTATTATTATTTTGCTTATGGCTTTATATCTCATAGAGATCATTAGAGGCAGGAAAGGAAGGGGGCTAGGAACAGGAAGGAATTCGGCCATGGTCTTTCAAAGGAAGCATCCCAGCATTCACCTGGAGTGATTTGGAGAACCATGGAAGACCCAAATCTGGATGCCCGGACAGGGATTCAAAGTGATGTCCACCCAATTGCGAGGCCAGAGCATTATTGCTCACACCATGCTTGGTCAATCCTTTAAACTATGGGTGTACTGTAAAATAACATTTCAGTACAACTATACCGAAAAATAAAAACTTGACAGCACAATGATGAGGACTTATAATCTTTGTAATATACATAAATATATGATTGCAGTATACTGTGGTTGGGGTGCAAGAATGTAGTATGAAGTAACTGTAGTGCAACTGCAATATCCACTAAAATTCTCTAACTTTCATGTCCGGTAGGTTAGATGAAACAAATTCATTTTGTGAACGAACTAAACAGCGAGCAGTGGAGAAATAGAGGTTCGAGTTTTAATGTTATGTCTGAAAGCAACTTTTTATAAGAAAAAGTACATTCATGTATTTATAAATCAATATTAATTCTAATTTGTTTTTATTTAAGTTGTTGTTTTAAATCTTTTCAAAACTTTTCAGCATTCAGGAATCTCAATCGCTTAGCGTCGCGTGTGAAGGTTCTGATTTATTGGAGTGATATGTTAGAAACAGTTTAGTCACTGTCTTTCTGTTGACATGTGTGTCTGAGTAATCAGTATTTTGTTTTCAACCTTCATCTATTTCATGTTTTTGTGATCTTAATCATCATTTATCATTTGTATATAGGTCTACACTTTCATACTGCTATTAAAACTTTTGAGTTTAAATTCTGTGGGCTTTTGCTGAAATTTTTTGTTTCCAATGACACAACCACCATAGACAGCAGGCTAGCTACTGATGAGCAGTAGAAGAATTAGACATGTGAGTATCAATTGCTAATCTTGTTCACTGCAGTGTTGTAAATGCTTCAGAGAGAATGTTTGGAACATTCCATTCTTCAGTACGTTATCCTCATGTATTTTTTAAATCATTACATTATCCAATATTTTATATTAAAAGGTTTATTAATTGAACAAAATAATTGACATTAATATATACACACAAGGGGCCTGTAGATCCTAAATACGGCCCTGGTGGTAAGCAACCAAGACCATTATTTTTTTTTCACAGTATGGAAATCATAGAAAAATCTTTCACTATTTATTTGTTTGTTAATCAATTAAATAGTAATAGTTTCATAATATGAAATGACACAATTCTTGATTGTAAACATTTCTTCTGAATTGAAGATACTATTTCTGTTTTATTTTATTCAGATTGAATAATGTAGTTCAAAATATTTTAGACGCATTACATTATCCTTTTATAACCTTTTTCATCTGAAATACATTCTTGGAAAACTGGGAGCTTTCTCTGGTTTCATAGAAAGAGTTTTGCCCCAGGAAGACTAATTGAACTATACTGAGCTTATAATCGTAAGTTCAACATTGAATACTATTTTTTGAGGAGGACCAGCCAGATCTACTAGACATGATCTTAAAGGGATATATATTTGAGATCCTTCTATGCATGATAATTTTGAGTCATGAGTCAGCAGGAGCAGGGTGTCATTAAAAAACAGTTGAGGTATTTAACAAAAAACTTAGTTTTTAACAATTATTATTAGAGAAATTGCTTAATTAATGATCTGAGTGCCAAGGATGGAACACTCAACATGCTATTAACATCACAAGAATCTTTCAGATATAAAATATGAGACAATAACAATCTCATTACTACCTATTTATCACATAAATATCATCAGCAAATTTATATTCTGTTCCAAAACCTTAAATGTTCATGTAATGCTGATTGTTTTTAGAATTATATCCAGTCATATAGAACAGTAATTAGTTATTAACAATGAAGTAATGGGAAATGAAACTTACAGGCAACTCCAGCATTTCTCTGACACGACTTTCTGGGCTTTTATGCTTCTTCTCTCTAACCAACACAAATATATTCCCTATGTCAGGACAAGATCTTAGCAACTTCTCCACTAAGACCTTGCCCATAAATCCAGTTGCTCCAGTCATGAATATTGACTTGTCCTTGAAAAATTCTGCAATTGTAGCCATTTTGATCAACTGGTTTAGTTTTAACTTTGTAACTAATTTTAAACTTCCTCCACTACACTAACTGTAAGTTCTGTATGAAAGATAATTCACAGAAAATTTTTGTTTCTTGAGACAACAGATACTGCTGAAGACATTCACCTGGAGTTCACCACAACTAGCAGGTCACTAGCATAATCAGTAAATTAAAATCTTAACTAACAAACACAGGAAGCAAGTACCATGAAATTTAAATATGATAATTTAGAAGCCCTCTACGGTCTCTGTAGTTATGCACATTCATTAGCATCTATTAGAACCTTGACAATGAACACCAGTAATAAAGGATCTAAACATGCATCTGTAGTGAGAGTTCAAAGTATCATTTCTCTGGAATATTGTGTGTATATCAGATGAAAACAACTTTCTAAATGCTATTAGTTGAACCTACGACACTGTTAATCCCTCGTATGCCTTTCACTTCCACATAAAAAACATTATTTTTAGAATTTTATTCATAATGTTAATAAAAATAAATTGATTAATTTTGCTCAACTGTTAAGTAAGCTCATATATATTTTTTTTTAATGACGGACCTGATCTTTTTGATGTGTCTTGGAAGTAGTTGAATTACCTTACCCAAAAATGTGAACTTAGTGCTAACCACTGAATAATTCTTCATATTCTGAAATTACATAAAAAATTGAAACAATATATGAGAAAGACTGGCTAAGATCTTATGGAAAAGCAATTAAAAATACAAGATTAGTTACGAATAAACCTTCAAATAAAAACTGTAAGGTCAAAACAATATTTAAGTAATGCAATTATGTTATAGTGTACCATATCTGCTCCAATGTTAACCATCCTTTTCAGATAGTGCATTGCTATTACAACAATAATAAAAAATGGAACTCTTGTGCAGACTTTCCTGGTTATAAAAGATAATAGCAGTTTACTTAAGGATATTGAAGACTTTAAGTGTGGGACCATGATAGTGGGATATGCAAGGTTACAGTGTGGTATTCCTCTACTTGTCCTCAGTGGTACAATTGGTAAATTGGTAGATTTGGGAAAATTTTGTTTAGAGTGGTTTAGACATCAAATATTATACAATGGGTGTCACCTCAAAGAGTTGCATGATTTAAAAACCACATTCATAACATATACAGGATATTAAGATGTGAACACAATAGCACACTTTAACATAAAGTAATTTTCTTCACACAATATATTATATTCTTCCAAATGATATGGTGACATAATTGCTATCACACAGATGGTTGCCCACTGCATTACAAAGGCAAAGGCTTCCTGTAAGAGAAGTGAGTTATCTTTTATGACAGACTTCTTTCCATGGTACTGTAGGGGACCCAAAAAAGTGAATGTATTAGAAATGACCAACAGTCTTGAGATATAAAAAGTGATTTGCATTAAATATCCAAAGGGTATCATAAGATACGATAAAATTTGTTTCAGTCAGATATTCCAGAAGTAAAATAAGCTTATTAGGGGACATCCGTAAATTACGTGAGGTGTTTTTCCGGATTTTCGGACCCCCCTCTTTCTGGTGAAAAGTGGTGAGATCTGCCCCCCCCCCCCCTCTGGTGAGATCTGGTCCCGTCAGATCCCCCCCCCCCTTCTACAGATCGTCTTTGCAACTTTTAGAGACCTATAGTCCACTCAATTTTTAAAAAATCTCACGTGTGATTTCTGTTGACCCCCCCCCCCCTTATTTCACCTCGCGTAATTTATGGATGCCCCCTTACTGGATATCCAGATTGGGACTGTTGAAAAAGAAACTGTCAGAGAGGAAATAGATGAAAACACTGGTAGCTGTGTAGCTTCCATGGCCATTTTCAGTGTTATTCCCCTTCAGTAAATGGAGCTACATCGCTTTAAACTAATCTTCCATTTCAGCCATAGTCTATGTCTCCATTTGTATAGATGGATTCACTGAACTAAGGTAACTGAAATGAACTGAAACATGGTTAATAACATGAGGGAACGGAGATATGCAAATACCTTAATAATGGAAGGAGGCGCTAAACAAGTGGCAGAGCGGAACACGAGGGGGCCAAACAAATTAGATATCTTCCTAACAAACCCTTGTGGGGTGTCAAGAAACTGAAGGAATAAGTTATTATGAAACAATTCTGATGGATATTAGATGATTCAATAAAGCATTGGCCAAAATTGAAGGGGGAAATAGGTATAATTATAAAAAGAGCGATAGTAGTACTGTGTCATAAAGGAGGGGTTACAAATAGGGTTGAAAATTACAGGTCAATTAGTTTGACATCAGTGATAGGCAAAATGATGGAAAGATTGATATGCAACTGTATCAGAAATGTCTGTGAGGAAAGAAACTGGTTTGCAGATCAACAACATGTCTTTAGGCAAGGATATTCATTTGAATCTCAGATGGTGGGCTATCTGTAAGATATTTCAGATGAATTGGACAGGAGAGTCCAAGTTGATAGTGTGGCACTAGATCTTTCTAAGGCATTTGACAGAGTGAGTCATAAAATGGTTTTAAATAAACTGAAATCTATTGGATTGGATGAAAAAGTTACTTGCTGTGTAGAGAAATTCTTAAAAGCCAGAAAGCAATGTGTTAGAGTAGGAAAAACACTATCAAAAGAGGTGGAAGTAAATATGGGAGTGCCACAGGGTAGTGTATTGGACCGTTGCTGTTCATTATTCTAACAAATGACTGTGTTATGATCAGAATCAATGTTTTTTTTGCAAATGCAATAGGATCAAAACATGTGAAGTCTGTGAACAGCTGTAGGGTGACCTGGAAAGAATATCTAAATGGGTAGGTCAGCATGGAATGAAGATAAATGCCAAGAAGAGTCAGCTTATAAGGTACACAGATAAAAAACTACTGGTTAATTTTGATTATGTGGAGGGTTCAGAATTGCTTGTTGAAGGCTTGAAGTGTAAATATCTTGGCATAACATTTAGTAAAAAACTCAACCGGGTAGAGCATATTGGGCAGGTGATAGGAAAAGATAAGGCTGGCCGTCAAAAATCTTCGCGCAAACACACACGAATATGCGTGAGGAGATGGCTCCAATCCAAACATAGGTAATTTAATGTGACTCCGCCCACTGCAAGCGCTTCAGTCGCGCAAACTTATGCGAGGGCGACGAGATCCAAGATTGTTTGGATTTGGTAGCACGAACACACAGTTCACGTGATGGATATAGACAAAATAGTTGCTCTTGTTCAAGAAAGAGCCCATTTGTGGGATCAAAAATTATCTCAATGCCACCCAGGGCCGGATTTAAACAATTTTTTAGTGTAGGCTGTTCATTTTGTGCCACCCTTTTCTCCTTCATAGTTATACATTTACTGGAAAGGGTGATGAGAGGATGTACCCGAGAAGTTATGGAATTGGGTTACAAAACTTTAGGTAGACCATTGGTTGAATATGTTGGTGTAGTTTGGGACCCACATTTTGGCTATCAAATGCAGGAGTTGGAGTGTATGCAAACGAGAGCAGCTAGATTTGTTTGTGAAAATTATTGCAGGACCCAGTTAGTAACTGACATGGGAACGTTCATAAACCACGTAGCTCCATTTTGACCTCCTGTGAACCCACATCCCCCCCCCTCCCCCAAGTAGCCCTATGTGGCTTTTGTCTTTACCCCCGCCCCATTTCCCCATTGATTCCAGAAGACATTTTGTACTATTTTCTCTTGTCAGACTATTGTAAATTACATACGGAGATAATTAAGTGATGGAAATAAGTATTCACATTCTGTTGTGTGTTCTGTACCTTATGAAAAGCTACATGGTTTGGCTCAGAACTTTTGACATCCTCCCCCTCCTCCATCCTCATAACATGTTCCCACCAATGCAATCTTTTCCTTGTTAGCATCTCTTCTAATGCTTCCACTTGTTATCTCTCCCTAATGTTTTCATTTCTAATTTTGTCATTCTATATCGCTCTCAGAAACCTCCTCTCTGCTGCCTAAAATCTGCTAATGTCTCTCTTTGTCCACGTCAATGTTTCAGAACCATAAGTCAGTATGGGCTGGTAATATACTTTATAGAGCAGAATTTTGGCATCCTTTCCTATGTTCCACCTCCAGATTACATCCTTCATCTGATGATACAATTGTCCACTCTTCCTTACTCTCTGACCTATTTCTTCCTCCATCTTTCCGTTGATATCTTGCCTCCCATATACACAAGTGATTCTACCCATTCCAATTTCTTGCCATCCAGTATATAGCCAGTCAGTATAAAGGACATCAAATTATATATGTAGGTGATTAAATGACGGTAATAAATTTCCACATGCTGTTGTGTGTTCTGACCCTTATTTTAAGTATGGACGCTCCCTAGGTTACGAGCAAGAAACTGGAAGAATATTAACAATCTACTTTATGAAGGAATTATGTTGGCACTCGGTGTGGTTTCGGGAAATCGCGGAAAACTGAAGTCTGGCTGGCCAAACTTTCCATCAAACCCTCGTTGCTGCTAACCTACCAGGATCGACAAAGTGAAGAAAGATGGCTAATGTGTATTCCGTGTAACTGATCAATACCAAAAGTTTTTGGCTGAATTGTGGCAAGGCACATCCAATCACTGCTCATTCCTTCTGTTTCTTCATCGACAGATGTCTGCAGGGAAAAATCAGGGAGTGACACCAATTGTCACAGTGAAAACCACTTCCGCATCATTCTAAAGCCGCTTGCTCTGCTAGTACAGTCACTTAATTCATCATATTTGTTGTGGGTGGAACCTACCTCATCCATTAAGAATAACGAATTTTGATTTAAGAAAGTTTTCAATAAAATTTCATCAATATATTAATAATTAACTGCTAGAAAACTTTTGCTTATTTTTCTGACCACTTATAAACTGTATTACCGGTAGCCGTAAGAAGTTTTAATATTTTTTGTTTAGATACAGGATATGGCAAACACTAGGGACGAATTTCAGGTTCCCAAGCATTAGCGATTTTTAAGTAGAATGGGGAACAAAACCGCCAAGTCGAGTCAACGGGGGCACTGTCTACCCTTTTCTCGAAGCGATTCAGACCATTTTTGGACATTAATTTCTTCGGTCGTATTCATGCTACATCTCTCAAATTTCTGTTATGCAAAGATATAAGAAATATTAGCAAACGTACGAAATTTTATTTCGTTACTTTTCTTAGTAGGTATGTCATTCGGATGCAAACTTCAGCGATTTTATCACTCACTGACCAGAGACAATACAAGCTCACTGACTGGCTGACTGGCTGACTGACTGATGATCATCAAAACTCTTAAGCTACTTCCCGTATCCGTAGAAAGCTGAAATTTGGTACACAGATAACGTTTCACCCACACATTATAAGAAAACTCTGAAACTCGTAAATTTCTATATATCTACCCCTAACGTGAAATCACTTTCTACACTAATAACTATATACTTACCTCAGATTTTCATTGTAGAGTGAGCTTACTAAATGTCACTAATATGCTAAATTTTACTTCTTTCCTTTTCTTACTTTGGAAGTTATTAAAATTCAAAATTTTATTTCGACCACGACACCTAGACATCAAAATTCCACTGTACTTCCAGTAATCCTCGAAACAAGTAATTTGGTTCACACATATGTTTTCACCCCTAAATTGTAAGAAATGTATGATATTGGAGTTTTCCCCCGTATTTATTTAATTAAAATTCCAAACATGAAAAAATAAAAATAAAAAAAATAAAAAATAAAAAAAGATAAATAAAATAAAACAAGGCTCAACAGAAGTGAAAAATATAAAAGTAAAACAAGCACTTACACGGAAACAACAAATAAAAGAAGGCAAGTACTTCTGACAACCTAAGGGCTAAGGGAGATTGATAAAGCCTCTTGCCTTGCCAAACATAAAAAATTCTGGCATATATTTGCGGGTTAATTGTTTTGCTCCGGATGAAGCTATATGCCTGAGAATTTTTTAATGCATAGAGATCATCAAGTTTAACTAATATCTTAAATTTTACTTTGTTCCTATGCTTAGTCTGGAAGTTTCTGGTAATTTATTTATGGCGGTAGTTAAACCAGCGTCAATCTGTATTGCTCGGCTACGGCGCACACCCATTGTTTTTAGAGAGTGGGACATTGTTGGTAATGTATATTGATGTCTTCAATTCTGAAATGTTTTTATTCACCGATTCTGAGCCAACTTTACACTTTACAGGGTGTATTCACCTCACTTTGTCAAACAGATTGGTTTCTCTCGGCGTCATAGATCGTTTATTTAGAATAAAAATAATAATAATAATAAAAAAATCTGATGACTTGGCCATTATGCATGTCATAGTTTTTACTGAAATTGAGGGCATAATATATCCTTGTCAAATTAAAAAAGAGCGCGGGAATCTTGGATTTTACGTATTTATAAGTTTGATAAAGCAACACATTGATGGTATTTATATACCGTAGGTTAACTAAAACATTGTGGCCAAGTCATCTGTTTTTTTTTTTTTTTAATTCCAAATAAACGATAGCGAGTGGAACCATTATCTTTCACAAAGTGAAGTGAATACACACTGTAAAGTGTACCTAGACTTTGCTCAGAAGAATATCCCATAACCTTTTGTCACTACACGAGACTTGGTCCATTTTTACAAGAATTGTTTTCGTGGGATTAGATTGACGGCAGTTCACTTTTTAACTTACAGTGCAAAATATGAAAAAAAAAATATATATATGGGTCCTCTAACTGAAGTGCTCTAAAAAAACCTTAAGACACATGCATAGGTAGAGTATTTTTTAACCCCTTTTTTGTACAGAGCTCCATTTAACATTATTCTACAAAATTTTAAATATGAATTTGACTTTGCGTCAATAAAACACATATTCTTTGCATATTTAAACCCTACAGCTAATACTCCTTTTTCGAGCTAAAGGCCTATGACAAACGAACAGACAGACAGACTGACTGACATATAGCGAAATGACAAGTGTGGTGCTCAGGGGCTGATCCAGGGGGGGGGGCCTATGGGGCTCAAGCCCCCCCCCCCAAAAGTATTTGGGTCCACCCCCGACATTTTAATTTTGGAGACTTTTTTTTTTTTTTTTTTTTTTTTTATCTTAAGCCCCCCCCCTTCCAAATCCACTGAAGGCAAGCCCTCTGAACCAAAATTCACTCAAGCCAAGCCCCCCCCCCCAAACCAAAGTCTGCTCAAGCCCCCCCAAACCAAAATCCTGGATCCGCCCCTGGTGGTGCGTGAGCAGAGTAAACCACGGGCCTCGCATTCGGGACGACGCGGAATCGATTTTTTTTTAACTGCTTTACGTTTCTCAACAGCGAGGTCTTTAGAGACGGAAAAGGATGGGGGGCAAGGAATGGGAAGGAATTCGGCCATGGCCTTTTTAAGGAAGCATCCCGGCATTTGCCTGGAGTGATTTGGGAAACCATGGAAAACCCAAATCTGGATGCCCGGACGGGGATTCGAACCGCCGTCCTCCCGAATGCGAGGCCAGAACGCTATCCGTTACACCACCACACTCGGTGCGGAATCGAATCTCAGTCTCGCCACCCAGATTTGGATTATGCTTGGTTTCCCCAGATCACTCCCGGCGATTTCCTTTAGAAATGCCATGGCCGAATTCCTTCCCGTTCTTTTCCCAAAGTCCTTTTCCTCCTGTAATGATCTCGACGTCGACGAGGTGCAAAATAAATAAAAAAAGTTGTGATGGTTCCAGGGATACGTTGGCATGGATGTGCCACATTGTTCTTGTACTAGCTTCTCTGGGTAATTGCGATACGCTAATGGTTGTATTGTTAGATGAAGTAATGATGATCGAATATGATGCACAATACTCGGACTGCAAGGGAAGGGTGGTCGGCTATCGTAGTGCACGTAATGTTGGATTTTGATTGATTTGATGTGGTTCGTGGTGCACGGGGCCGGCGTTAGGGGGGGGGGGGGGGTAAGCGGGTCAAATGTACCGGGGCCCGCCCGTCTGATGGGGCCCTCCGCTCGACAAGTTGTAGAGCTAAAAGAAAAGGTCGCTGATTTGGTCTGAGGGAGGGCCCTAACCGATGAATTGGCCAAGGGCCCCCAACTGGTTACGTGACTGCTAAGAACGCTTACCCCGGTCCCCAAAATCCTAGCGCCGGCCCTGGTGATACAGAGATGAGCAATTGGAAGAATAGCTTGATAATAATGGTATGGTATCATTTTTGACCATGAACGACAAGAGAGGTTTCAGATTAACTTGAGCTATGAATTTCTTTAATAATTGTCAAGAAAGAACGTTAACAACCTTAAATTTGCGTATTAACAGTTTCTAATGCTGTTCTCGATCGTTACATATTATTTGTATACATCACATAGATAATAGAAGCTTTAATAGTTTTCATGTTGCTGACAGGTGATATGGTGGTAAGGTGGTTAAGTGGTTAAAGTGTCAGACTGCAGATCGGAAGGTTCCCGGTTAGCATTTCCATTAATTGTCTGGGATTTTCAAAGACCTTTAACGCAGTCTTCACCTCTGGCACAACCATGGAGGAAGGAATATTCCTCCATGGGCACAACTTGCGGTGTAATGTGGAATTACGCCAAACGCTTCCGTGGTTTCTTTTTTTATGCTATTGACCTGAGATCTTTGCTTAAGCTGAATAACATTACATTCAAATAGTATCGATTTTTTTTAAGTGTTAGGAATTTTCCTATTTGTTTCTGGGGCTGTAGGCGCGACAACGTTAAGTATGTTATAAGAATCTGTTCCAACAGTTTTACCACAACTACCAGGAGAATAACTTGTTCCTTTATATTCTAGGTATGAATAATTTACGATTTTATGCAATAAACATAAAAGTTCAGTAGTGATTAGTTTACATTTTCGCTGACGGGTTTATACTGCAGGGTTTAACTTGCTTAAATTCTAATATTACGAATTTGATCAATGCTGTTTCTTCTATCGACTTTAAAGTTTTGATAATGAAACAACAATTTCTTTAGTTTACAACGGGATCCGAATCGACATTTACTAAACAAACGTGGTCTGCGCTTCTGTAAGGCACTGCCTTGTGTTTCTAAGTTGACAGTAGTATTATTTTATCATGAGAGAGTTTGGATGAATATAGGACCCTGTTTCAAGCTAAATACAAACAGCAATTTAAAAAAATTGAGCTTGGTGTTCGCATGGTAAAGTTTGATCTCGGAACTCGGTAGGACCCTGTTTCGATTCCCGTTCCGGCAACCCAAATTTCGGTTTTCCAACCACAGGAAATGAAGATTAAGATTTTATGGACATATCCACAGACTTCCAGCAACAAGACTGATTCATAAAATTGTGACGTATATAGAACAGCTAAAAACTATGCCCTCGGTCCAGGAGATAAAAAGAGACATGGAAAAAGCCCACATAAACTCATCAGAAATCTTAGACAGACAAACGTCCAGAGAAAAAATTAACATGTGGGAAGTACCGCCAGAGAAGTCATTAAGAGACCGGGGACGAAGTGGACTGAAGAAAGGAAGAGAATCCACGGAGAAAAAATGAAAGCTATATGGAAACTCAGAAAACTGAATCGTTAAGGCTTTGCGTGATCCGACAGGGTCCAATTGCAGATAATAATAATAATATATATAAAGTAGACGTGTATGTCCCTACATTTCACTCTGCAGCCTCCACTACCTAGAGCAGACCACTGGTGTTCGTGTGTGGTAGTAGTATGGAGTCTCCCATCGCGCACTATTGTGAGTGCATACAGGTAGCTGTGGTAGTGTGGGATATATGGTGATTGATAGTAATCGACCTAGGACATTTTCCCATTTCTACCATTGTCCCTAAATTTCACCTTGCATCCACAACTACCAAACGCACTACTGGCGTTTGTATATGGTAATAGCCTGGTGTTTCCATCGTGCGTTGTTGTGATGGCATGTCGGTGCTTGAAAGAGGTCGACCTGATACAAAAATAGGCATGTGTGTCCATGTATTTCACTCTGCAGCGAAAAGTATCTAGCGCAGACCACTAGTATTTGTGTGTAGTAGTAGCCTCAAGTTTCCCATCGTGCACTGTGGTAGTTGAATGTCGGCAACTGTGGGGCGTGGGAGTTATGGTAGTTGAAAGTGGTCGACGAAGGGCTTTTTCATATTTCGACGAAAGACACATGTGTACCTGCATTTCACTTTGCAGCCATAAATACCCTACGCATATCACTGGTGTTTGTGTATGGTATTTGCCTCGAGTCTCCCATCGTGCACTATGGAGGTTGCATGTCGGTAGCTATAGATCAAAATTCTTTACAAACACGAACATCAGCTAGTTGTTTCATAAATGCCATGGTCGATTTTCCTCCCGTTTCTTGACAACAATCCTTTCAAACTCTAATGAGCTCGATGTCAACCTTAAACACAAAATTCAAGCAAAGAGAATATAAACTAAAATCACAAAATTATCAAGAATAACATTGCTATCTTTACCTACTCTAGTTGAAAAACTTACAGATTGAACGATTTGAGTGTTCCAGCAGATATTATGTTTGGTAAGATTTTGAAGTAATCTTACCAAACAGTTTTTCCTTTGTTTCGTAATCTTTATATATATAAAAATCTCGTGTCACGATGTTCGTCCGGGATGAACTCCGAAACTACATAACCGATTTAGATGAAATTTGGCTTACTGTGTGTAATTTAGTCCAACTTAAAAGATAGGATAGTTTTTATCTGGATTATAGACCTCAATATTTATTATTTGTGAAATAAATGTTAATTATATGGTTCTCATAGGACAATGGTTTGTAATTATTTGTAAGGCACCAAAGGTAAGCGGTCTGCTGGCTTAGTGGTTAGGGCGTCTGACTGGAGATGGAAAGGTCCCCGGTTCGAGTCCCTGTTGCGGCGGGGATTTTTATAGACACTTAACCCGGCATTAATCTCCGGTGCAGCATGCTGTGTAAGGTGAAATACGCCAGGACGTTACTGTGGTTAGGATTCGACGTTAAAAGGTGGGTCCCCTGTACCAGGCAGGATTGGCGGGCTAGGTAAAGGCGGCTACGACAGTGACAGAATGCCCAGCCAATAGAAACCATGTCACCAGGTCATTACGACCACACGAAATTATTATTATAGTTCCATAAGTTTCTAACAGATGGCGATGTGTTAACTTATCGATGCAACACTTGGTTAGCTAGGTTGGGTAATCATCCAGTAGATCAAGTTCTGTTTCAATTTATTTATGCTACAGTTTATTCCTAACAGATGGCGGTGTGTTAAATCATCGAACCATCCTGTAGATGGGGTTGTATTTCGATTTATTTATGCTACAGTCTATTCCACGCCATATGTGCGAGTTTCTTCAATTTTAATTTTGCTGTGTATTGTGTTATAATTATACCGTATTGTTGTTCATCGTTTGTGTGTCATTATACCTAACGACAAAGTAATTACACACATGAATATAACACTGAAGAAAACGTTACGATAAATTCGAATCGTGTAAGCATTTCTCGCTAACTTATCATTTTTCTTCTTCTTTTTGTTATGGTCAGCTAGAGACCACGTGTCAATTTCAATTCCTCTCCTGTTGTTTTTTCTTTCTTCCTCCCCAGTACTCCTTCATTATTGCACTCCTCTCTACCTTTGAATCCTGCCATATTCAAAGTCTGCTATCGAAAAAAATTTCTTTCCATACAGTTCACTGGCATTATTTCGTTTCAAATCTTTCTAAACCTCTTGAAAGCCTGGTGTCATCCATGCTATAAATGTATCGAAAAAATATAATTCTTCTTTTTCTGTTATTTTTCAATGTTATATATTTCCTCATTAGTTCTTAACTTCTATTTTACTGTATTTTTCAATGGACCCTGAAATTCCGGTTTCACCCCTGTATTATAGTGTCTTATTTTATGGCTTTCAGAAAGGCACTTTTTGTTGTAATTAAAATATTTTTCAGTGAAATGTCGCCAAAGAATCTAACCTCGACAATGCGTGTAGCAGAGAGGCACAACGCACGACGAGAGAGCTCATCAATCAGCAACACAAATCGAGGCAAGTAAGGAAGTTCAAATAATCAGGACAGCTGAGCGTCGTATGCAAGAATCTGGTGGCTTCCGACAGACATTACCAGTGATTCCTCGCTCTATTTTTGCCGATGAAATTAACGTATGTTTAAAACAATCGTTTTTATGGCGGAATGTCGAAACACTTTGATTGACCATGAACATGCGAGTGCAGTTGCAAATGATCCATCGGCACAAGTATTTTGTAAGCAATTGCTGGATATTGGAAAAGGTGAAATAGAACTCCATCGAAATACACAATACATCAAATTGGCAGACAAATTCTGTACTGTTGTTCACTTAAAAATGAACTAACTCAGCGTGTGTTCCTGGATATATCAAATAATTACTTAGATCATAATTGGATCGGTAATCGTGATATTTTGGCAACAAAAAATGTTGATGTCAACGAAAATAACTTCCAAATACGACAGTTGTTGCCAGGTGATCTGATATCTTTTAAATCAATAGATACTATTGTAGATGAAAATGAAGCCGTAAATTTTCCAAATGAGTTTTTATACTCTTTGGATATAACAGGAATGCTGCCACACAATCTCCGGTTAATGATTGGTTCACCGATTATTCTTCTTCGTAATTTGAATCCACCTAGATTATGCAACGGTACACGTTTGGTGATCGAAAGGATCACCGAAAATGTTCTTGAGGCAACTATTTTGACTGGAATGTTTAAAGGAGAAATCGTCCTGTTGCCACGTATTCCAATGATACAGTCTGAATATCCAATACCATTTAAAAGGCTTCAATTTCCGATTCGTTTGACTTTCGCTATGACAATAAATAAGTCACAAGACCAAACAATGTCCGTTTGCGGCTTGGATTTGGAAAATACGTGTTTCTCCCATAGGCAACTATATGTCGCCTGCTCAAGTGTAGGGAAACCATTGAATCTATTTGTATTAGCAAAATACAGGCTAACTGAAAATATTGTGCACCAATTAGCGCTTAGATAAATTAAAATTATAAATTGTAATAATTTAAAATAATGAAAATAATTGATAAAAATGTTTAAAAATCAACTTCATAGGCCTCATTTATAAAACTAAAATTTCAGTTTATATAAATAAATAAATAAATTATATATATAAATCAAAATAATTTATTTATTTATTTTTATAAATATCAATTTTTATATAATTTCAATTACGTAATTTGTAATAAAATGTAAATTAATTTTTTTTATGGTCGTTTGTCCTTAAGTTCAACTCTCCGTAATTATTTACCAATTACATTTGAATTTCCAAAACGATAACAATGTTTTGTCTTTATTAGTGAATATTAATTTGACTACTTTAGGAAGTTTAGAATAACATTAATCCAACGTACTATAATTACTAAGTCACAGCAACGCGTGACCGGGTCAGCTAGTAAATTTATATATTTTTTTAAAAGTTTATTACAAAAAAAAAAAAAAAATTCCTGTAAGGGATCTAAAAACTGTCAGCACTAAAAAAGTATTGTTATATAATTATATGTATTCGAACTCTTAGTCTGTCTGTAATTCTAATTGTTTTGATGTAGAGTTACTGTTCTAAATTTCTTAAGCAAAATTGTCAAACGAGGTTAAACATCGCCTAAACAGCGACGTGCAGCAGATCTGAAATAGCTGAAAGCCTATACAACGCTAAAATGATTGATAGTCAATCCCAGAACTCATTTAACGTAGAAAATATTAATTCGGTGCTCGTCAGAACTTTTGAATTTGCGCCTATCAGAAATAAATTCAACACTGTAGTTTTTAGTGATACTGTATTCTGTGAAATTGCTTAGCTATTCATTTTATGACCCCTTATTGAATTTCATAGTATTAGTCTAACTGACGGAATACGATACTTTTCCCGAGGGACATGTGACATTCATAAAACTTTACGTAGGCACAAAGATACATGCTCGACCAGGGCTGCATTTAGGCAGAGGCTACTTAGGCTGTAGCCTAGGGGCCCGCAACACAAGGGGGCCCGTACCACAAAGGGGCCCCCACCTCAAACATGAAAATAAAAACTGTTGACAACCATGTGTTAATAATCAATATTGTGTTTTTAATCTTTCTTTATTGCTTGCTTCGATGATCTTAGTCATCTTTTATCGTTTGTTTTATTTTAATATGTAAGCCTACTATTTCATATTGTTATTACAACTTTTGAGTTTGTAAATCCACAGGCTTTTGCTGAGGGTGTTTGGTTGCAACAGCACAACTACAATAGTAATCTAATCGATCAGGCAAAAAATTAAACGTGCGAGCATTACCGCTCCATCGCAATTTAATTAAATATTATTATAATATTATTATTATCACTTGCTAAGCTTGTTCACTTCAGTTTCGGGAACGATACAGATAGCATGTTTCGAAATTTCGATTCTTCAGTAAGATATCCTTGTATATTTTTACTAACAATACATCATTCAATATTTTGCATTAAAAGGTTTATTAAATTAATATAGGCCTATGTATATAAAAGGGCGCGCAGCACAGTTATAGCCTAGGGCCCTACAGATCCTAAAGGCCTGCACCACAAGTATAGCCACAAGTAGGCTACAGATCCTAAATGTGGCCCTGTTCTCGACCCTCCAGAACAATAAGTTGCGCATGTTACACACCTGAGAAAGTGTGAGTGACAGTACATGGTGGGGGGTATAGGAAAAGTCCCTCGTGCGCACACAATAAGAGGCGACGCATGCTTCTTGAAGCCTAGGTCATTGACTGATCGCAGAAAGGTGATTGGATAGGCGTATCAGCAAACAAAACCGTATATTTTGGCGATGCGAGAGTGAGCGTCTCTTCAAACATTTTGTAACGGGTTAATGGCATTTACCCATTACTTTGGAAGCTAGTTTGAGAAGTTTTAAATATTGGCGGTTTGCGTGGTTGTCTGGTGACTTCAGCATCCGCCAGGTCCGTGGGTTTAGGGAGGTAGGACCCACTTGTGAGGCATGTGTTGAAGCTGGTCGTCGTCTAGTGACGTCAGCATCTGCCGGGTCCGTGAACTCGGGGGTGTAAACCCCAAATTCGGAAGCATGGTGCGCGTGGGAGAAAGACGCACCTAGGCTTCTGGGCCGGCAGTCTGCCGTTGGCCGTGGAGTAGGTGAGTCCGTCGTGAAAGTGAACAGTCAGTCGAGTCGACGAGAACGCGTGTTCATTATGATAAAGAATTAATTTTGGAGAAGGTGATTTCTTTGGTGATATGAAGGAACTTTATTAATGAAGAAAGTATTTGCAGAATTTTATATGAATTGTTTCGTGGTGGGCCATAGGCATGTTCTGAGAACTAGTAAGGGTGCTATATGAATGAAAAGAGTGCGTGTTATTCAGTCTAAATTTATCGGAGGCATTACCTGTAATCTTAAAGGATCGAAGTACCGATAGCGAACTTTCATAAAGGTTGGGAGTTGGAGCGAGACTATCTTATTAACTATTAAATGCATGTGTTTAAAATAAGAAGGTGCATTTTTATTTCATTTACCGACTTAATATCGGTTGGCGGCCGTCAGAGAAAGAACCAGAATCTAGTGAGTGCGCAGAAGCTTTAAAGGTTCACAGTAAGTATTGTAACCGAACCTCCAGCATAACCGCGACATGGCGACGTGTTGTGGCACGCCGTTATAATAAACGACGGGTGTTTCCGATTTATTTGACTGGACCAAAGTGCAACAGTGCTCCACACGTTTCATAGAAGGCGGTGGACAAAACAACATCGTCGGCGGAAGACAGCGACTACACGACAACAAGAAGTGTAAACAAACAAGCGTGCATCTATGGAAGGATGTATATATTTTGAAACGGACCATGGCAGCATCAACACGACCGACGAGCAGGCTGCAGAAACAAAACAAGATAAGTAAACCTTTTCACACGGCAGGCGCAAATATTTCCCAGTGATCGTCGTTTTCAAAGTTTCGATGTATGAAACTATTTGGTGTTTGTGTGTGTTTAGACGAATTTCATTTTTGTGTGTTTACTTTGCCGGGTTTTTGAGGTCCTTGTGTCGCAAACGGTTTCAGTGTGTTGTTTCCAATATTTGCCTTTTGCATAAACCCTAAACTAACCAGTGCCGGTATATTTAACTTACATTTTCGGTTGACTCAAAACTTTAAAATCGAAATGGCTAATGTCTTTGAAAGCAGGGGATCCCTTGATAGCGGATCTTCAGATGCTAATGATTTACTTGGATTTTCAGAAAATATGTCACCAATACCGGATAGAAACTATTCACATATTTCAGATGAGGGAAGTAATACAGGAGGCTCAGATGTTATAATTATGGGGGCAGCTATACAACCAGCCATGGTGATTGGAGAAGTAGGGTCTAGTGACTTGGCAAGAACACAAACAGATTCTAACCGCACATTTACTACTAATGTACAGGAACCCGCCAATAACTCACAAATTGCAAGTTCCCCAGTGCCAGTAGTATATACACAAAAATCTGAAAACCTAACTGGAGAGGCTCTCCTGGTAAGCCTCATCAGTCAGCTGTCTTTATCTATCGAACAATTGGAACAGGCTAATAAGGGTAGGCAGACACAACTGCAAGAACATTTTAATCACACAGCTGAACAATTTCAAGGGGTTCACAATAAAATTGAAGAATACAAAGGGTGCTGCAACAAAATGACTGACGAAATTAAGATAATCAAGGATATTTCCTTAATGTAACCAAAACTGTGAAATGATGCATGAACAGTTATCTGATTTTGTTGGGAAGGTTAACAAAATTGAACTTAGCCAAGAGAGATCTACACAAAGGGTTGCCAATGTTGAACAAAAACTACAACAAGTAGAGGGGCAACAAAAGGAACTTGTAGAAAGGGTGGAACATATAATAGAAACAAACACTTGTATTAACAATGATAGGTTCCAGAAAATTGAAGGGAAGGTCAATGATATTCAAACAGTTAACACTAGGCAAGATAAAGTAACTTTCATGGCACCTGAAAAATTTACAGTGGCTACATTCAGTGACAATGGGGACCGGCACCCAGTAACTTTCCTCACAAGCTTTCAGTCCTACCGATCATTTGAACTTTACGATGACAAAGAAAAGATTAACTGCATTCACCAACATTTAAGAGGGAGTGCAAGATTGTGGAGTGAAAGCATAATCCAAAACTGTCAAACCTACAGTAAATTTAAGGAGAAATTTGTGAATCACTTCTGGTCTAACCAACGGCAGTATGCAGTAAAGAGGTGTCTTAAATTTATGAAAGATGAACAGCGGAAGGATACAGACATTAATTACATTATTAATGAATTAAAAAAGGCAAACCCACATCCTAAACTGTGCAAGTTTTATTATCTGGAAAGAGGTATACTTTTCCGTAGGACACAGGAGCACAGTGAAGACTGGAAGCTGTGGCTACCAGAAGAACATATAGATAATTTCATTAGGCAGCATCATCTCAGTTATGCCCACTATGGTGTAACCAAGTGTCTCAAAATTCTACAGGAGCATCTCTATTTCCCTAATATGAGGAAGAGAGTGGGGAGGTTGATTACCAGCTGTAAAGTGTGCCAAACGACTAAGGCAGACAATGCGAAGAGGGTTGGAGAGATGCAGAGTGTAATACCCTCACAACGGCTAGAATTAATTGCAATTGACATTTATGGTCCCCTACCAGTGTCGAGAGGAGGAGTACGCCATGTCTGTGTGATCCTAGACATATTTACTAAATTTGTCAAATTATACCCATTAAAACGAGCCACAGCAAAAGCCATTTGCAACAGAATTACAAAAGACTATATACCAACAATTGGGAAACCACAGAAAGTACTTACGGACAATGGGCCGCAGTTTGCGGGAAATGTTTGGACTCAATGTTTCACAGATCTTCAAGTAGAAATTTTAAAAACCTCATTATATTTCCCTTAAGGAAATGCAGTTGAGCGGGTGATGCGGGAGTTAGGGAGACTTTTCAGAACCTATTGTAATACAAATCACAAGGCTTGGGCCCTGGAAACCTCCAACTTTGAAGAGGTGATAAATACCATTCCACATGAATCTACGTCAATGTCACCATACGAAATAATGTTAAGTAAAGAACCCCCAAGAATTGTTAAAGAATTTATCCAGTTCCCCCAGAAGCAAGTAAATTACATTGATAAAGTCAAGTTAGTGTTGGATAAATTACAGCGCAGTGCTAATATCAGGAAACAGAAACATGACAAGGGCATTAAACCTACAATATACAAGCTAGGTGATAAGGTGTTAGTGAAAACCCATACAAAATCCTCAGCTTTAGATGGAGAAATCAAGAAATTCCATTTACTATATGAAGGCCCATATGTGATAGTGCAAAGGAACAATGAGAATGCTTACACATTGGCACATCCACTCACCAAATCCATAAAAGGAACCTATAATGTGATAACATTGAAACCGTTTAAACTAGAGACATAGCAAATATATTTTTTAAAGAAATATGTTGATTGGAACATTTCATGTTAGATATAGTGTGGGACAATCACCCCGGTGTTAAAAAAGTGGTATATGTGTTGCAGACAGTGCAGAGGTGTGGGGACAAGCAGCAAGTACTGAAGACTTCAAGAGAAACCAACAGAGGCGTGCTGCGCAGTGAGTAGGTTGTGAAGTGCTTCAGTTCTTCAGAGGCACACAGTGTCTGGGTGTGGCGTGTTTGGCAAACACGATGTACCTCATGCTTACCTCGTCATTGTTTCTACTTACTTGTGACGAGGTGTCTTTCTGTAATCTGTACTATCCAACCTCCCTTGGTTGAATTCTTACTATTTCCACACCTTAGGTTGTAAAGCCCAAGTGGCTGAAGGGTCTGTTTTTCAAAATTTCACCATCTCTTTCTTCATTTATGGACAAGGATTTGTCAAGTGTATTTTGTGTTTAGTCATAAAATCAGTTTTATCGACATACTTTATTAAACTGAAGTAATCAGTATTGGGTGAAGGACAATTATATATTACATTTACAAGAACACTTTGATTATTTGGTTATATTTGTGTCATATCGTCACTAGATTTCATGGAACAATGATGGTAGCTTAGTGAATTATTGGTGATGTGGTAGGATCTAACATTTTTTGAATTGTTGGTATTAAAGGACTATTTTGGTTGCATCTCCATCCTATCACCACTATATTTTATCAAACAATAATGGTAGTTTAATGTATTATTGGCGATGTGGCAGGACCTAATATTTTGTAAATTTTCTAATTTTTTAGGTGATTGAGTATTTAATGACATTCAATGTTAACTATGTTTTCATACATTGTCGGCCAACTGAGTAATTTTGCTAATGTTTAATGTTGCTCACGTTCAAAATATTTGTTTCCCCATTTTAAATGTCGCACACATTTTGGACATGGTAGTTAGAATAAATTTATTATTGACAAGTTAACACATGTGGTGTAGCTTAGATGGTAAATCTTTTGATTGGAAAGTATTGTAGAAATCTATGTAGCTCCAACCCCAACCAAGAAACATGAATTAATAATAGGTTTTGATATCTTGTGTAATATTAATGTGTTTTGAGTGTTTTTGTAGGCATGAGTGCAGTGTGGATGTTGTGTTTCAAGGCAAGAGGATATTGATTTTACCCATTGCTATTTGGCATGGAAATTTAAATACCAAGAGTAAACTGGCAGGGGGATGTAACGGGTTAATGGCATTTACCCATTACTTTGGAAGCTAGTTTGAGAAGTTTTAAATATTGGCGGTTTGCGTGGTTGTCTGGTGACTTCAGCATCCGCCAGGTCCGTGGGTTTAGGGAGGTAGGACCCACTTGTGAGGCATGTGTTGAAGCTGGTCGTCGTCTAGTGACGTCAGCATCTGCCGGGTCCGTGAACTCGGGGGTGTAAACCCCAAATTCGGAAGCATGGTGCGCGTGGGAGAAAGACGCACCTAGGCTTCTGGGCCGGCAGTCTGCCGTTGGCCGTGGAGTAGGTGAGTCCGTCGTGAAAGTGAACAGTCAGTCGAGTCGACGAGAACGCGTGTTCATTATGATAAAGAATTAATTTTGGAGAAGGTGATTTCTTTGGTGATATGAAGGAACTTTATTAATGAAGAAAGTATTTGCAGAATTTTATATGAATTGTTTCGTGGTGGGCCATAGGCATGTTCTGAGAACTAGTAAGGGTGCTATATGAATGAAAAGAGTGCGTGTTATTCAGTCTAAATTTATCGGAGGCATTACCTGTAATCTTAAAGGATCGAAGTACCGATAGCGAACTTTCATAAAGGTTGGGAGTTGGAGCGAGACTATCTTATTAACTATTAAATGCATGTGTTTAAAATAAGAAGGTGCATTTTTATTTCATTTACCGACTTAATATCGGTTGGCGGCCGTCAGAGAAAGAACCAGAATCTAGTGAGTGCGCAGAAGCTTTAAAGGTTCACAGTAAGTATTGTAACCGAACCTCCAGCATAACCGCGACAATTTTAACCTTAGCGTTTTACACAGAACTGCCAAAAGTCGTGGGATACCTTCTAATTATCTTGTATAAGCCCATTTTGTACGGCGAGGTATAGCAACCCGACGTAACATTGATTCAATAAGTCTTCAGAAGTCCCCTGAAGAAATGTTCAGTCATGCTTCCTCTGCAGCAGGGGTGGACAAATAGCGGCCACATGCGACCCGCTAAGAGTTTTTTGTGGCCTGTCAAAACAGTCAGAAAACTCTGCCTTGAACCGAATCAATCCAATGCGCTATCGAAGTTCGTCTCGTATTTTTCACGGCTACGTTAATACGCATGCGCAGTATAGATACGTTAGGCATTGCTTTTCCGATTGATTTGGCTGATTTCCATTTTGTCTTTGCAACAGTAAATATAAAAATTTCCAATTTCAGTGAGAACATAAACCTTTCTTTTTTTTTTTTTAGAAAAAATAAATAAATAAAAAGAGAAGTTAAAATTGACGATGAATGTCGTGTGTTTAATGAAGAATGGACAAACATAATTTCTTTGGTAATACACGAAATAAAACTGTTTTTTTGGGATAGGGTAGGGATCGATTGCAGAGTTTGGATGACGGGATCATAAGATTTCAGAACTTTAAGAAAATTGGGCCTATATTTAATTTGTTCTCTTATCCCATCATTGCTGATATTGACACTACATCTGAGGAGCTGCAGCTTTAACCTACTGACATGCACTCAGATCACACTTTGAAAGAAATGTTTAATGCTGTGACATAGTTGACTTTAAAAACATTATTGTCCGTTAAAAAATTTTCATGTATCAAGAAATTTGCTGGGAAAATGTTCGCTATATTTGAATCTATATTTAATTGTGAGCAAAGTCTTTCTTGCTTGAAGATCGATAAGAGTATATATAGATGCTCTTTGACAGACATTATCTTGCAGACTGTGATGAGAAGGGGAGAAATATTACTACTTATTTAAGAGTTAAAAGGCAGTATGGAATATATTTACCTTCTACAAACTCCGAGATGCGGGTGCCTGTCAGGCTCAGGGCTGGTCCATAAAGTAATAACATACTTAAAAACTATTTTTTTTTTCACTTTTGCTCCAAGTAATACAATTGCTTAACAGTTCTGAGACTTAACAGCTTTAATTCGGAAGGAAAATTGACCGGTAGTGTGGTTAGTTTGTTTTCCGTCCTCGCGAATACGGGCGAATTGCGCTATAGGTCCATAGTAGTAATACTAAGGCGACTCTGGAACACCGCCAGGTGGCAGCACCGTCGCGTGACGTCACAAGATGGCCGCCCCCGTTTGGCCGGTCAAGATGGCCGCCGAAGCGCACCGCCAGGTGGCAGCACCGTCGCGTGACGTCACAAGATGGCCGCCCCCGTTTGGCCGGTCAAGATGGCCGCCGTTAGTTCACAGATCCGCTGGTAGATGGCATCCCCCGTTAGTTCTTTGGCTCACTGGTAGGTGGCGTGGCATGTATCATTTTGGTCGCCGACAAATATTTCTCACTGCTCTCCATTAGCCGTTCCCTGTTCTGGAATGCGGACGTCAGACAAGTTGTATCGTGGCGACAAAACTATGGATTCGTCTATCACTTTAGTTCCTAGTGGTCATCGTGTGTTGCGTATACCAATTCCACCTTTACCGAGTAACTTAAACATAATTAAAGTCTTAGTTTAAATGGACCCATTGGTTTAAGTAGACAATGGACGATTAGTTCATCCATTAATCGGGAAATCGAGTATGATGGTCACGAATCCACTTCCTCTCAGATGTATACTGTTTGAAACAGATGTGGGTGTTGACGTCACTGCCGGAGTATAAAGACCATCACACCAGCCAGCTCTCAACCCTGTCTTTGGACAACCGATATTTGGCGCGGCATGCAGGGCGACTGCCGCGTTCTAGCCTCGCATTCGGGAGGACGGAGGTTTGAATCCCCATCCAGGTATCCATGGTTTCCCAAAATCACTCCAGGTGAATGGTGGGATGCTTCCTTCAAAAGACCATGACCGAATTCATTCCCATTCCTTCCCCGTCTCTAAAGACCACGTTGTTAGAGAGACGTTAAAAAAAATCGACTGTCGATGTGCATAGTATCCCGTTTCTAGGGCGTTCAACACAGCGTTCGTATGATTGCAGAATTTTGTACAGAGTCTCAGGCTTGCAGCGAATTTCGTATGCATTTGTTCAGGTGTCCTGCTATCGATAAGGAATTCAGGTTGCGCCATATGCTCATTGCACTGCAAAACCGCCCCAGCGGGATACATAGAAATATTTCAGCATTCACTTCGGTTCAAGAAGAAATTATTACGAGATGAGAATAATTATTATATGTCAGTTTTCGTAGTACAAATCTAGGAAACATTTATGGTAGCCCAATCACTCGTGTTTTCAAAACGAAAATCGAAAATTTTGTTTTCATTCTGGGTGACCAGAAAAACTGCTTGAGTCTTTGTATTTAATTAAAAAAATAGATCATGTGAAAGTGTAACTTTTACGTTTAAAACGTGATAATGAACCATGGAATGTCTTGGCATAGGTCAAATTCACGTCTATACAATTCAGTTCTGATATTCGAAATTGGCAGAGGGTGCTTTGCACAAAAAATAACTCTGTGCGAATAACAAGAGGAAATAAGGGTCAGTACGGTGGGATTCCAATATAATTAATCGTTAATGATAACTCGGGAATTTCTGTCACACTGCCATTATTTTAATTTATTAAATTATATGCAATGAAACAAAGCGAGAATCAAACTAATGTTTTAAACTCAAAGAAGTGATTTCCTAATGTATGTGTCTACAACCTCGATGAACTTTATGCATTTCTATCCTATTGCTATGGCATTAACTTTCCTACCTATTTTATCTGAAATATGCCCACTAAATTATATTCACATGAATATCATTGCCTAATGCAAAGTTGCAGATGTGAAATCCAGTTTGTGAATGCCGGGATGCTTCCTTCAAAAGGACATGGCCGAATTCCTTCCCATTCCTTGCTCCCCATCCTTTCCCTGTCTCTAAAGACCACGTTGTTAGAGAGACGTTTAAAAGTTAAAAAAAAAAATGAAATTATTGTGATAAAGTATAGCAATACCACAATTGGTATAAAATATTTCATTGCACTCGTAATTGTTGCCACCAAGGTCAAACCTTTGTCGTCTGTCTATCCAGACCAATCTATGTATAAATTCTGTTATGCTTTCGTAAGCAATCACAAATTGAGTGTCCTTAGCTGTATTTTGTCTAAAATTCCAATCAATCCCTTGTGACACATCAGTGATTGACACCTTTAACTGTATTTTACAGCACAGCACGTATGTTCCAGGAACGAAATACGTCTGTTAATCTTACTAATTTCACCCCTGTCGAATCGAAGTACGCCAGTCCTATGTGATAAAAATCGAGTCACGCTAAGGCAGTGCTTTCGCAAAGTCTTCTGCTAATCAGTAGCCAGGTACCAAAATGTTCATTTAAGGTGTTTTCCAGGAAAATTCTCCCCTTTTCCAGGAAATTATTTTTCAATAAATCAGGACCCAGGAGAGTTCTCCATTCGGTTTAAAATGTTCCCGTCTAACGCCAACCTTCGGATTCAGGGCCAAGTGTGACATTTGTTTGTAATTGCATGCTTTGTTCAAGTAACCACGATAAAGTTACCATAATGCCCTTAGCTAACTTGGTCATCAAACAGACATCATAACCCATATTTTCATAGAAGATCCCCACACATCGACAAGTATCCAAAACGTCACCATAGGTTCTATTTCGCCTAAGATAGTGCTCACACTTGAACTGTTAGGTCAAAGTGAGTGTTTAGATATTTTATCCACTCAGGCCTCATCACCTAAAGTCTAGTGCGAGATTGTGGTCATGGTCAACTTAGGCTCCATACACCACTCAGAATTATTCCACCAATATCCATTCTAACAGCATTATACGCCACCTACAGCCCCTCAATACTCTTCCAATGACATCCCAGCCCCAGCTCCTTTATTATGTCACATAATGAATGTTTTCCACAGATAAATATATAGCTGCCCTCCTTTGCACCTTGCATTTGATGTACAAAAAATGTGGACTCCATACTACACCACACAAGCAATGGTCTGACTGTGGGTTTGTACCCAAGTCCTTCGCTTCTCTGGTACATCACCCCTCTCTGTTAAATGATTTTTATGTAGTGAGAATCACAATTCGAATGCCAACACAAACGGCAGTAAACTGTAAAGAGCACATCGAAATGGGAGATTGTCTAAGCCCTGAAACAATGGTTAGAAGCACACGTTGATAATTCTATAACCATATATTTTAGACTCAAATATACATAGGAATAACACACGCACACACTTGTACATGCATACAGCGAGGTCGACAGAACTAACAGCACGGAAACGATGAAGTGGGGGCAGAATTGTCGTTACCACTGATTAACTGGACAGAACTATCGTTACAAAAATCATCAGACAGACGAGTTACTTACGCTTACATGCACAAAGAGAGACGCAGATACACATGTACAAGTCTACAGAAAGTTCAGGACAACTACCTGCACCAATCATGGAAACAAAAAAAGTGGTGTAGTACTTTCTTGCCCCCATGACTGGCTGAAAAACAGAACTCTCCTTACATATCATCTGCCTGGCGAGATAGAGGGTGTGCAAAAGATGGCATGTTTTCACCATACACCTAAGTATTTACATCATAAATAGTGTTCATCACACACAATTGATTACATTTACCATCAATACGTTTCTCCCACACTGCAACCCTATCTGCCATTCATTAAGAGTGCCCCAGGTACCATGAGTTACAATAGACATTTGACTATCAGCAGATACCAGAACCCCTCATATTCATACTAGGTCTCAACCACAAATCCATATGTATCCATGCACAAGCTCAAAGAAACAGGAACAGCAAATCATACATCCAGATAAATGAGTTTAAGGAAGGTATCACCATACTTACGCATACACACGTACATTTCCATGCCTACAGCGATCTCGACTCAACAACCTGCCCAATCATGGAAAAGAAAAAGTGGGACAGAACCCCCATGGCTCATAACTCGGAAACGATGAAGTGGGGGCAGAATTGTCGTTACAACTGATTAACTGGACAGAACTATCGTTACAAAAATCATCAGACAGACGAGTTACTTACGCTTACATGCACAAAGAGAGACGCAGATACACATGTCCAAGACTACACAACTACCGGTACCAATCATGGAAACAAAAAAGTGGTGTAGTACTCTCTTGCCTCATGACTGGCTGAAAAACAGAAGTCTCCTTACATATCATCAGCCTGGCGAGATAGAAGGTGTGCAAAAGATGACATGTTTTCACCATAAACCTAAGTGTTTATACCATAAATAGTGTTCATCGCGCGCCAGTTGATTATATTTACCATCAACACGTCTCTCCCACACCGCAATCCTTTCTACCATTCAGTAAAAAAGTGACGCAGGTACCATGAGTTGCAATAGACACTTGGCTATCAGATCTCAACCTCAAATCCATATATCTCAATACACTAGCACAAACAAGCATAAGTGGAGGGACAGCAAAATCATTCGTCCAGACAGACATTTTTATAGAAGGTATCACCATATTTACGCATACAGACACAGAGAGAGACGCACAAACACTCACATTTCCATGCCTTCAGCGAGCTAGACACAACAACCAGCCCCCAATCATGGCGACGAAAAAGTGGGGTAGAACCCCCCATGGCTCAGTACAAAACTGTTCACATCAGCACCAACACGTCTATCCCACACCTAAGCTTTTTCTGCCATTCAGTAACATGTGCTCCCCATGTACCACGAGTAGCAGTAGACACTTGGTCATCAGACAGATACCATAACTCCCATATTCATACTAGGTCTCACCCACAAATCCATACGTCACCTCACACAAGCATAAGTGCAGGAACAGCACATCATACATCCAGAAAAACGAGATAAAGGAAGGTATCACCACATTTACGCAAAAAACACACAGAGATAGAGATGCATACACACGTACATTTCCATGCCTACAGCGATCTCGACTCAACAACTAGCCCAATCATGGCAACGAAAAAGTGGAACAGAACACCCATGACTGGCCAAAAAATCATAGAAAGACACACACACACTAACATGTCAATGCATTCACACAGTTCCATTCATCACCACACATAACTGGAGGAAAGAGACTGAACATGCTAGATCCAAACTGAAGAGTTACAGGATGTGTGAAGTTTGAAATCACAGCCACATCTCGCCCACACCGCAACCCTTTCTGTCATTTAGTAATATGTGCCCCCATGTACCACGAGTAGCAGTAGACACTTGGTTATCAGACAGATATCATAACTCCCATATTCATATTAGGTCTCACCCACAAATCCATATGTCACCTCACACAAGCATAAGTGCAGGAACAGCACATCATACATCCAGAAAAAACGAGATAAAGGAAGGTATCACCACATTTACGCAAAAAACACACAGAGATAGAGATGCATACACACGTACATTTCCATGCCTACAGCGATCTCGACTCAACAACTAGCCCAATCATGGCAACGAAAAAGTGGAACAGAACACCCATGACTGGCCAAAAATCATAGAAAGACACACACACACTCACATGTCAATGCATTCACACAGTTCCATACATCACCACACATAACTGGAGGAAAGAGACTGAACATGCTAGATCCAAACTGAAGAGTTACAGGATGTGTGAAGTTTGAAATCACAGTCACATCTCTCCCACACCGCAACCCTTTCGGTCATTTAATAACATGTGACCCAGGTACCATGAGTTACAATAGACACTTGTCTATCAGAGGGGTATCATAACCTCCATATTTATACTAGGTCTCACCCACAAACCCATACGTCTCCACACAAGCACAAACATATGGGAGGAACAGCAATTCATACGTCCAGATAAATGAGTTTAAGGAAGGTATCACCATACTTACGCATACAGACACAGAGAAAGACACACATAGACACATATATCCATGCCTACAGCGAGCTCAACACAACAACCAGCCCAATCATGGCAAAGAAAAAGTGGGACAGAACCCCCATGGCTCAAGACTGACAAAAAAATCATCATTAACATGTGTTCCAAGTAACAAACTCCTCACATCAAAATCATATCATTTAACTCACACTACACACCTCTCTGCCATTCAGTATCGTTGTTAATATGTACAAAGCTAATTTCATAAGTTACCACATACATACAAGTAATTGCAGGAAAGGGTCCCGACACACGACATCCACACTGAGGTGTTACATGATAGGCAGATGATAGCATGTCTTTACAATACATCTCAGTGCTCACCACACATACTTGATTTTTAATGTGCCATCAGTATAGCTGGTGGCTGGAACAAAGCTCTTGGCAATGTTTGGCCTAAAGTCATTTGTTAATAGCAGCTCATCAAAGACAAATTTTGGGTGAACCTGCCCAGGCGGGCGCGGCGAGAGGTGGCCACCCTTCCCCACTGCGGACAGAAATACCGTAATACGCCGGTCTAAAAGCGCGGACCGCGATGGTTTACCGGAGTTTTCCGACCGGGACCTACTACCGGTAACCGCATTTTTAGGACCGCACTGAAGACCGGAATTTCATTGCGCTCGAGGCGGTAATATGCGCCGGTATACCGACCTACTAAAACACGATGTACGCGTCCGCTGTGAGGCAGGGTGGCCACCTCTCGCCGCGCCCGCCTGGGCAGGTTCACCCAAAATTTGTCTTTGATGAGCTGCTATTAACAAATGACTTTAGGCCAAACATTGCCAAGAGCTTTGTTCCAGCCACCAGCTATACTGATGGCACATTAAAAATCAAGTATGTGTGGTGAGCACTGAGATGTATTGTAAAGACATGCTATCATCTGCCTATCATGTAACACCTCAGTGTGGATGTCGTGTGTCGGGACCCTTTCCTGCAATTACTTGTATGTATGTGGTAACTTATGAAATTAGCTTTGTACATATTAACAACGATACTGAATGGCAGAGAGGTGTGTAGTGTGAGTTAAATGATATGATTTTGTTGTGAGGAGTTTGTTACTTGGAACACATGTTAATGATGATTTTTTTTGTCAGTCTTGGGGGTTCTGTCCCACTTTTTCTTTGCCATGATTGGGCTGGTTGTTGTGTTGAGCTCGCTGTAGGCATGGATATATGTGTCTATGTGTGTCTTTCTCTGTGTCTGTATGCGTAAGTATGGTGATACCTTCCTTAAACTCATTTATCTGGACGTATGAATTGCTGTTCCTCCCATATGTTTGTGCTTGTGTGGAGACGTATGGGTTTGTGGGTGAGACCTAGTATAAATATGGAGGTTATGATACCCCTCTGATAGACAAGTGTCTATTGTAACTCATGGTACCTGGGTCACATGTTATTAAATGACCGAAAGGGTTGCGGTGTGGGAGAGATGTGACTGTGATTTCAAACTTCACACATCCTGTAACTCTTCAGTTTGGATCTAGCATGTTCAGTCTCTTTCCTCCAGTTATGTGTGGTGATGTATGGAACTGTGTGAATGCATTGACATGTGAGTGTTGTGTGTGTCTTTCTATGATTTTTGGCCAGTCATGGGTGTTCTGTTCCACTTTTTCGTTGCCATGATTGGGCTAGTTGTTGAGTCGAGATCGCTGTAGGCATGGAAATGTACGTGTGTATGCATCTCTATCTCTGTGTGTTTTTTGCGTAAATGTGGTGATACCTTCCTTTATCTCGTTTTTCTGGATGTATGATGTGCTGTTCCTGCACTTATGCTTGTGTGAGGTGACATATGGATTTGTGGGTGAGACCTAATATGAATATGGGAGTTATGATATCTGTCTGATGACCAAGTGTCTACTGCTACTCGTGGTACATGGGGGCACATATTACTAAATGACAGAAAGGGTTGCGGTGTGGGCGAGATGTGGCTGTGATTTCAAACTTCACACATCCTGTAACTCTTCAGTTTGGATCTAGCATGTTCAGTCACTTTCCTCCAGTTATGTGTGGTGATGAATGGAACTGTGTGAATGCATTGACATGTTAGTGTGTGTGTGTCTTTCTATGATTTTTGGCCAGTCATGGGTGTTCTGTTCCACTTTTTCGTTGCCATGATTGGGCTAGTTGTTGAGTCGAGATCGCTGTAGGCATGGAAATGTACGTGTGTATGCATCTCTATCTCTGTGTGTTTTTTGCGTAAATGTGGTGATACCTTCCTTTATCTCGTTTTTCTGGATGTATGATGTGCTGTTCCTGCACTTATGCTTGTGTGAGGTGACGTATGGATTTGTGGTGAGACCTAGTATGAATATGGGAGTTATGGTATCTGTCTGATGACCAAGTGTCTACTGCTACTCGTGGTACATGGGGAGCACATGTTACTGAATGGCAGAATAAGCTTAGGTGTGGGATAGACGTGTTGGTGCTGATGTGAACAGTTTTGTACTGAGCCATGGGGGGTTCTACCCCACTTTTTCGTCGCCATGATTGGGGGCTGGTTGTTGTGTCTAGCTCGCTGAAGGCATGGAAATGTGAGTGTTTGTGCGTCTCTCTCTGTGTCTGTATGCGTAAACATGGTGATACCTTCTATAAAAATGTCTGTCTGGACGAATGATTTTGCTGTCCCTCCACTTATGCTTGTTTGTGCTAGTGTATTGAGATATATGGATTTGTGGTTGAGATCTGATAGCCAAGTGTCTATTGCAACTCATGGTACCTGCGTCACTTTTTTACTGAATGGTAGAAAGGATTGCGGTGTGGGAGAGACGTGTTGATGGTAAATATAATCAACTAGCGCGCGATGAACACTATTTATGGTATAAACACTTAGGTTTATGGTGAAAACATGTCATCTTTTGCACACCTTCTATCTCGCCAGGCTGATGATATGTAAGGAGACTTCTGTTTTTCAGCCAGTCATGAGGCAAGAGAGTACTACACCACTTTTTTGTTTCCATGATTGGTACCGGTAGTTGTGTAGTCTTGGACATGTGTATCTGCGTCTCTCTTTGTGCATGTAAGCGTAAGTAACTCGTCTGTCTGATGATTTTTGTAACGATAGTTCTGTCCAGTTAATCAGTTGTAACGACAATTCTGCCCCCACTTCATCGTTTCCGAGTTATGAGCCATGGGGGTTCTGTCCCACTTTTTCTTTTCCATGATTGGGCAGGTTGTTGAGTCGAGATCGCTGTAGGCATGGAAATGTACGTGTGTATGCGTAAGTATGGTGATACCTTCCTTAAACTCATTTATCTGGATGTATGATTTGCTGTTCCTGTTTCTTTGAGCTTGTGCATGGATACATATGGATTTGTGGTTGAGACCTAGTATGAATATGAGGGGTTCTGGTATCTGCTGATAGTCAAATGTCTATTGTAACTCATGGTACCTGGGGCACTCTTAATGAATGGCAGATAGAGTTGCAGTGTGGGAGAAACGTATTGATGGTAAATGTAATCAATTGTGTGTGATGAACACTATTTATGATGTAAATACTTAGGTGTATGGTGAAAACATGCCATCTTTTGCACACCCTCTATCTCGCCAGGCAGATGATATGTAAGGAGAGTTCTGTTTTTCAGCCAGTCATGGGGGCAAGAAAGTACTACACCACTTTTTTTTGTTTCCATGATTGGTGCAGGTAGTTGTCCTGAACTTTCTGTAGACTTGTACATGTGTATCTGCGTCTCTCTTTGTGCATGTAAGCGTAAGTAACTCGTCTGTCTGATGATTTTTGTAACGATAGTTCTGTCCAGTTAATCAGTGGTAACGACAATTCTGCCCCCACTTCATCGTTTCCGTGCTGTTAGTTCTGTCGACCTCGCTGTATGCATGTACAAGTGTGTGCGTGTGTTATTCCTATGTATATTTGAGTCTAAAATATATGGTTATAGAATTATCAACGTGTGCTTCTAACCATTGTTTCAGGGCTTAGACAATCTCCCATTTCGATGTGCTCTTTACAGTTTACTGCCGTTTGTGTTGGCATTCGAATTGTGATTCTCACTACATAAAAATCATTTAACAGAGAGGGGTGATGTACCAGAGAAGCGAAGGACTTGGGTACAAACCCACAGTCAGACCATTGCTTGTGTGGTGTAGTATGGAGTCCACATTTTTTGTACATCAAATGCAAGGTGCAAAGGAGGGCAGCTATATATTTATCTGTGGAAAACATTCATTATGTGACATAATAAAGGAGCTGGGGCTGGGATGTCATTGGAAGAGTATTGAGGGGCTGTAGGTGGCGTATAATGCTGTTAGAATGGATATTGGTGGAATAATTCTGAGTGGTGTATGGAGCCTAAGTTGACCATGACCACAATCTCGCACTAGACTTTAGGTGATGAGGCCTGAGTGGATAAAATATCTAAACACTCACTTTGACCTAACAGTTCAAGTGTGAGCACTATCTTAGGCGAAATAGAACCTATGGTGACGTTTTGGATACTTGTCGATGTGTGGGGATCTTCTATGAAAATATGGGTTATGATGTCTGTTTGATGACCAAGTTAGCTAAGGGCATTATGGTAACTTTATCGTGGTTACTTGAACAAAGCATGCAATTACAAACAAATGTCACACTTGGCCCTGAATCCGAAGGTTGGCGTTAGACGGGAACATTTAAACCGAATGGAGAACTCTCCTGGGTCCTGATTTATTGAAAAATAATTTCCTGGAAAAGGGGAGAATTTTCCTGGAAAACTGCAGTAGAAGCACCTTAAATGAACATTTTGGTACCTGGCTACTGATTAGCAGAAGACTTTGCGAAAGCACTGCCTTAGCGTGACTCGATTTTTATCACATAGGACTGGCGTACTTCGATTCGACAGGGGTGAAATTAGTAAGATTAACAGACGGTATTTCGTTCCTGGAACATACGTGCTGTGCTGTAAAATACAGTTAAAGGTGTCAATCACTGATGTGTCACAAGGGATTGATTGGAATTTTAGACAAAATACAGCTAAGGACACTCAATTTGTGATTGCTTACGAAAGCATAACAGAATTTATACATAGATTGGTCTGGATAGACAGACGACAAAGGTTTGACCTTGGTGGCAACAATTACGAGTGCAATGAAATATTTTATACCAATTGTGGTATTGCTATACTTTATCACAATAATTTCATTTTTTTTTTTAACTTTTAAACGTCTCTCTAACAACGTGGTCTTTAGAGACAGGGAAAGGATGGGGAGCAAGGAATGGGAAGGAATTCGGCCATGTCCTTTTGAAGGAAGCATCCCGGCATTCACAAACTGGATTTCACATCTGCAACTTTGCATTAGGCAATGATATTCATGTGAATATAATTTAGTGGGCATATTTCAGATAAAATAGGTAGGAAAGTTAATGCCATAGCAATAGGATAGAAATGCATAAAGTTCATCGAGGTTGTAGACACATACATTAGGAAATCACTTCTTTGAGTTTAAAACATTAGTTTGATTCTCGCTTTGTTTCATTGCATATAATTTAATAAATTAAAATAATGGCAGTGTGACAGAAATTCCCGAGTTATCATTAACGATTAATTATATTGGAATCCCACCGTACTGACCCTTATTTCCTCTTGTTATTCGCACAGAGTTATTTTTTGTGCAAAGCACCCTCTGCCAATTTCGAATATCAGAACTGAATTGTATAGACGTGAATTTGACCTATGCCAAGACATTCCATGGTTCATTATCACGTTTTAAACGTAAAAGTTACACTTTCACATGATCTATTTTTTTAATTAAATACAAAGACTCAAGCAGTTTTTCTGGTCACCCAGAATGAAAACAAAATTTTCGATTTTCGTTTTGAAAACACGAGTGATTGGGCTACCATAAATGTTTCCTAGATTTGTACTACGAAAACTGACATATAATAATTATTCTCATCTCGTAATAATTTCTTCTTGAACCGAAGTGAATGCTGAAATATTTCTATGTATCCCGCTGGGGCGGTTTTGCAGTGCAATGAGCATATGGCGCAACCTGAATTCCTTATCGATAGCAGGACACCTGAACAAATGCATACGAAATTCGCTGCAAGCCTGAGACTGTACAAAATTCTGCAATCATACGAACGCTGTGTTGAACGCCCTAGAAACGGGATACTATGCACATCGACAGTCGATTTTTTTTTAACGTCTCTCTAACAACGTGGTCTTTAGAGACGGGGAAGGAATGGGAATGAATTCGGTCATGGTCTTTTGAAGGAAGCATCCCACCATTCACCTGGAGTGATTTTGGGAAACCATGGATGCCTGGATGGGGATTCGAACCTCCGTCCTCCCGAATGCGAGGCAAGAACGCGGCAGTCGCCCTGCATGCCGCGCCAAATATCGGTTGTCCAAAGACAGGGTTGAGAGCTGGCTGGTGTGATGGTCTTTATACTCCGGCAGTGACGTCAACACCCACTTCTGTTTCAAACAGTATACATCTGAGAGGAAGTGGATTCGTGACCATCATACTCGATTTCCCGATTAATGGATGAACTAATCGTCCATTGTCTACTTAAACCAATGGGTCCATTTAAACTAAGACTTTAATTATGTTTAAGTTACTCGGTAAAGGTGGAATTGGTATACGCAACACACGATGACCACTAGGAACTAAGTGATAGACGAATCCATAGTTTTGTCGCCACGATACAACTTGTCTGACGTCCGCATTCCAGAACAGGGAACGGCTAATGGAGAGCAGTGAGAAATATTTGTCGGCGACCAAAATGATACATGCCACGCCACCTACCAGTGAGCCAAAGAACTAACGGGGGCTGCCATCTACCAGCGGATCTGTGAAACTAACGGCGGCCATCTTGACCGGCCAAACGGGGGCGGCCATCATGTGACGTCACGCGACGGTGCTGCCACCTGGCGGTGTTCCAGAGTCGCCTTAGTATTACTACTGTCCTTTTAACCATGACGCTAAGGTAGTCGTAATTACTTGCTTTATGCGTCCCATATGAGTATCATAGAAGCCGTTGGGGGTAAATAACGTTTATTTGAAGTCAACATTCGGCAGTATGGAAAATATTTATCTTCTTCAAACTCCGAGATGCGGGTGCCTGACGAGCACAGGACAGGTCCAAAAAAATAATAACATACTTCAAAACTATTTTGTTTTTGAGCCGTGCTCGGCTCGCATTGTTTATTTTCCCCGTCCACGATTCTCTTCTGATGCTGGTTCCTGCAGAGCCCGCGTGCGAGTTTCGCCAGTGAGAGCGCTCTGTGGCTCTGGTGGTGCCCTCTACCGGCTTATGGAGTTGATTTCGGGGACACGAAACCGGGAAGTCAGTCGGTCGGCAGCAGCCGATTGCTTCGTTGGGCCTAATATTTTCCCTTATTGACTGCGACGTTAGAGGTCTGCTGGTATAAGCGAGGACTTGTAATTTGACCAGGCGGCCTGGAAGTACCACATGATATGGATTTGTGACCCGACCGAGACCGTTCCTCACTCGCATTAATCGAGGGAATTCCTCCGCTGCGCTCTATGTTCGTGAGTGGTTTTCCGCCGATTGGGGAGCACGGCAGCGGGCGGGGATGGCGGTGGCTTCGAGGTGATAAATTGCCATTTTCTAGCACTGTCGGGTATTTGAGGTAGACTAACTGATGATTCCAACTACAAAGTGCGTCGCTTACTGCATTCTTGTTAATTGTGCTTAATAATTTTGTTACGGGAATGGACAAAATTCCCCGATATGTGGTGCTAAACGTTCCCGCCACCTTAGCAGTGTGTGTGGGTGGTAACGACTTATGCACCGGCGTGTACACACTAAAGTGTGTCAGAACCTTTTGGTAAGAACTTGATTCTTAAGGTTAAACTGAAGGACGCTAAGGTAAACTGATTCCTGTTTGTTTAAAATAATTGCTGTATTTGCCTCCTGTATACAAATTTGTGTTGTGTACTAGCTGTAAATTTGTTATATGTTGATAAATTGATAAGAGCCTGCCCTGTTATATTACATTTCCAAACACGTAAGGATTTCTGTTTGGATGTTTAATACAAGTGGAGATATTGTGATTAGGGATATTCTCATGGCTTAACAAGCTTGTCATCGCATTAACATATATTTGTATTGGTACAGGATTGATTAAGATCATAATCTGCAAGATCGAAGCTTTCTTATGTATTATATTGTATTATATTATTTGCGATATTCTGCATAAGTTTAATCGTTGACCATGATTCGTGTAATAAAATGTTTGAACAAGGTTTTCACTTTATAACCATGCTCCTACATACTTCCCACTGAGTCCTTAATGGCAACCACACAAATCAGTTTTCACTTTTGCTCCAAGTAATACAATTACTTAAGAGTTCTGAGACTCAACAGCTTTCATTCGGTAGCAAAATATACTGTTAGTATAGTTTTTTTTTTCTTAATCGCGAACACCAGTGAGTTATATTAATGGTCCATTTTACCTTGTATGTGGTGTGGATTGTACCTGGTTGCTTGCGGTGGTATCTAGTGGCCGAATTATTAAGTACTGATGTCACCGCCGCCCTGAGGTTTGTTGGACCTATTAAACAACGTTGCAATATGAAAGGCGGCAAATGGTCTCCAAGTAACTGAGAATAACTACTTCCAGACAATGGTCGGTTCAGTTTGACCCTGGTCTATACAATGTCTATAACGGGATGGAGCCACCACCAGCATGCACAGTGCCTTCTGGATAATCTGGATCCATGGCCTCAGGGGATCTGCACCACAATCGAATACTACCATCAGTTCTTACCAATTGGAATCGTGACTCATCTGACTAATCAACCTTTCTCCAGTCATATTAGGTTCAACAGACAAATTTATGAGCCTAGAAGAGGACCTCAGCTTATGACGTTTTGATAGCATAGGCAAATGATGTCAACGCTAAATTTCGCTGCACTGTCCACACAGACACATCTGTCGTAGATCCATAGCGTTGCTGTTGTTTGATGCAGTGTTGCCTGTCTGTCATCACTGACACTTCGACGGAGACGTCGCTCATTTCCGTCATTAAGTAGGCGTGGTCGTCTACCGCCTCGTCTGTGGAGGGAGATAATGCCGGGATTTACATATTTACGTCACTCTTTAAACTCCGTGGATTGACATGCTACCAGCGCCAGCTACCATCCTTTGTTGGAAGTCTGTTAATTCTTGTCGTAAGTTCACTGTTAGTGCTTTAGTGTGAGGAAGTGAATAGTGTTTACTCTTAGCAGTAGTCAATTAGGAAAGTTATGGTGAGTTATATGTATTTATGGTTACGAGTATCAGCTAAACGGACTCAACGCTTCTGGGTGCTTAACAACAGTGTCAACTACGGGCGTGCGGAACCTACGATAATTTTGAGTGACTAAGTAAAGTTATTTTATCTGATGTCAAGAAAAGTCAGTTTTCCTTTCGAAACACATCGCAAGCTTGCTGCATCTCGTGGTGCCCTCCGACTCAAGAGGGCGAGGTGAAATGGCGGAGATAAGCGTTGGATCGAACCTGGGAAAAGTAGATGTCAAAACCCATATAACTGTTTACCACAATGATCAGGATATATCGAATATCAACAAGAAGAAATTAGAAATAACACAAAATGACATTGAGGTAGAGGAGAAGTACTATTTTCGGAGAAAACGCAGGGCAGTCGTCAACAGAAACATCATAAAAGAAAAAGGGGAGGAAGCTATGATAATACACGTTATACCTAAAGGAAACAAGGATGCAGCCAACATCCAGGTTCCAACTACACAAACAAATTCTATCTCACACACAGAAGAGGATGACCACCCTAGATCACCATGCTAATAGTTGCAACAGCAAATCGTAGAAGTAGTGATAAAGAGGTAGAATTCAAGGAAAAACACAGCCCTGTCATGCAGCGGAAGAGGTTCTACGAGGCGGAAGGGCCATATGTTGTAGTAGTTGAACCCATCTCTGATGGCTCTACCCTGCACCCAATCCAGTTGGGAAAAATCTTTTACAACAAGATCAGTGGTTTGAGATACTTAAACCATTAAGGGAAGAAGCGAATATCAATAGACTTTATAAACCCACATTCAACTAACATCTTTGTAGAAAATATAGCTTTCCTACAGTCGCTGGGATTGGAAGCCTACATCCCGGCCAAAAGTGTGGATATAAAAGGGGTTATTAAATCGGTTCCTGCGGATTTATTAGAGGAGGAATTAAAATCCAGCATCAAATCACCTGCAAAAATCATCGTAGTTCGAAGATTTCCTAAGAAAATCTTTAAGGTAGGCGAGATAGAACCGCAACCCCTGCAGACGGTCTTAATAACCTTTGACAGCCAGTACCTATTGGAAGATATAGAAATCTACTTCCTAATATTTAAAATGTTTCCCTATGTGCTTTCAGTGTTGCAATGCTATAAATGTCAAAGATATGGTCACTTAGCTAAATATTTTAAAGGAATGGAGAGGTGTCTAAGGTGTGGGGAGGGACACAATGTGTCTAGTTGCTCAAACAAAATCAAGAATTGTGCAAATTGTGGCAGAGACCACAACGCCAACGACAGGAGCTGCCCAAAAAGTAGTAGACAGGAGGATATCAAAGAAAATGTAATGAGTGGGAACAATATAAATACAGCTAAAGGGAAAAAGTACAGACCAGTTGATTTTTCACCCATTGCAAGCAAATCTTTCAGTACAGCCACATCCCAACCAACAACAAAGAAAGGCATTGGGCTCCTTGAAGAACAATGCCCATGCCAAAACAATCAATTGCCACAGAAACTGAGAATCCAACTAACAAGGAGATAAACACCTCGGAGTTAGGAGGAAAGTTGGTTCGCATAATAATAAATATTGTCGTTAAAATTCTTGCCCAACACATGAAAGGCAAGTCACCTGCCACTTCCCTACAGAAAATTCAAGAGGAAGTGACCAAAAATCTGATACAGTAAGTAAACGAAATGGGTTTAAGTGGAGGCACATCAGAAGCTCCAAATTCATTAATAAAAAATGGATAGACAGTCTCAATTAATAATTCTGCAATAGAATGCCCATAACCTCCTGCCGAAATGGGTAGACCTCCAAAGACTAATCACTGATCACAAGGCTGATGTATTTATAATTACTGAGACATGGTTGCGCAACTCCTCCATCATAAACCACAAGGATTTCAATATCGTGGGGTAAGAAAGGAAAGATGGATATGGTGGCGTTGCCATCATGGCACAGAAAAATATAAACTGCTCCATTCAACGAGTTATGGTCTTTCAGTTAATCTTGGGACAGGAGGAACACTCAAGACAACTGTTGCAATTTACAAACCTCCTCAAGTCACCGTGAATGGACCATGTTAATCAAACCACCACCTCATAGCTGTTTCTTGGGAGGTGATTTTAATGTGCACCATCCTCTATGGCACGGATGTCTGGCATACCGCCAGGGAGAAGAATTGCCCCTAGCTATTTTGGAGTCCTTCCTTTTCGTGCTTAATAACAAATGTGGTACAGGACTTGGCCCCCCCCACACCAGATCAACACATCACCCAGTCGGTTACTGGTAACCGAAGACCTTGTTTATAGAACCAAGTGGGAAATTCTTTGTGACAGTTTTGTCATCTAAATATGTTTTGATGTCCAAATAAAAGCCCTAGATACCTAGATACTTAGTCAGACAATGGAACTGCAAGAAGGTGGATTGGACATGATATCAATAAGAAATTATGGCAAAATTAGAACAATGGGAAGGAGCCTCGACTGAGAAACAAGGAAGATACAATAAGATTGAGGAAATAATACTCTCTGCTGCCCAAGAAGTAATTCCAACATGCAATTCAAGACAGAAAAGTCAGTTCAGCAGAAAAACATGGTGGAACAGTGAATGTTCAAGAGCCGTTGCCATTTGAAGATTATCCACTAAGCTGTATATACATGGTTGCACTTTGGATAACGTTCTTCAACTTTAAAAAAATCGCAGAAGCCTGAAGGATAACAAGAGCAGCTAAGCAAGACGAATGCGAAAATCTCTGCTGTAGTATCAAATGTGGTACTGCTATCCAACAGATATGGAAAAAGCTGAGATAATTCAAATGCCAACGAATTCCAATTGGATCACAACTGACAAAGACACCTCAGAGCAATCCTCGATCACCTTTTCCCCATCTTATATACCAACAGACAGAGGCGGCCCTAACAAGATTTTCAGGTGGTGCGAGATCTCATTGTGGCGCGCCAAATGAGCAATCGCTTATTCGTAATTAAGGTGTCCATGTAGATAGACTGAAGATAATATACAGTTTTTACATCCTACTAATATGATAAATTTAAAAGTTTGTTTGCTTAGATGTTTTTACTGTTTCACGTCAAAAAAACTGAACTGCATAGGATAAATTTGGAATAATGTATTGACCATCTACTTTTATCCCAAACAGCTGTTCCCGTGGGATTCGGATACGAATATGTATATGAATGCTTTATGAATTCCACTTGAGCAAACCCTCGGGCAAAAGATTAACTTTATAAATGATAACTCTAACCTTGGAAAGATTAGTATCGATAGCAGCAGTATGAATGAGAAACAACAATAGAAAGGAATACTATATGTTTGAAAAGGTTTATTTAAGGTACTATGGCGAACACAATGCTCACTTCACTTAAACGCCAAAATCACAGTTTTTAATATTTTTTTAAAAAATATATAAAAATAGAAAATATATGAAAATAAAAATTTCAAGTTTTAATACCGGAAAATAAACTTTGCCAGAACCCTCGCAGACTAATGCTTATATAGGTTAAATGCATGTCATTTTTTCCCCCAGGTAAAACAATTTTCAACAAGTATTTTTCATTGCTTTTGCCCCACTCTGAAGCTAATCCTGCTTATGCCTTTGGAAAGTTGTACAAATGTAATGATCAACGCATTCTCAATTGTAGCCATCATATGCTAAAACACGTTCATTGTAAACAATTCTTCTGGATCTGTTGCTATCTCATTTATGGCTCATACTCCAAAAATCTTTACTTTCTTTGGCATCTAACTGGGTTAATAATAGGAAATGTTCCAGTCTGAGAATCAATTTCTCTAGCTGTATGTTGTCAGAGTTATTACTCTTTCTCAAATTCCGAACTGTTTTTCAGCAACTATGAAGAGTTTCATAAATCCACTTTCAGTCTGCATATCCTTTGCTTACAATGTTTACTTGAAACAATGTATTATACCAAGTCACCACTAATTATGAACTCAAATTACTCCACGATCTGTCTAAGTGACAAGGCATCTCCTGCTGCAACTGAATAATTCGTTTCAGAAGGATGTAACAAACTGAAGAGTATTGATGAAGAACTGTAGCTATTATCACAGGATCCTATTTTCCTAGGAGTAACAAAATACCCAGGAGGTTACCATCATTAGAAGCATTTAGTTTTTCAGATCCAAAGCTTCCTCTGAACAAGACATCATTCATTAGAGGATAGCAACCCACTGTGATTTTTCGTTTTCAGGCTGTATTTACAAATACTTGTCTAGTACATTGAAGTTATTTAATGGAATCAACGCTTCTATCCAACTGAGCATGGTGTGATTGTGATCTGAGAAAGTTTCGTGAGTTTTGAGATGCTCTGATTCGTAACTCGAGTCATCGAATCCTTCTTTTCCCAAATAAAAATGAGACCTGTTGAATAAACAACTTATGAACAATATACTTTATCTGAAGATTTAGAATAAATTAGCTATTTACTTTTATAACTTTCTCCATTTGGCGGTAGTATTTGAAATTGCGTATTTGAAAAATGACGTCTATGATTTTAATTTTTATTTTTCGTTGCTCGATTAATTATTCCATCTCTGCCAGCAGGGTGAATGAGTGACAATTTTGAAATATCGTCATAATTTGTACTTTGATAAAGCGGCGGTGGTGGTAAGTCTTGTATACCCATTTGCAATCTATTGAACAGCAGACGACGTTCCGGGCATAGATAATTTTTTTCGCACATGCTGCTCTTTATCATGAGCCTCGTCTGAATAACTTCCATTAAAAGTTTTCTTCCGCCTCGTGTTGAACTAGTTCTGGTGACGAAAATTCAGACAACTTCTAAAAATAATAAAATATTGCTTGTAATTTTGAAGCCTTCTCAGTTTCGTCTTGCTTTTGTTTTCTTTTTAATTATTGTGTGCTATACAGTTTTTTTTTTTTTTTTTTTTTTTTTTTTTTTTTTTTTTTGCGAATAGCGATATGTGTTGTTTGTAAAAGAGAGATAAGCTTAGTAAATATTTACGAAACTAACGTTAATTGTAATCACCGAGGATGTAATATGGTAGAAAGAGATAAATAGGTTGAATCTCGCCCCATGCACATGTACCAGCATGCATGAACTTCATGTCTACAGCCGATAGGGCAGAAAACTGGTACGGGAGGCGCTGGAGGGTGCTAACTTTGGAACGAGTTGTGATTTTCATGATTTGAATAACTCTAATTTACTCTATTCTATGATACCATACGACTATGCATTAAGCTGAAACTCTTACTTTTATAAACTCTGGATGATGTGTGTTAAAATAATATGTGAACAGCAAGCTGGGTTATTATAGAATTTATTTTTCATTTTTTGCGCACACGATCTGTCGATGCAGTTTTGGCGCCCCCCATATGACGGCGCCCAGTGCGGTCGCACCGCTCGCACCGCCCCTGCCAACAGAGACCATAGCCAACCTAGATAATGACCCAGTTGAAGCTCCAATCTGAAATGATGAGCTAGAATTTTGGTCAGCCCTCAGAAGAGAAGATACCTTGCCAGGCATGGACACAATGACATATTCCATGATCAATACTCTCTCTCTATTAGCAAAGCAGGAACTTATTAATCTATTCAAAGATATGATAAAAGAAAATATCATCTCTGAACAATGGAGGAATGTCCTAATCATACCTGTCACTAAACCTCACAGGAGAAAGGATGAAGTAACCTCATATAGACCAATCTCCCTCTGACCATACATGGCAAAGGTAATGTGCATGATGATAAAGAACAGGATAGAATGGTATACGGAATGAAACAACATACTAGATAGGTGAGCCATGTGCTTCTGGAAGGGGTACAGTACTATAGACTTCATAAGTTCCTTAGTAACAGACATTAAGGTGACTTATGCTAGGAAAACTATCTGCTGGCTGCCTTCCTGAAACAATGTACAAATCAATATATTATGGGATATCATGAACAGTAGTGGGCTTCCCAGCAACTTGGTTTGATGGTGCCATAAATACCTGACATTTAGAGTTAATCATGTTTTTAACAGTGTAGGAAAATAGATCAGCAGACAAGTCTTCCAGGATCTTCTGCTAGGTGGCTCAATGAGCCCTGCCTTACTTAACTTGTACACTTCAAGAACATGCACGAAAATAAGAGATCTGCTCATTACCTACAATATGCTGACAACTTTGTCAAGTATATATATTATTAAGACTTTGAAATAAATATAAATGGAAGCAAAATGCCGTCGTTGAAGGTAGTACATTTTTTGGGCAAGTTGCTGGACTCCAAGCTTTCATGGAGTAAACACATTGAGGAGCTAAGGCAAGCATCACTAAAATGTCTAAACTATATAAAGGCTCTGGCAGCTTCAAAATGGAGTGTAGATCGCAGGATATTCAGCAACTTCTATTGGAAAGTTTTAAGAAGCAAAATAGAGTATGGGGGTTTCATGTATCAATCTGCATCTAAACTGAGATTGGTTAAGCTGGACCACATCCAGTCAGAGGCCCCACAAATGACTGGAGGTTTCCTCAAAATAACACCCACCCACATGATGGAGGTGGTGACAGCAACACCACCACTTCAACTAAGAAGAAAGAAGCTGGGAATCCAATATTGGACCAAAGTGCACTCTATTAAACAGCATCCCCTGGTAAAGAAAGAACAGAGTCTGGCCCACGAGTTTGGCTCAAAACAACAGAAGCAAACACCTAGCTTAGTAAAATTCATGCACATGACTGGAGCTTGGAACATACACAATCTAAGAGATCAATAATATGTATCAAGAAAGTGAATTATGTAAAAGGACAAATTTCTAAAATACATGTTACCCACACAAATAACCTCATGGGAAAGAAAAAATCATTGTCCAGAGGAACTCAAGCAGATGACTTTAATAACTCTGAATAAAAGGTGAGATAGCTGGCAACATTTGTTATCTTAATGGCACTAGAGTACATAATACAATCTGGATAAAGCAATACTGTAAAGACTCTAAAGCAGCTCTGCAAGTAGTTTTAGGGATACCAAAGAAAAACGCAAGTACTACCTAACATATGAAATCACTAAGGAATTGATGAATTGTGAAGCCAATGATGTAGTGACCCTGCCAGCTGATTGATAAGAGCTGACAGGGTGAAATTCCACTGGAGCCATGGATAAGGGTCGATCATAGAAGATAGACTATTGTTCTGATATGAATATTCGTCATAGGTTCCTACTGCAACACCTGACAGGTTTTTATGGCTCAGTACATTCAGATATTAATATAGGAACGGAGTTTAAATTACTGTAAAAGGCAATTACCGATTTACACATTTATTTACATGAGCAGTGATGGATGACATACGTGAATATTTACATTGTTCAATTTGCTCTGAAACAAAACATTATAGACAGGGCCAAGGACTAAGCGAGCAGGTAACTGAAGGGCGCCTTGCAGCCCAAATTAAATGGATTATTGATAATCTCCCTGCAGACTATGTCCAAATGATTGTATATCTGAATGTCCACACCCAGCTATCGCAGCAGGGCCCACCTTAGTAGTAGACCGCTGGCATCACCTGTTCGTGTCTGCAGGGGCCGCCTCGGTGACGATGCCCTCGGCGTCAATGTGGTACATTGTAGACTTCTGGAGAGTGACAGACAGGCATACAGGCAGGCAGACAGACAGCTGCCCCCAGGGTTTAAATAGAATCCCCTACCTATTCCCACTGTGTGGAGAAGGCAATACTCCTCGCTAACCTGTTATATGAAGTCACTTTACCAGCTTGCATTAATAATAGGTGCTTGGTAACTGGCGACTTACAGCTTGCTGATTGGCATGCTACTTCTCAGGTCATAGCTCCTATTGCTTAACTATTTCATGCTCACCCTCCCTGGATACTGACTTGAAAATTAATGTTTAGTTTTTAGGCAAGTGATCGACTTAGATCACTACAATGATATAAAGATTAATCTGTAATGGGTGCCTAACCACGTGGGCATAATAGGCAATGAAAGGTGGATACAACAGCCAGAAATCAAATCATTGCCCATGATAAACACTCCATATTTCCATTTACTGATTATAAGGGCATAATTGCTGACTGGATTAAGACAGAATGGACAAAAATGTGGTGGGAGGACAGATAGGTGGGCAGATGGTATCAGGCATTAACGAATGAAATCAGTCATAATCCTTGGTACAACCACATGGATTTCACGCATAACCAGATTGGGAGCCAGACACGCCTGGCTTAATGATAAAAAAAAAATTATCACAAGTATATCTGATACCCCAATGTGTATGTCCTGTGAAGAGATGAAAGATGTATTCCATCTCATGTTGAAGCTTAAATATCAGTCCAAAAGACAAGAACTGTTAGAAGAAGTAGGTACATCATCTATCTATACTATTATAAATCTGTAAGCAAGCTGCATTTGTAGCGAGGCTTGATCTCTAATAACGCAAAAACTACCGCATCAATTTGCATGGTGTTTCCAAATTTTTAAAGCTAATGTTGCTGTTCAACATCTGCAGAAGTAGCTAACGACTAATATGTACCATGGGAAGAAGCAAGTCAGTAAAAAACTTCAGAAATGTGAAACTGTAGACCACAGATAATTATACACATTCAGACGGTCACTCCTTTCATAAAGAAACCTGTCAAAATTTAGGATTTTTTTTTTTTTTTTTTTTTTTTACTTCTGCGATTCATTTTTCTGGACCGCAGTACTTCAAAATAAAAAGAATACGTGAATCAGGTATAATAAGCATTTACTTGAATTGTAACAGGTCTGTTGAATTACGAAAAAGTTATATTGCTAATAATATTGAAGACATGTATTGTAGACTGTTATACAGTTTGTCTCTGGAACAAAATTGCTATGTGAACGCTGTACAATACAGCCACAATAAGCCAATACTTAATACGAAATTAAGTTTTTTCTCGAAGAGCGATGTCTGAAAAACAGCTATTATAAATATCAGCAAGTAATAAAACATACTTCTTTCATAATGACTTGTGCGGAATTGCAGATATTTGGAAGTACTTTATTCGATTAATATGTCTCGTGGCTATAACATGCAAATGTAACTAGGCATCCGAAAATTCAGGTACATGCGACTCAAATAATTACATAGAAAATACGGATAAATTGAAAGAAACTCAAAAAAAAAATTTTCATATCCTACTGCTACACCGCGTAAATTATAAAGCTAAAAGCATCGTCCCTTTGGCCTATAACAAAGCATATCAGCTGTCATCACTGTCCAGGTTGCATTTCAATCGATTTACAACTTGCGATAATTTTGCCACTCAGAAATAATTGCTTGAGTTACATGCACATTAGTACATTTTTGAATTAATTATATCTGACTGAAATAATGACAATAATGATACGACGATTTGAAACCAAGATTAACTCCAATTCACGTAAATTTCTATTTTAAATCAGGAATAATTGATGGTGTATCAACATAAAATAAAAACCAATATCTAAACAGCAAAAAATAAATAAATCAGAAAAATTGAGATGCTGTGATTATTGGTAATGAATTTTTATTTCAAATATAACTAGGCATCCTAAAATTCTATTGTACACCGCGTAAATTTTAAAACTGAACCCGTTATGCCTGATGCTAAACAAAACGAGTCAATTGTCATCTGGTCCAGGCTGTTGTTTCGCGACTGAAATAATTACATAGAAAATACGGCTATATTGAAAGAAACTTAAATTAAAAATGTTTCATATCCCAATGCTACACTGCGTAGATTATAAAGCTGCAGGCATTGTCTCTTAGGCCTATAACAAAGCATCATATCAGCTGTCAGGTTGCATTTCAAGCGATTCACCACTTGCCATAATGTTGCCACTCAGAAATAATTGTTTCAGTTACATGCACGTTACTACATAAACTGTACCATGATCACATCTCGACATTTTTGGATTAATTATATCTGACTGAAATAATGACAGTAATGATACGACGATTTGAAATCAAGAGTAGCTCCAATTCACGTAAATTTCTATTTTAAAGCAGGAATAATTGATGGTGTATCAACATAAAATAAAACCAATATCCAAACAACAAAAAATAAATAAATCAGAAAAATTGAGATGCTGTGATTATTGGTAACGAATTTTTATATTTCAGCACACTTCCAAGAGGACTAAGTCGTAGATTACTGCTATATTTACATAAATTTATGGCACCGCGGTTATGTTGCAATCCTCGGTATCCACATTTAAAAATAAACTTTTTTTAGTTAAGTATCATGGAAACAATATTTTTCATTATATCCACAGATACATCCTTAACAAAGCTTATACCTAGCTATATAACCCCAGGCAAAGTTTACACATAAAATCGCAAAAAAATTACACATAATGATTATAATATCAGCTTTCTTAACGTTACAACTGTTATATATCCATTTAAATTTTCGGTACCACGGTTAACGTGGAATCCTCCATATCAGCATTTAAAAATATTATGTTTTAGCTGAGTTAAATATTGCTTTCAGAAATAATATTATTTATTACTACTACAGATATTCTATATTGTAACCAAGTTTATGCTCATCTATATACTTGCAGCCAAAGTTCACGCATAGTGATAATTGCAGCTGTGAAAACGTTTTAATGGTTAGTGCTGTGAGTTGGGTAAGTATAAAAGTTTATGATATGCCCTTGCGAAAGAAATCTAATCTGTCGGGGTCAACTTCTGCAGCTAAAAGACGTCGCCGAAATCGGCTAAATGAGAGTGAAATAGACCGACAACATCGTCTGCAACCGAACCTAACGTATTAACCGAAACAAACGAAACTATTCAGAATACATTAACAGTTCATGCCTTTCCACGTTAATGTCTGATAAGAGAATAAAATCGGTAAATAATTTCTACACCTGCCAAGGCACGCGCGCGTGAAGCAGCGGGCAAATGCTAGTATAATATACATTCAATCCCTCACATTCCCTCTTCCCCCAGCAAAAAAAAAAAAAAAAAAAAAACTTCAAATCAATATACAAGTATATGAAAAGAACTAAAGGTCAAATATAAAACATTTACATAAAGATCCACTATTATGTAACTGGCTCATTAGCCCATGGCTAAAGCCAATTATAAAAAAGACCACAAGTTTTCAACAAATTTAGAATATCAATTGTTATTAATTATCATCAATACCATCAGAGTCAGTTTTAGTGACTATTTTCTGAAATTTGCTAAGAATCATTTTATATAATACAGTACTATATCCATCATTAGTGCTTATATTGGAAATAAATATATATGTTGCAATTTATACCAAACTGAATTCTTGTACCATATTTTTTTTTAAATCATAAATAGGTAAAATTATGGAGTTGGTAGTGTCTCTGGAGCTTTTTAGCATACATTGTGAAACTGATACTGGTGAATATACTTGAGAACTATTAGTATTATTGGTGCTTCTTAGTTTCTGAATAAAAGCTGTAACCATTACAGATTCGTAATCGTAGGCTTCCGCGGCCAGAGTCAGTTATTCTTGGCTGTCCAGGTGGTTCGCATCATGTTCATTGTAGCCAACGTTTCGATCCTCATTCTGGGGTCTTCTTCCAGGGCAGAACTGCATCCTCGATCAGTGAGTGGTCTCACTGATCGAGAATGAGGATCGAAACGTTGGTTACATTGAACATGACGTAGCGCCACCTGGACAGCCAAGAATCAACATTACAGATTCACTAATTTGTCCATGTATTTCTCTGTCCATCCATCATTCTGTTGTTGCTTTAGGGTGTGTCAACGACTGGGTTATTAGCGCCCTATCCATCATTCTGTCGATCTGCTTGTCAAAGTCTCATAACTTATGAACCGTGGAATTTATAAATTTGTATTAGTGCACTACTTTCATTTTTACTAACCTTAACAATGTGAAATTTGAAAATAATGGGGGTGAAAATCATTGAGGGGGTGGGGGGAGGGGGTAAGATTTATGAGTGACTGACCTGACTATAAAAATGTTTGCATTTTCGTATTGCTTTATGTTTTGAGGAAGCTTTGGAGAAATCTTGCAAAAATCTAATCCCTCAATTTATTGCCAAAACCACTGATGAAAAAATTATTTGAAAATACAGTGATTACATTTAGCTTTCTAATGCCTGCAGGAAAACTAACCATCTTTCTGGTGTTTGTAGTTTTTGAAAAATAATAAAATGAGCAATTTCAATGAATCTGATGCTTCCACAAATAATATGTTTGACAAAAAGTCATATGTATAATTAAATAGAGAATTTCATGAATCGATAGATTCTTGCTAATTTTTTTTTTTTACGGCAACGATATTTGTTCTTCTCTAAGATTAGGTCGGTCAGCCTTTCCAGTCTCTCCGATTACTGCTTAGATAGTCTTCCTATGCTCCTTCCACCTCCAAGCTGTAGATAGCTATGGTCCTGAGATTCCTACCTAAAATCTCTGCATTTTTCGTAGTAGCTCTGCTGGCAAATCTTTCTTCCATATAAATGAAGGTAAAAACTACACAACTTCTGGTCAATAGTCTTCTTGGCTGAAGGAAGGGACATGTTAACAGAAAACTCTGGTACAATGCACTGGCAGCCCATTCATAAAATCAGCAATACTCAGAAGTTTGATGGAAGCCTCAGACTGGATGGCCTTTATGGTCCTGTCACTAATTTTACCAATTAAAATTAGTTTGTGTGACCAATTTGTATATCCAATTTGAAAGGCAATTTCACACAATGAATAAGGAATGTTTTTTTAAAAATATAATAATTAGTATTTAATTTTTAAAAAACTTTCAGTTTTGTAAGTGAATTAAATTTAATTCATAATCTGTGTATGGGTTCCTCTGTGTGCAAGAGTTTGCACTTAATGAATGTTTTTTATGTCATCTCCTCTCAATTCAGAGTGTAGGCATTAGCAGAGTAAAATCAGCTATTGTCAAAAGAACAGATAAAGATTTAAGCATATATTATTGAGAATGGTGAAAGGATAGCACTCAGAATATAATGTGGGAATTTAAATTATGATCTCTTCACACCAACGGTATTACATGGAATTGTATAGTGTAGTGTAGTGTCTGAAAGGGAGTGCATAGAACAATTGAAATGGTAATATATGAAATACACAAACTAAACAAAATAACTTTCAGTTTATTTTTATACTTCATACAAAATTTGTCGTAATATATAACAAATTACAAAAATAAAATTGAACAGTTCAAAGTGATCCTCTACCACTCTTACTAGGTCCATGGGTAGGCAGAAGGGGTAGGGGGGGAGAGGGGTGGGGAAGGGGAGAGAGTGTGCAGTTTGTCTAGGCACATCTCCATACTCCTATACTTCATCTTTGGCACTTATGAATGAATGAGCTGGCCAGCACCATGATTTGCCCGTTTTTTTACCTCCCAAAGAAATTTGATTCACAGTATCCATTGTAAAGTAGGCTAAAAAATCTGAATTTTTAGCATTGAAGAAAAATCATTGAATTCACTGAAGATTATAATAGCTGCCAGAAATTAAACAAAATATGTTTTAGTTTATTTTTACATTTCATATAAAATTTGTCTTAATGACTAATCCTTCTAATCTAATCTAATATATAATAAATTACTAACAGCATTCTGGTGGCTCAGTTGTTAAGGCATCTGACTGGAGTTAGGAAGGTCCCTGTATCCAATTCTAGTTTTGGCTGGGATTTTGAAAAAGACTAACTGAGCTTCAGCTCTGGCTGACACAGCTTGCTGTGTAATGTGAAGTACTCCAGAAAACTTCCATGGTCAGATTTCATATTAAACTAGAGGTCCTCTCTAGAACTAACAACCCTAGTTTTAACAAGCAAATTCAAGCCAAATGAAGGCTTAATGTGGTGCTAGTTGCTCCAAATTAATGTACAGTACATATATACATATTAATACATACAAATTACAAGCGTAAAATGGTAAATACTCTTCAATTTTATTTGATCAATGGGTTGGGGACTGGGGAGGAGTTGTGAACCTACTGTCAGTGCCCTATTGATAGATGTACACACTTTATCATTATTCTTGGCCACCACTGAAAAATTCTACCACTCTTATTTTGCACAATCCTACATCAATGTCATCCTAAGAAACAGTAATGCAACACTGCTTCCAAATGTATTTAAAATAACATTATTGGATTATCTCCCTTTTTTGTGTCATCATTTGCTGAAACAATATTAGTGTCATATTTCTGATGAAAAGATGTAACTACTAATAGATGAATCAAGTTACCATATACAGATTACTAGTTTCTACTGCGTTCCTGATTATGAGAAAATTAAATTTCTTCAAAGCCAAATTCTTGACGAGAATGGAAAATTAGATAAAACTGACATTCCAGATTGATTCACATATGCTAAGCGTTTATCCAAAATTGGGGCAGTAAACATTTATGATCCCAATAAGCTCATTATCTAATCTCCTTAAGTTCTTCATAAGCAAGAAATCTAAGAGCGCATTGCTGAACCAATACCACCTACTTTATTTAATTAGTGTTTTACACTGTTTTAGTAAACTCAGAGACCTTTTTTAAAAAATTAATTTGATTTAATGTGATGGAACTAATGTCTTGGTAGCAATTTTCCTACAAATCCACTTTTGCATTTAATGAATATCTGCCTTACATTCTTTCATAGTTGCAGGCATATTGTTTAGCATTTTCTATGAAAAAATTTCTCTATGTCTTTATACCTGAAATCTAATGCCAATTTGTGGTGATTGATATCTCTACCTTGTTCAATGAGTAGTGGGGAAAAGACTTCAAGAATTAAGCACCTGGACCTTAGCATTGAATCCACAATCTTTATTTCTGAGGAATGTAGAACTCTTCCTTCAAATTCTGCTTCAATCATCTCAGAGTTCTGTGACTGTGATCATCGTATAAAATGCTCTCATGCCTCCCACCAGGGAAGAGCATTAGTTTGGTATGACATTATAAACTCCGACTTCACTTTCCTGTGAAGTTTCGGACTGACTGGCCTTATATAACCTGTAACATCATGGTCACGGGCAACAAGTACTTTTCCATGTAGGGATCAAAAGCAAACACAGTTCACCAAATGAGTTTAATCACAGAGACAAATACATATGCGGTAATTTTAATTTAAATTCATTGTATGTAATATCCCCCATTCCTTTTGAGATTTCTGAGCAATTACCTTCTTGACCTCACACTTCTGCTGCCACAGAACAGAGTAGATAATTCCGGCTGTACTGCCACCTTATAGAAATAAGAAATTAAAGACCATAGATACATTATGCAATAAGTAAACCATCTTTCAAAAATAAAAAGAAGTAATATCAATTATATTTTTTGAGTATGTAAGTGATCTGTTGCCACATGGAAATAAGATTATATCAATTTGTTTTAATCAGCTAATGTACCTAGGTTTTTAAATTAATATTTGCTAATTTAAAGTAAACAACCTCAACATTAACTTTCAATATCACTTGGTAAAAGCTGATAGCCCCAAGAAAAGACACAAAAGGTATGTAAATAAATTGGTTGGTTAGAATTTTGTCATGGTTTACTTGTTGAAATCTACTACGATGTTTGCACCTTCTTTCCTTCTCCATTCTTATATCTAACAGAGGGGCTGGTAGCTCAGTGGTTAAAATGATTGTTTTTAAAAATTCAGTGTTTTGGGTTTAAATACTAGTGAGGCCAGGATATTTTTTTTGATTAAGAATTGTGTTTGATCATAAGTGATACACCATGGTTCAGATTACGTGTTAAACTGTAGGTCCAGCCATAACACACGCGGAATGCACAGCAAATCGAAACTCTGTCACCAGGTCGTCATAAGACCATATAAATTTGCTGATTTAGTTAATTAGCACTTTCACTGCTTGGGTTAATATAAAACACTAAAATATTAGAGGACATTTTTATAGATGATTTTAGTCAGTAAAAGAATCAAATTCTGAGTTCAAATTTCACTATAAAGTGTTCGCAGAAGTCTGCAGAAGTCTGCAGAAATCTGTCTGACCTCAGTACATATCTGAATATAAAGAAAAGTTGAAGTGTTGGGGATTATTTTTTCATTGGAACAGTGCTGAAACTAGAATGAGTTGTTGTTTTACTAGATTGTTAAATTACTGTTTCTTCTTTTTCTGATTTGTCTTTCCCTTTGAAGGTACTGATTTGTTGCCAAAGAGGCACTTGATTAAAGTCCTGACTACTAAAAATAATATAAGACCAACAGTCACTGCTCCACCAATAAGGAAAAGGATGACATCCAGCAACAGGTACTGGTACCACGTGAGGTCCAAGGCTGCAGACCTCATGTGTCGTGCTCCGTGATGCCTAACAACATACTCTGTCCAGTAAGCTGCCTCATCCATGGCAGAATGTGGTCGGTCGAGGAACAGTTGTGACAAGTGTTTTGCATTTTGCTGGTAGCTGTAATATAATGAACAAAGTAAAAATTAGTTATAATTTATATTTGTTGGTTTTATCTTGACATGAACTCTAAACATGGTTTTCTTGGTAAATTAAAATGTATTAACAGAAAATATGGGTAAAGAAAACAATACACTAAATATTTTTGTAATATGAATCTTGATTCCATTTTATTTAATGAAATATATTTATGTAACAAAGTTGGTGCAATGAACAGAATAACTAATTAAATATGTTGAAAATAATAATAATGTGTTGAGCTTTGGTGTTTACACATCTGATTCCCTTGCCATGTGTCTTATCTCTGTATTATAATAGGGATATACTTTGTTATATCTACCTCCTAAAGAAATCTTCAATAGTGTCATGACTTTCAACAATTTTACTGAGCCTAGTGTGTGATCAACAATGTTTAGACTAAACATTTGGAAGGACACTGGTTCAAATTGTCCAATCATCCAGATCTCAGTTTTCCATGAATTCACAAAATCACACCAGGCAAATGTTGGGATGGTTCATTTAAGAGAACACGGCCAAATTATTTCCCATTTCTTGTCCCCAATTCTCCCTCACCTCCAATGACCTTGATGTTGACAAGATACAAAGCCCTAAGGAAACTTCTATTACTTCCATGGCAATTTAAATCACTCAAAAGTTTTTATTGATCAGTGCAGCAAAAGCCATTGCCTTAGTCAAAGTGTTCCTAGTAAATTTATTTGCTAGATGTAATTCATGCTTTTGACTTTAGATGATGGCTGGCGCAGGGATGAAAATGTTAGATGCTGGATAGGTGCAAGTGAGAATATGCATGACACTGTTTAGAGCAGCAGTTCCCAAACTTTATTGGTACACGACCCACTTTTAAGTAAAAATAATTTTCGCGACCCACCTAATACGAGAGTCTATCTAATATCAGAATGGGAACTGTTGTATGACATCGATAAGCTATTGACTATCCTATCCTACAAAAAGGCAAATTTTCGTAAAAAGGATATACTATCAACAAAAACAAGGATTGGTAATACATAAAACAACAAACATATAGACTGGGAGGCGGCTGCACAGACCATCACCTCATCAAGTTGACTGCTGAAATTCCACGATTAGAAGTAACGCGATCAGCATATTAAAATGCAACTGGTCTACCAAGTCGCTTTTTGGTGGAAACCACCTGTAGACCCGAGTTTAGTGGTTGATTGGTAGGTTTTACTACGCCCAAATGTATGAAAATATGGAAGACTGGGAGGAGAAAAACACAATGGTAAACTTACCAGTCAACCACTAAAATGGGATTTGTAGGTGTTTTCCACCAAGGTATGATCAGTGGCATTTTAATTTGCAAATTGAGTTTTAACTAATCCTAGAATTTCAGCCATCAACTCGATGAGGTGATGCTTTGAGCAGCCACTTCCCGCTTTATTACAAAGATAATGAAAAATACGTTCAGTTATTATAAAAACACAACTTAAAATCAGTGAGATTTCTGGCCCTGTGTTTACTGATGAGGGCATCGATACCAGGGTTAACACTGGTTAATTTTAACCTTAAGTCACTTTCGACACATAGTTTATTTATGAATTTGTTTTTCAAAACAATAAAATAGAAAAAGCTCATTCACACAAGTGGGTCGTGTTGAACGGCTTCAAGAACTTCACAGCTAATTTAGAGATTTGTGGATACTCTGCTCTTATATTCATCCAGAAGAAAATTAAGGATTTCATGTTTATTGCACTTTAATTAGATGAATTAAAAGATATATTTTTGTGGAAAAAAACCACTATTGTTCCGCGACCCACCAAAACACAAGCCACGATCCACCAGTGGATCACGAGCCATAGGTTGAGAACCACTGGTTAGAGTATGGGACCATTGCTATTCATTACTCTAATTCAGTGCTACTGTTGTTGGTTTGCAGTTTAAATTAACTCCTTGCTGATGATTTAATGTTGCATAACAGGATTATAAAGAGAGTGAATCATTAACAGCTCCAAGAGGGTCTGAGCAGCAGATCTAGTTGGGGTAGGTCAACATGAAATGAAGTTAAATGCTAAAACTGTTAAGGAAGTTTTGCTGTTTATAGTGGAGGGGATGTTACTGATAGTAGGTGTGAAATATAAATATCCTGACATAAGATTTGATAATCAACTCATTTTGGCAGAATATGTTGAGGTGAAAGCAAAATGTTTGAAAGTCATGCATATATTAGTGTAGATAATGAGGAAACATAACAGGTAAGAATAGAAACTGGGCCACATCCTCAGTTGGGAACTTACCTGGATATCAAGGAATAGTATAGTGCCCACATTATGATATTCCAATGCAAAAGATGTATGGAATAAAAGGAAGACAGGTTGATTTGTGTGTATAAATTTCTGTAAGTAATTTTATATACTTAAAAAATTGGGTTACCTGGTAATCTTAAGGTGCATCCAAAAATTTTATGGAATCAAAATATTAGTTCTGGATGGCTCCTTGAAACAGAAATATCCAATTATGTTTGGTATGAAATTGTTGACCATGGCACCTAAGCAAATGTTGTATTTAAAAGAATACCTATCTTTGTGGATAGAAGAGATCAGTATTTGGGGCTGGGGAAAAACGATTCGAAATAAAATGTCAGACTTTAGCAGAACAACCTGAGTAAAGTAGTTGACCTCAGACTTATCAACAAACACATCATTTTAGTAAGAGTTCAGAATATCTTTTTATATCTTGCCTTGATTAGACTAGGACAACCTGTTGCAGCTTCGTTATCTAGTTCTGTCAACTGTCTAATATCTTTCCCAAAAGCATACCAATGACTTAGGCATCCTCTCAGCCTGGTTTTACGAACAGTTGTCAAATTTATTAGCATTGTGAACAAACTTTCCATAGATCAATACTTTTGTGGACCATTATGCCAGTTGAGTAATGGGCAAGCCACATTTAGGAATAAATATTATGGGAATGAGTGGAAACATTTCTGTAATGTTTTACAAATTGAATTAATATTAATTGTCCATTTTAATTATACTTTAAGGTATTGAATACCATTCAAAATATAAATAATATAGGATGAACCAGGAAATATCTTAATATGGAAACAAAAGAAAATATACCCATCACTCACAATAGTTGAAGGGAGGAGTGCAGAAAAAAAAACAACCCTCCATAAACACAAAACACTCTGAAAATTAAAAAAATTCCACAAACACAAAAACCAATATTATAGAATATTCCCTTTTCATGAAAGTAGAAACATTTGACCGAGCAGGCACCCATGATCAACACCGATACGTGAATTTTCATGAATGAGGAATATGTTTTTGCATATGTGGAGCTGTCGTCAACTGAGGTGAGTGTTGGGTTTATTTTATCTTTACGTTCCATATAAATGTCTTCTCTCAGAATTTTTAACTACTGAATTGTTGGTATAAAATTAATTATAATGTTACATTTAATAGTAAACAGTACTTTCCATAAATTCTTGGAAATAATAAAAAAGGGTTAAAATATATTTTTACATTTTTCCCTACCTCAATAGGATTGATGTAACTGTTTCTGTGTGCTTAATATTTTCCCATGTGAATGATGATCTGTATTAGATCTGCTGCCATATTTATGTGGTTTCTTTAGAAGTTTTGATGCCAAAAAGTGCAGAAATTGCCCAATGCTCATACAAATAAGTCAAACAGAAATTCATAAGTTAATATTCACTGCGAACATTTTTCGAAGTAATTACATGCAACAACTAAACATGCAGAAATTCATCCTTTTTGTTGTGTTTGTCATTTTCCATGTTGATGAAGGGATTTTGAATCCACATATTTTCAGGATTAGGAACCAGAAAATATTTTCTGAATGTAACCGACGGTCTTTTCAAGTGGCATACAAATATTTTTTCATAATTCATTAGGAACATCATGTTCAGAGGTAAATATTAAATCTGGAAGCATTGGTAGTCAATACATAAGATTTTTTTCTCCACTCAGTTCGTTCACATCTGTATTTTTCTTCATTTAAGCATCAATTTTACCTGAATGAAGTCTTCACGGGTATATCGCCGGATAGTGTTTTGAAAACACGATATTTCGATGACTAGCTTCATCATCTTCATCATGTGTGGAAATATCTGCACAGGTCAGCTGACTGTGTTTTCAAAACACTATCCAGCGGTACTAGTGTTGCAAATTGAAAAAAAAATATTTTTTTTCAGCTTTGTGAACAAAAACTTGAAACTTAGCACCCTTGTTTTTTTTTCTAAATTTGTTTTTTTTTCTCAGAAAACAGTATATATTGATAAATTATAGTTTTATTTATGGAACTTACATTTTACATGTGTGTTTTAAATCTTAATGAATCATATAATGTCTTACATAATGATTCATAAATTTATCTATGTAGGTAACAATTTTATTCATCCTCTATATCAGTAGCACTACCAACACTAGTTCAGTTTGTGTCAGAATTTTCTTTTTCTTCTTCTGTCTGCTCTAGATCCAAAACTTCAGAAATAGTTACATTTCCTTTTACTAGTTGGTCTTGTATTGTAATCAAAAGATTTTGTGATTGCAATTGTAAATTGTGAGTAAGTACACACCGTGCATAAAGACTGCACCCATAGTTCTGTATTATGGTCTTTTAAGTTTGAATTTAAATCTATCATCATACAAAATAGGAGCTTTATTTCTTTTTCAATCTTTGGTTCATGCCAATGGTTACAAGGAAATGATTCATAATTACTGACAATTTAATGACTCAGTATCACTATACGCTGAGAATTTAACAAGTATACGCATCCAGATTTGGGTTTTCAATGGTTTCCCAAATCACTCCATGCAAATGCTGGGATGCTGCCTTCAAAGGGGCATGGCCGAATTCCTTCCCATTCCTTGCCCCACATCCTGTCCTGTCTCTAAAGACCTCGCTGTTAAGAGACGTTAAGCAGTTAAAAAAAAAAAAAACCAAGTACACGAATATAAGGAAAGCACAATAAGTAATAAAAAGAGGCAAAAAACCTAGATAAATTTAAAATTCCTAATTTTATGATAAGATCCGTAGGTCTACAGATAAATTCACAGGGCTGGCAGCAGTAGTTCAAATAGCAAGTATCAATCCAACGTGGAATGGGGATTCCTTCTCGTGCAACCTATCCTCTTCGGGAAGTGCCCGTTCATAAAAGAAAACTTCAGTAATGTTGCCAATATTTTTCTAATTTTTTTTCTACTGAACCAGAAAAATATAGTAGATTTAAAAATTAAAATAAGTTCTTAATATAAACTCCAAAACAGTCATATTAAACGATAAATGACTTACAAATTTGAGATTTAATAGTTATGAAAAAAAAACATGTCCCAGAAAAAAAACGTGATTTTTTTTCATGTTTTTTTTTTCAAGTTAGAATAAAAACATTTTTTTACAACGCTAAGTGGTACCCCAGTGTAACTTTATTTCAAGCATACGCCGGGAAAGTCTCCGTTCTTACTTCAATTTTACTATCTGCTTGGGAAACATCAACACATCTACCTAGCAACTGCAAATGAATTTTATTACATACAAACATGTCAAACATGATACTATGCACACACAATAAAAATCACACATCTTGTTAGCAATTTTGAATTCCTAATTTTTCCTGAGGAAAAAGTGAGTTTCATCACAAAATTGATAGTATCTTGATACCACCACTCCTCTGGAAAACCATCATCCATCTATATGTAAAAGCAAATGGTCTATGTTCACTTTCAATAACTATTCACAAAATGTAAAAAACTTGTGATCTTAATTGCTGAGCTTTAAAGAAATTAATAATTTTAATTACTTCATCCATTGTCAGTTTGAGATTATTCGCCATTCCTTATGCTGCAATGAGTACACTTCCATATGACTAAAATGAGAAAAGAGACTACTTTTAAGCTGCTTCTGGGGTTAGTCACATTTTTTCCAGTGCTTTCTTACACTCTTCTGTCAATTGATCTCCAACATTTGTAGACATTTAATTGATTCATCTTTTAACATTTAACAGAAAAACCATGTGGATTTATTTAGTAACTGATTGACCCAGCACTTTTTAGCAGCTGGTAAAACTCAATGCACTAATTTTTATGTTACCATCAGCCTTTTGTTTGTTTGCTTTATTTTCTAAGCTTCAATCTTAGCTTTGGCACAAGATATTGCAAAGGCTATGTGGCATATGCATATACACAAAAGCAGTTATATTTTTTCCAGTTTTCTTCTGCAGTGACAGGTGACAATGTCCGTCTGGAAACATGAAACTAACCAATATCTTTTAACACCAAATATTGACTGTATTTATTAAAGCAGAGTGAAAAGAAAGACAATCCTATTTTTCTATAAAATTTTGCATAACTTGAACCTTGATCAGTGGCATAGCTAGGTTAACATTTGCCGCGGTGTAAAAAAATACTTTGAGCCCTCAGGCCTGATGGGCAACTTTTTTTTGGCTCCACCAAGTCTGAGTTGGGCACCCCGAGCTGCACTTGGGGACCCCCAGAGCTGCACTTGGGACCCCTGAGCTGCACTTGGGACCCCTGAGCTGCACTTGGGACCCCTGAGCTTTGGGGGCCCCAGTGCACGGCACCACCTAGCCC